>JALMGJ010000012.1:33535014-33785014 GCA_023362775.1 Charina bottae
CGTACAGGTTGAATAGGTAGGGTGAGAGTATACAGCCCTGCCGTACTCCTTTCCCAATCTTAAACCAGTCCGTTGTTCCGTGGTCTGTTCTTACCCTTGCTACTTGGTCGTTATACAGATTCCTCAGGGGGCAGACAAGATGACTTGGTATCCCCATACCACCAAGAACTTGCCACAATTTGTTATGATCCACGCAGTCAAAGGCTTTAGAATAGTCAATAAAACAGAAATAGATGTTTTTCTGAAACTCCCTGGCTTTCTCCATTATCCAGCGGATATTGGCAATTTGGTCTCTAGTTCCTCTGCCTTTTCTAAACCCGGCTTGTACATCTGGCAATTCTCGCTCCATGAATTGCTGGACTCTACCTTGCAAGATCTTGAACATTACCTTACTGGCATGTGAAATAAGTGCCACTGTTCGATAGTTTGAACATTCTTTAGTGCTTCCCTTTTTTGGTATGGGGATATAACTTGATTTTTTCCAATCTGATGGCCATTATTGTGTTTTCCAATCAAGAGACTAATCAAAAGATTAGCAGAGCCTAATTCACAGGGCCTAATCCTTTCCCCAAACCTTTAACCAGTTTACCAGGCTGAAACAAAAGCCAAAACAACATTAAAAAAAGGAAAAGGAGGGAAAGAAATCATGCTAATATGTTGGGTGCATCATAGGCTGTCAAAGAGAGAATCCTCAGTGCATTCCACCACTGTCAGAGTAGAGAGAAAACCAAATGAATTGAAGAAAGGAGCTTTTAGTCTCTTGAGAAAAGAATCCTGAGAGCAGGTTATATTCTTAAGTTTGGGGGTGATCACAGTTGTCCAGAATTATGATCCTGATGACATTTTTTATTTCCATTATGTTTTTATTTAATTTATTTTTTTTATTATCTATCCCATCTTTTTTACTTTTATAAATAACTCAAGGCTGCGAACATGCCTAATACTCCTTCCTCCTCCTATTTTCCCCACAACAACCCTGTGAGGTGAGTTGGGCTGAGAGAGAGTGACTGGCCCAAGGTCACCCAGCTGGCTTTCATGCCTAAGGAAGACAAGAACTCTCAGTTCCTGGTTTGCCATTGGCTCCTTCATAGGGCTGAGAGAGTGTGACTGGCCCAAGGTCACCCAGACGGCTTTCATACCTCAGGCGGGACTAGAACTCTCAGTCTCCTGGTTTGCCATTGGCTCCTTCCTAGGGCTGAGAGAGAGTGACTGGCCCAAGGTCACCCAGCGGCTTTCATACCTAAGGCGGGACTAGAACTCTGTCTCCTGGTTTCTAGCCCATTGCCTTAACCACTAGACCAAACTGGCTCTCTTTTTCAGATATATTTTATATAAATATATATTTTATTAATATATATTAATAAAATTATTAATATAATTAATAATAGTATTTATATTTATATTATATTATATTATATTATATTATATTATATTATATTATATTAATTATATTATATTGTATAATTATTATATTATTTATGATATGATATGATATGATATGATATGATATGATGATATGATATTATTATATTATATTATATTATATTATATTATATTATATTATATATTATATTATATTATATTATATTATATTATATTATATATTATATTAATATAATATAATATAATATAATATAATATAATATAATATAATAATATAATATAATATAATATAATATAATATAATATAATACAGTATATGATATGATATGATATGATATTATTATATTATTATATTATAATATTATTGTATTGTATTGTATTATTATATTATATATATTAAAAATAACAAAGCTAGTGGACCTGATGGGATTCCTGCTGAAGTCTTTAAAGAAGGCGGGCCTGAACTTACACAACAACTTCATAAGCTCATCGAAAAAATCTGGATGAGGGAGGAGATTCCAGCAGACTTTAGGGATGCCATAATTATCACTCTCTTTAAAAAGGGTGATAGAGCAGACTGTGGAAACAAACTATCGAGGCATCTCCCTTCTAGCCACAGCAGGCAAAATCCTGGCAAAGATCATTGCAAACCGTCTCCTATCTGTATCAGAAGACATCCTCCCTGAAACGCAAAACGGCTTCCGCCCTTCCAGGGGAACAGTGGATATGATCTTCACTGCATGACAGCTTCAAGAAAAATGCACGGAGCAAAACCGCCCTCTGTACATGGCGTTTATTGATCTGACTAAAGCTTTTGATACTGTAAATCGTACTGCTCTCTGGACCATCCTTCTGAAAATCGGATGCCCTGATAACTTTGTGAACATCTTGCGGCTACTCCATGACGACATGATGGCAACAAATCCTTGAATAACAATGGCTCTCAAAGCCATCCATTTCAAGTGGAATCCAGCGTTAAACAGGGATGTGTTATTGCTCCAACCTTATTCCCTATCTTCATCGCTATGATTATACACCTTGTTGAAGATGAAACTTCCTACTGGTGTAGAAATTATACTGTATATCGAACAGATGGGAAAGCTTTTTAATCTTAGTAGGCTGAAAGCAAAAAATAAGGTAATTACAACTTCTGTTATAGAACTTCAATATGCTGATGATAACGTAGTCTGTGCACACTCCGAGGAAGATCTTCAAACTATCCTAAACATCTTTGCAGAAGCATATGAAAAACTTGGCCTCTTGATTAACATTAAAAAAACCAAAGTGCTTTACCAGCAAGTTCGAACCAATCCCTCTGCAGCGCCATCCATCCAGCTTAAAGGTGTGTCACTAGAAAATGTCGACCACTTTTCTTATCTCGGCAGCCATCTATCTACAAAAGCCGACATCGACGCTGAAATTCAGCATCGCCTGAGCTCTGAGAGTGTAGCTTTCTCCCGAATCAAGCGAAGAGTGTTTGAGGATCGGGACATTTGCAGGGAGACCAAAATGCTTGTTTACAAAGCCATTGTACTACCAACCCTTCTGTACGCCTGTGAAACATGGACCCTCTACAAACGCCACCTCCAACTTCTTGAAAGATTCCATCAACGCTGCCTCCGAAAAATTCTGAAAATTACTTGGGAAGATAGGCAGACTAATGTTAGCATATTAGAAGAAGCGAAAACCACCAGCACTGAAACAATGATCATCCAACATCAACTTCGCTGGACCGGCCATGCTGTTCGAATGCCTGACCATCATCTTCCAAAGCAGCTACTTTACTCCCAACTTAAGAATGGAAAATGGAATATTGGTGGACAGCAAAAGAGATTCAAAGACACTCTCAAAGCTAATTTAAAAAAATGTAATATCAGCATTGAGAACTCGGAAGCCCTAACTCATGAGCGTTTCAATTGGAGGTCATCCTTTATTAATGGCGCTATGGACTTTGAGGAAGTACGAGTACAGGGCGAAAGGGAGAAAAGAGCTAAAAGGAAGGCACGTCAGGCAAACCCTCATCATGATCGTCTCCCACCCGGAAACCTATGCCCTCATTGTGGGAGGTTGTGCGGATCCAGAATTGGCCATTATAGCCACTTACGGATCCACTGTTAAAATTTTACCTTTGGAAGACAGTCTTACTCGGCTACGAGTGATCGCCAATGAATGAATTATATATTATATTATAATATTATATATATTTATCAGATATATTATACCTAGAAGTTTGGATGTTCTTTCACCTATGTCTATAATGTCTATTTCCTGCCCCATGAAGATGTGCAGCCTCCATGTTTTGAGCTGGTTTAAGGGTCAAAGTTTGGGGAGGGGGGGAAGGTGATTAGTTTACATACTGGCTAGAACCTAAACTTCCAGACTTGGTTCTGTTGGCTCATATCTACTGGCAACTACAGGCTTGATTTATTAAAGTAGCCAGGGTGGTACTATAAGTTCCAGAATTCCCAGCAAGAATTGTTGGGTGTTGTTTTCTCCTTGACAAAAGAGACAATAAAAAAGCTAAGAAGGAAACAAAAGGACCAGAACACATCCTCTCCAGAAGCCACACCAAGATTAGCAGGGATTAACACCAGACAAACAATCAAGCCGAGAACAATTCCCTGATCAAGGAACTACCAAGGAGGAAACCACACCCCCACCAACACTGGCAGGGTAAGCTACTGTATATAAACAGGGAGAAAACCCCACATTCACTAGCGCTGAAGATGTTACCTAGTCGGGTAGTGAAACATCTGCAAGCAAACAACCAAGCTTAGAGAGCACCAAGGACTCCAAAGGGTATATACTGTATCTATCAGATACATAAAATTACAAGACAAAGCAATGGAAATATAAGAAGACTAGAAGCCCAATAGAAGGCTGAAAAGGTAAGAAATAAGCAATAGGCTTATTTCTTTCAAGGCAAAAGTATTCTAAAACTGTAGATTTCACCTGTTGCTGAAAGTGCCAATCCATGATTAGATACCACAATAGTGCAGCATGCAAGAATTTTGTAGTAATTTTATTAAAGAGTACAATTGCAACAATAAAAACTAATGTAAAGTAAAAGAATAAACAGAAAAAATAGAAGGTGCAGAAAAGAAAAAAGAGAGAAAAATAGAAAAGAAAGAAAAAAGTAAGAATATATGTCAGGACAATATAGTAAAGAAAAAGGAAAGAAATATATAAAGAAGTGACATCCCCCTTCATCACAAGTATAAACAATTTTAGTAACTTATTAAAAGGTAAAGGTTTCCCCCACACATTTGTGCAGTCGTGTCCGACTCTAGGGGCCGGGGCTCATCTCCATTTGTTAGCCAAAGAGCCAGCATTGTCCGAAGACGCTTCTGTGGTCATGTGGCCGGCATGACGCACACGGAACACTGTTACCTGCCCACCGAAGTGGTACCTATTCATCTACTTGCATTTGCATGCTTTCGAATTGCTAGGTTGGCAAGAGCTGGGGCTAATGCGGGAGCTCACTCCATCATGCAGGGCTAGGGATTCAAACTTCCGAACTTGCAATCTTCCGATCGACAAGCCTGGCATCTTACCCGCTGAGCCACCACGCCCCTGTAACTTATTACCTTATCTTAAAATACAACAAATTGTCAGGGAGATAACGGGTGAAGAAGGAGGGGGCTCCCTCCAGGGGGATAAATGCATGCACAGTACTGAATCGCTTTGCTTTCCTCCCAAGAGGCTAAAGAAGGCCCCGCCCTAGTTTCATGGGCCTTTTCTCTGAGCATCACTAATTCATTTCAGTTTAGCTGGATTCTGTCTAGTAGAGTAGAACAATAAAACACTAGAGCTTTTACACCAAGTCTCAGCGTTTTCCTTCACTTGAAGTCAGGACACAAATGATCTCTTCTTCCCACCCGGTCAGGCAGAGAGGGCATGTTACGGATCCTGTCCATGAAGGATTGCCGATCGGCAGGGTCCAGGAGGAGGGCCTTCTGTGCCGTAGCACCCGCCCTTTGGAACAACTTACCCCCAGAGGTGTCAGGGAGATAACTGGCGGAGAAGGAGGTGCTCCCTCCAGGGGGAGAAATGCATGTGTAGTACTGAATCGCTTTGCTTTCCTCCCAAGAGGCTAAAGAAGGCCCCGCCCCAATTTCTTGGGCGCTTTCTCTGAGCATTACCGGTTCATTTTAGTTTAGCTGGATCCTGTCTAGTAGAGTAGGACAATAAAGCACCAGAGCCTCAACACCAAGTCTCAGCGTGTTTTCCTTCACTCGAAGTCAGGACAGGAGGTAAGACAGGTCCCCACCCTCCCGGCCTTCCAGAAGGGGGTGAAGACATGGTTATGCCACCTCGCTTGGGACGGGAGGGGGGATAGTCATTCATGGGTGTGGCTGGCGCCATGATCGTGCCAAAAGAACAGCATATGCCCATCTTGAATTTTATATTTTATATTTTTGTATTTTTAGATTAGTATCTGTTTTATGTTTGTGTGTGTGTGTATGTGTGTGTGTATGTATGTATATATATATATATATATATATATATATACACACACACACACACACACACACACACATAAAACAGATAGTAATCTTTTTGAAAAAAAATTAAAAATAATAAAAAAAATGAGTTTTTATTGTAGTGTTTTTAATAATTGTTATTTTATTGTTGTAAGCCACCCAGAGTCGTTCTGTACAAGATGGGTGGCTGAGAAATCTGATTGATAAATAAATAAATAAATAAATAAATAAATAAATAAATAAATAAATAAATAAATATCCCATCCCTTACCTACAAAAAAATTCTTAAAGCCTCATCATTTCACTCCTGATGTCAGCAAAAGTCCATTAAGGATTGCCAGAGATAACATATCTATTTTAACCTTGATCAAATAAACCAACTTTATATTCCTCCCTTTTACTTTTAAAAAACTTGATCTTTAGTCCCTTCAAAAAATTCCTAGAACTTGATTTCTTTTCATTTTTTCTTTGTCCCTTTTCACAAAATTCTTCAAAGCTTTTACAAGCCTCTTTTGTAAATCCAAAATAGGAAAATTATCCAGGTCACTTCCTTGGTTAGTTATTTGTATATCCCTTTTAATTATTAAAACATCAGTTGGTTTCTTTTGTATGTCCAGTGTAGCATCATTTTCCATATCATTCTTGTACCCTGTCATTTTTAAATCCACTTTCAAATCAGTCTCGATCTTGTCAGGTCAAATTTGTTCATCTTCCACAACATATTTTAAACACAGTCTGTGGCAGACAATTTTAAGAGAGGCAGACTCTCTTAAAATTAACTTCTGGGTCCGTTGTTCAAAAGTATCCTTCAATATGTCAAATGTTAAAATATTTTGCTTCATTCTGTATTTGTGAGTTGAGTTTGAGTGTTCTTCTCCTTTTACTCTAATCTTTACTTCCTTCTAGTTCCCTATAGTGTCCAAATTTTTAAAGTCTTGTCTTATGTTTTTTTCTAAAGAATTCAAAACAAAAGCATTTTCCCATGGGAAGGATTCTTTATAATTAATTACAAAATCTTATTTCAAATTTATCTGGACCCTTAGTCTGTTTGTAACTTTCTAAAATCAAAGTTTCAACCACCCTTTTGCTGTTTATTCCAAAGCAAAAAAACAACAAAAAATTAAACTTGTATTTAAAACTTATTTCACTAAGGATTGAAGGAAACTCACCTAGTGCTGTCAAACTTGTCAATCCAAAGGTTCCTAATAGCTGAAAAGCATTTAACAAGCAAGTTCTGAAAGTGATTAGAAAAGGAATTATGCAAACCCAGTGTCCTTTCAAAGGTGCCAATCTTAGTTTGAGCAAGATGGCTATTCCCTCATCTCCCAGAGCTCTAAACCAGCCAGAGACCACTGTCTTGTGGTCTCCTCATGAGGAGCAGCTGTCTGGAGCACTTGGCAATCTCAAGTCCTTTCCTTGTCCAGAGAGGAATTACAAAGAGCCGTTCTACTTGCTGGCTCTTCATTCTGCCACAGTTGTCAGCCCCACTTTTTTGTGGAGCCATCTTCAGTCTACCATTTTTTCCCTGGAAGCCTGACATGTAACTGACATACATACATGTATGTACATACATACATACATACATACATACATACATACAGTTGGGACGCGGTGGCTCAACTGGTTAAACAACTGAGCTGTAGGCTGCCGATCAAAAGGTTGGCAGTTCGAACCCCGCAGATGAGGTGAGCTCTCGTCCTTAAGTCCTAGCTCCTGTCAACCCAGCAGTTCGAAAGCTTTGCAAGAAGATAAATTGGGTACCACCTTAAAGTGGGCTAATTTGCTGGCGTCCTGTCGGGAAGTCAGCTCCACCGGAGAGGAGAAGATCAAAGGATCGGAGAAAAATCAAACAGCGGTGGTGACGACAGCCCCGGATGTGACAGCTACAGGACGTCATCAGCCGGCTCAAGGCATCCAGGGAATTGTAGTCCATAGACTACTAGAGTCGGTTCCTTTACCCCTCTCCCTTCACGAGCGGTGAATTGTATATTTGGAATTAATGTATAATTGAATTGTATATATATGATTGTAAGCCGCCTAGAGTCCTCCACTAGGGAGGGGATAGGCGGGGTACAAATAGCACTATAAATTAAATATCTATCTATCTATCTATCTATCTATCTATCTATCTATCTATCTATCTATCTCTATCCATCCATCCATCCATCCATCCATCATGCTTGGGGTTTCATCCATTAAAGCATGTCATCTTCTGGGACCCAGGAAATGTGCATTTTATGTCAAGGTACCTGCCCTCTGAAGATCACACAGTCCAGACCTTACCTGCCTTCAATGGAGCCTTGAAAACCTGGCTCTTTCCACAGGCACCGGGCAAGGACTCTTAAGTTTGAGTTGTTGTAATCTTTGTGTCCCACCCACCCAAAATGGTCATTTCTATTCTTGTTTTAATTTGTTTATATTATTTTTGTAACCCTTGTAAGGCACCAGGAGTTATTTATCAATGGGCACCTATAGAAATCAAAATTACAAATCAACAAGCAAAAACAATATTGTGGAGTCCTTGGTGCTCTCTGAGCCTTGTTTTCTTGCAGACGTTTCATTGCCAGGCTAGGCAACATCTTCAGTGCAAAAAGGGAGTGGGACTTGCTCTCTGTTTATATACCCTGGCTTGTCCTGCCTGTGTTGGTGGGGGTGTTGTACTCTCCTTGGTAGTACCTTGATTGGGTTGTTGGGTGCCTTGATTGGGTTGTTGTGTTGTGTCAAGGTACTACAAGGAGTACCTTGTAGTACAAGGTACTACAAGTGTCAAGGAGAATACAACACCCCCACCAACACAGGCAGGACAAGCCAGGGTATATAAACAGAGAGCAAGTTCCACTCCCTTTTCGCACTGAAGATGTTGCCTAGCCTGGCAATGAAACGTCTGCAAGAAAACAACAAGGCTCAGAGAGCACCAAGGACTCCACAGTTCAACCCTGAGCTACAAATATTCTCTTTGATTGAAACACAATATTTCACCCCATGTCTATTGCTGCTTCTTCCCTTGACTGTATCCTCTAGACTGAATTCCAGACTTTAAGTTTCACCTTCTAACTTCATAAAGCATCAGAATCATGGATGCTAAACTTGAACATTGTCTGAATTCTTCTCAGGGATATTTCTCTTCATCCAGTTCCAATTGACATTACATGGATGCCCATGGGGACCGAAAGTCTGAGTTGGAATGTTTTTGTGGTTATGTGCCTACCCTTGAATGTGGTGCTGATCTACTTATAAAATCCACATATTGGTATGGGGGCCTGTGTCTCCACATTCTCTAATTCACATTTTTCAATTAACATCCTCACTTTGAAGAATGTTAAAATTATTTAAGAGAGAGGTGGGGGAATATCTAAGCTCAAGAGAAGTATGGTCGGGAAGACTAACAATCTGAAATTACCATGAACCACGTTTGTCCAAAATGGCCAGAAGCAGCTTTGCTTCATAATTATTTCAGACTAATGGTAATATTTAAATGTTACTATTTTAATGAGAGCATTTGATTCCGGAAGGCAAGAGAAATTGCATGTTGCTTTTAAGCTGCATTGCTAAAACAGCTCACATCCATACTAGGGATGGACCGAACATCCTTCTGTATGGTTGAGGAGTGGAACAAATCATTAATGTTTTTCATGCATGCAAAGGTTAAGCTACTAGCAACACTGTATAACCATGGAGTTCTTGGTGCTCTCTGAGCTTGGTTGTTTGCTTGCAGACGTTTCATTACCTGACTAGGTAACATTATCAGTGCGAGTGAGTGTGGGGTTTGCTCCCTGTTTATATACAATAGCTTGCCCTGCCAGTGTTGGTGGGGGTGTGGTTTTCTCCTTGGTAGTTGCTTGATTAGGGTATTGTTTGTCTGCTTGATTGTTTGTCTGCTTGGTTGTTTATCTCCTTGGTAGTTGCTTGATTAGGGTATTGTTTTCTGCTTGAAAACAGTACCCTCATCAAGCAGAATCCCAGAAATATATCTAGCAGTGAAGTGGAATCTCTGTTGAGAGTTTTACACTGCCTTGAGAAACTGGACATATTTAAAATGTTATGGAAAAGAAGAAAATATCCCATGGGCTATTTCCAGTCCAACCCCACCTCCCAGCAACCCACGTCGCTTGGGATGGGAGGGGGGATAGCCATTCATAGGGGTGGCTGGCACCACGATCGTGCCAAGAATAACATCTTATGCCCATCTTGAATTTTTATATTTTATATTTTTGTATATTTAGACTTGTAGTGTTTTAATGACCGTCGTTTTATTGTCTGTAAGCCCCCCAGAGTCATTGTATACGAGATGGGCGGCAGAGAAATTTGATAGATAAATAAATAAATAAACCAACCCTCTGGCTTTTGAAAGGGGAGGATCAAATGCCAACTGAACTTTGAATCTGCTGAAAATGACACATGCACACAGCCCATTTTTAAAAATCCTTATTTCTCACATTCATTGATAGGCTACCCAGTCCTGTGTCTCTATGAATGGAACTCTATTTTCCAAACTCTGGATCCAACACTAACTTTTCCTCCAAGATGCTTATGGTTTGATGCAGCCAGATAGGGCCAGACAGAATGATAGGAGCTTGGATCCAACTTGCCCATAACAGGTTGGCATTTTCTTCCCTGTCTGATTCCACTATAGTCTTCCCCTGTTTCTCTACCACTTGAACATATTCTTTTCACAACCAGCCCAGCTGCACCACAAAACCCACAACTTCAGCACAAAGCCCTTGGCATGTCTCCTTTAATAAGGTACATGCTGTATCTTGATCGTGAAGAGTCCAGATGCTTTGCGGGTGGCTTCCTAGACTTTCGCACTATGCTGTTGACAATCTGTTGAGGATTTTGTTTTGTTTTAAGACCATTAAAGTGTGTTTCTCTCTAGTCGTTTTAAACTTTGGCTTGAAATGAGCAGATAAAAGACAACAAGTAAAGAGAAAAAAAAGAAAGAAGATGCAATCAATTCTTTTGTAAATCTTGCCTGCTTTGCATTTGCCAAAATGGTACAGGCTCTTAAATTGGAGGCCACAATCTTTGCAGGCACACTCATCGTGCTTTTTAGAAGGAAACCTAAGCACTTTTCTATCTACAATTCTGAAGACGCAGCAGGTTAGAAAATATCCTAATTCCTGCTCAATTTACTTTGCATAATATATTGCAGCCGGGCTTTTTTTTTTTTTTGAGGGGGTTGGGGAGAGGAAGAAGCTACCCAAAGACCAGACTTGTAGCAACTGGAAAGTAAAATAATTTGTGTGTGATGGGAAGAG
Organism: Charina bottae; assembly: GCA_023362775.1. Classification (NCBI taxonomy): domain Eukaryota; kingdom Metazoa; phylum Chordata; class Lepidosauria; order Squamata; family Charinaidae; genus Charina; species Charina bottae. The sequence goes on from JALMGJ010000012.1 coordinate 33,546,140, forward strand.
AAAGCCCGATCAGCAACAATGCTCTGTGATTACGTATAAGATCTCAGCCACCCAAGTTCACGGTGTGATCCAAATTAACATAGACTAATCAACACATTGGAGAGTTCCACCAGCAATCATGGTGCCCTGGAAACTATGTGAAGTGAATCCAAATTATTCCACCAGACCAGAACACTGAAGGATTATGTATACACGTGCATCCATGCACACGCAAACACACACACACAGCTTGAGTAGAAGAAAATTCTTTCTTTTTAATATAATAGGAAATAGAAATGTGTGACGTGTCCAGAAGCTCTATTTATGCCAGAATACTGCCCTATATTAGGGGGCCTGGTGGCTCAGCAGGTAAGATGCCAGGCTTGTCGATCGGAAGATTGCAAGTTCTGAGGTTCGAATCCCTAGCCCTGCGTGACGGAGTGAGCTCCCACACTAGTCCCAGCTCTTGCCAACCTAGCAATTCAAAAGCATGCAAATGCAAGTAGATGAATACTTCGGTGAGTAGGTAACAGCGTTCCGCACGCGTCATGCGGCCACATGATCATGGAAGCGTCTTTGGACAACGCTGGCTCTTCGGCTAACAAACGGAGATGAGCACCGGCCCCTAGAGTCGGACACGACTGCACAACTGTGCGGGGGGAACCTTTACCTTTTACCTGTACTATCTCTGAGATATGGTCAGTGAATAGAAGCCATTTGGTTTCCAGGGCCACTGGTTCCTGACTGAGTACAACTAGACTACTTTAGACTTTGCATTTAATGTAGCAGGTAGTGGGTAAGACGCCAGGCTTGTCGATCGGAAGATCGCAAGTTCTGAGGTTCGAATCCCTAGCCCCGCATGACGGAGTGAGCTCCCACACTAGCCTCAGCTCTTGCCAACCTAGCAATTTAAAAGCATGCAAATGCAAGTAGATTAATAGGTACCACTTCGGTGGGTAGGTAATGTTACACAATGCTGCTCCCAGGTTTGGCTTATGGTCATTCACTCATATACTCACAGATTGTTGGGTACGCGGATCTGTCTGCCCCCCTTGCTTTCTACCTGGGTTTTCCAGATAGGTGCAGATTGAGCAGACAAGACACACAGCCCTGGTCAACAGCCGGGGAAATAATTCGGATTACACACACAAATAACTTCCAACTGAACACTGAGGCACAACAGGTTCTTTGTTATACACGGAGACCCTGTGAATTTAAAGTAACAGCAAAACTTTACTGGTTGCAAGGTACATTTGCTCTTTCTCTCACACACACACACAATCACGCACGCACCCACACTTACCCACATCCTTCCAACTAGGCTGCCAGGCACTAGCTAAAGGGATGGAAGCTGCCAAGTCTGGATCCAAGAACGACTCAAGGAGTAGGCGGGCTTTGAGACCCCTTTTATCCCCAAAAGTTCTTGCTTTGTTGATTCACAAGAGTGGCAGCTACTCTTGCCTTGTTAATTTACAAGTCTGGTAGCTGTTGATGGGATTGGGGTGGGGTTTCCATGTGCTCAGGCCCATCTTCCTCTGTCTGGTTCAGGTGACACATTTTTCCTTTTGTTTTCTTAAAAAGGACTTGCTTCCTTCTTATCTACCTCCCGAAAGGGATCCCATAGACAAGATTCCTGGCTTTGTCCTCTCTGCTTACGTGCCTGCCTCATCTTTATGTTATGGCAGCTTCAGCCTAGTCTCACAGTAACAGCATTCAGCATGTGTCATGCCGGCCACATAACCGCGGAAGCGTCTTGGGACAGCGCTGGCACTTCGGCTAAGAAACGGAGATGAGCACCGGCCCCTAGAGTTGGACATGACTGCACAAATGTTCAGGGGGAACCTTTACCTTTACCTTACTGCCCTATAGGCTTGGAGAAAGAAAGAGGCAGGAGAAGATAGTTAGATGGCTTGAAGTTGTGAACATGTACAGCAGTTCTGGCAAAGGCATATAGGCAAGGGCGATCGATGATATGAGATCTGAACTGTGCACCTAATCACCTGAAGGCATCAGGAAAAATGCACAGGTAGAGGCTGGGAAGCGTTGAGTGTTCCAGGAGTTCACAGCAAAGTCATGAATCTTTGGTCCAAGGTAGATGATCCTGAATGCTGTTTCCAACATCTCATTTGATGAGCAGTGAGCGTTCTTATGCTCCAAGTGGCCAAGTCCATCCCAGATTAGCTCACAGCTGATGCTCATATCTGTCCAAGAATCCCAACTTTGCAACTGCCTACTTCTGTGATTCCCAGTGCTTCTGCATGGTGGCATTGATGTTCCCCTGGAAGTCAGGACCAGTGGAAGTTGCTCAGATTAGAGTTGGGAGGGATGAGTGCAGGTCTTTGGGGAAGTCTACAGCTCCTGTTTCTCAGATCTTGATAATTATTTTCTCCTCCTTTGCTTCAGAGTCTGAGCTTGACCTAACTGCCATGTTCTCTTAATCTCCGATCAGAAGCCATTTGGATCAGGCCCTGAGTGCTTGGGATTAATTTTGAGAAGAGAAAACTGCCGTTCATTCAGAAGGAATTCATATCTTCAGCCCAGAAATTCTCTGGTCCTGGGGATTAAGATGTAATAAGGGCCACTCTCACACCACAACCACCTGTGTCTCTACCACAGAGTGCTCCTGACTGCCTGCAGCCTCCTTTGTTGAAATGAACATTGCCAGGAATACTTTGATAAGTAGCTCCATCTCCTTTCTCTTCCTTCTTTCGTCTTCATCCCTTCCTCTCTTCTCTCATAACCATGGATCCCAGGTTGCCATGTTCTGCTTAGAATGCTAAATGTGATTAGGATGATATAGTCCTTAAGCCAATATCAGGAGGCAACTGAGGGTGATGAATGGAAGACAAGTTGGCTGTATTTGTTTGACTCCTATTTAGTCATATGCTGCATATATTCTATTCATATTTCCTTTATGTTTATTTCTGTTCTGCTCTAGTACTTTGGATAGATGTGTTGTCATTCCAGTATTCTAGACCAGAGGCAGACAAGCTGGTCTCCAGATGTTTTGAAAGAATTCCCATCAACCTAAGATATAACGGCCAGAGGCAAGGCATTATGGAAGTTATCGTCCAAAACATCTGGAAGCTACAGCTTGCCTACCCTCATGGCTGACTTAAAATGTTATTTCTCAACAATTCCTGTTCTTTTATTTATTCAGTAAAAGATAAATAGGCTACCTTTTCAGGCATGATAGCCCTCACATGGAGGTGCAGAATTTCAAACATAAAATAACATTAAATCCATTTTTAATAAACATACGTACACTTCTTAAAGCCAATGGTATCAATTAAACCACAGCACAGCTATGGGCAAAAAAGCAGATTGCAGTAAGATGATGAAAAAAAAGATATTTAAAGCAGCATTAACTAAGTATTTTTGGCAGCAATAGAATTTCACAGGGAGTGAGTTTCATATATGTGTCTCATGCTGTGTCTCAAATGTTAGACGTTTGGGGGTTTGTATATTGGATCCATGAATGGCTTTGTGACAGATTCAACAAGGACAGAAGAAAAGAGTGTGAAACCAGAAGAGTCCATTAAAATCACACCCAAGTGTCTATCACTCTTCCCACTCAAATCTGACCTGCTTCTCAGCCCATTACGCCAAATGGAGAGAGAAAGAGGCCCACGATTTGAACTCTGCTTTTACTATAAATGTAGCTTGCATTTTACACTTGGCAGTTTTTGCTTTCTTCACTAATGACTTTTCTAGTTTTTGCAAGAAACCTAGCCTATCAAAGAGCTGTGTCCTTGAATCACCCCGTCTGGCTTCTACTTCCAATATCAGTTAGAGAAAAACTTGACAGGGTTCTTGAGACAGGGTTGACTTGAGTGCTCTTCACTAGCATCCATTATCCTAACAAGAATTTAGACTGAGGCATATGACCTGCTGATCCTTCAAGTTGATCAGGCCTAAAGAAGCAGTGGGGTGGACTCCTTGGTGTTCTCTTAGCCTTGTTGTATTCTTGCAGACGTTTCATTGCCAGACTAGGCAACATCTTCAGTGCGAAAAGGGAGTGGGACTTGCTTTCCATTTAGATATCGTGGCTTGTCCTGCTTGTGTGGATGGAGGTTCCTGCAAGCCCTGATGAAAATAGGCCAGGAAGCTGGACTTGTGTGTTCACCTGTACCAATAAGTGAGTCTTTCTCTCAAGCAAGGTCTCTGTCCTCTTTTCTGCTGTCCATGATGTCTCCCTCACGTGGCCTCCTCATTCGTCCAAGCTCACACTTCAAGCACATATATAAGGGCTGTCCTCCTCTTGTTCTAGATTTTTTAGCAATTTCTTGGAAATGATTACTTTGACAAATTCTTCCATTTATACTTGGTTATTCTTTCCTTCTTTCACACTCCCTGCTGAGACACACATGCAGGGTGTCTCTCTTCTGATCTAGCTAGCTCAAATGGAGCTAGATAGGGTTGTCTGAGGCTTAGTAGTGTACAGTCTTGGTCAGTTGGGGGTGGGAGTTTATTAGTGGATTTCCACATACATTTTGTACAGAGAAACAAGACTTCGGGATCTTATGCAGTAATGAAAAAATGCTCAATGGGGTACACAGTACACAGAGAGTCTCTCTTAACCTTCAAAAGTTTTACTAATTACAACTTGCATGTTTATTCATACACACTTTCCTGATAGAAAATGATCAGGTGATACATTATCAGCCCTTCAAGGTAGACCAGACTAGGAAACCCAAGTCATGCGAGCTATACAAATTTTATTATAAGGTTATAGTTGTCAGGCTTGCGCATATATCGCGTTGCAGCATCCCATGAGTATGCAAATGATTGACAGCACACAGTCTGTTATAGTCAAACTGTACACACACCTTTTACTGTACAATATTTACAGAACTTACAATAGAAGACATTGATCATCAGCTATAACTCCAACCACCAGCCACACCCACAACCCATGGTGCACTTCTTTATATCCAGTGGTATGTGCTGAGTCATGTAACCACACCCTCCAGGTGTGTGCCCTGAGCAAGCTGAGTTAATCACAAATACAGCTCAGCTGTGCTCTATCCTCTCCATATTCACACTGATAAAATTCCTACTTCAGGGTAAAACCCTGACAATTTTAACTGAATCTTGCCAGTCTGAATGCCCCTCCCTCCCTTTATCTTCATGAGAACCGGGGAGGGTCTTTATCTGAGATGCTTTCTCAGGTTACAGTTCTGGCCCGGACCCAAATTTCTTTTATCAGAACATTGTCTTGGTTGCGGCTCTTCCTCCTGTTCCTCAAGGTTATTCCTTCTGCCCGTTACATATATGGAGCTTGGGGGAGATAGGAGCACTCCATAGGTGATTGTTGTGTGCACAAATTGGGGGTCTTCCAACAAAGACCTATACAGATTTTCCTTCAATCCTTTACCAGTAACATCCATCACCCATTCTTTTCCACATCACCTCAGCCTTTCATTTAATGTACATGTTCTATTGCATGACATTTCTTATCTTTGGTAGCTGTCATTCCAGATCTTGTCTGATCTTGATGGATTGCTTCCCTGTGACCTGCTACATGACAATTTTTATCTCTGGTGGCTCCTATTCTGACCAGGTCTGGTTGCTTCCTGCTTTGCACCCTCCTCTGCAGGTCCACATTTTCCCTTGCATTCAAATTCAATTTATCTATTTCTCTCAATATTTTATTTCTTGCAACATTACAACCTTGGTGACTTGGGGATTTTTCAGAACTGTGTAAAACTTTGCACATTTCTACAAACCTCTGGCAACTTTGGTAAGCTTCTGGGGATTTTTCGTGACACCAGCTTGGTTTCCTAGGCCATAGCTTCAATCACAACTTTGGCTGGATCTCTTGGAACTTTTTAACTCACTTTAGCTAGTTCAGTTCTGAGTATGACTATTGTTCCTCCTTTGACTTCATCCACTAGGGTGCCAACTCAAATGCATGTCAATAGCTGATTCTGTGCTTACTAACTCAGTCAGGAGCTAATGCCACCGTGATGCATATAAGAGAAGATTTTTAAATGAGACAGACAACCAGCCAGGATGTTGTGGTGTGACCTTGGGAGACGGGCAAGACCTGCAGGCTGGACAACCATTATACAAAAGGAACCTCAGCCCAAAACAGCAAAAGGGATGTGGGAAGCATCTCAGAAGGGCCCCTCCCTAGTTTTCTGGAAAGTGAAAGTAAAAGAGGGGAGAAATGTTTTCAGACTTGCAAGATTCGGTTACTATAACCTTTCAATAAAGGTAGTGTTAGTACTTATGGTTTGTGCTTCTTGTCTGGACTACCTCAAAGGGCTGACACAGGCTAGAATTAAGGAAGAACTACTGACAGGATGATGCCCTGAGAATCTCTCTCCCTCTTTCCCTCCCTCCCTCTCTCTCTCTCTCTCTCTCTGTCTCTCTCTCTCTCTCTGTCTCTCTTTCTCTGTCTCTGTCTCTCTCTCTCTCTCTCTCTCACACACACACACACACACACACACACGCACACACATACCTCAATATGGCTAAATTTGGATGAATTTAGATCTGGAATATATTTCCTTCATTGCTCATCTTCTATTGTCCAGCTAGCATTTCCTATGAAGGAACTTTAGACTGTATGCCACCGATATTTCTGAGATATCTGAAGTTATGTCTACTTCTTCTCAAGAAGCTATGGAAGAAGAGACAATGTCAAAATTGATATGTTTTTACCATGGACATGTTATATTAAAATACATTTATCTGTTGTACATAGGAAAGGAGCCTAAGTCGATGCGTTTGACATGTTGGAATATCACTTGGTCTCAGACAGAAGGGTGGTATTTTGGGAAATATGGATGAGGAGACATGCACTGTTTGCCCTGTACCAGCTTGTTCTAAATCTTGGTTGTTCTAGAAAAGTAAGGCTGTCCTTGATTAGATTTTAAATAAGGGATCACTGAAGAAACTAGGCCAGTAAATGTGACTTGGAGGGAAGAATCCTGAAAGTAAGAAATGGAAAATCAACTTTACATCATCCCAGGAAAACTGGTGCACACTGCTTTTCATTTAAGTCAGAAGAAATTGAGCTCTACGCAAAGTTGACTTGTTTTCATTTGCTAGAAGACAAACCATTTGCCTTGGAAAGTTTGATTTCATTTGTCTCTAAACAATGCAGTGTCCCCCAGATAGTTTGGGTGGGAGTTGAGGACCGTGAGATTCTCTGAGGTCAAGTGGAGTAAACAGGAATAAGCAGAGTGACTATTCCTCTTCTGTGGGAGGAACGTGTAGGCATGTATTTGAAAGGTAATGTGCTAGTAAAAGGTACCCTCCATACACATCTAAACTGCTTTCACTACCAGACTTATGAGATGCACACACACACAGAGAGACACCCCCCCAAATATATATGAACTGCTTAAAGTGCCCTTGTGAGAAAACCTTCACAGCAAGCTGAATTGACCCTGAGTGGTAACAGGGAGAAGACTCAGTCAGGAACCAGTGGCCCAGGAAACCAAATGGCTTCTATTCACTGACCACATCTCGGAGATAGTACAGGTAGTCCTCGCTTAATGACCACAATTGGGACTGGAATTTTGGTTGCTAAGCAAAGTGGTCATTAAGCGAATCCGACCCAATTTTATGACCTTTTTTGCAGCAGTTGTTAAGCGAATCACCGTGGGCATTAAGTGAACCACATGGTCATTAAATGAATCATGCAGTTCCCCAATGATTTTGCTTGCCAGAAGCCGGCCAGGAAGGTTGAAAATGGTGATCATGTGACCACAGGATGCTGCGATGGTCATAAATGTGAACTGGTTGCCAAGCGCCCAAGTCGTAATAAAGTGACCGCAGGAACACTGTGACGGTTGTAACTGTGAGGACTGGTCTCAAGTCGGTTTTTCCAGCACTGTCCTAAGTCCGAACCATCACTAAAGAAATGGTTGTTAAGAGAGGACTACCTGTATGGCTAGCATGCTGACCTAGTAGGAAGGGATAAATAATAATAAGGTCACACATATGGGTTTATCTAAAATATTCCAACGTTGCACTGTAATTTCCACTGTGCCTGCCTTTTTCTGTCTCTTGTCTTTTGCAGTGTAGTGGGCCAAAGGTATATAAGGCCTGGTTCCACTGTTGCTCAGGGCTGCTCAGCAAAGTATCAAAGCTTTGCTGGGGGTCCAGTATGTAATGTCATGTTGCTTGTATGTATGCATATAAGAGTATGTTGTATCTTCATAGTGATTTGTTGCTTTAGGTGAGCCAGGTTTTGGCCATAACAGAAGTACCTGAAAACATCTTTAGGGTGACTAGGGATCCTCAGATCTATCACTCAGTGTTGTTGGACATGATGGACTGTTATTGATTTCCTTTGGAATCTGTCTATTCATTTGGAGGATAGTAAATCAAAAAAGCGTTTTCTAACCCTTGGAGAAATTTGTCATGTTCCAGCCCAGAGGAGGGATGACCTTTGTGTGTGTGTGTGTGTGTGTGTGTGTGTGTGTGTAAGTGTGTGTGTGTAAATTGAACTACTCATTTCCCTAAACATTAGGGAAGTCGTAGAAAGACTGATCATTGCAGATTCTTTCTTCATCAAAATTCTGGCCCTTCATCTTCTGAGGTTCATCTAGAATCAAAACATGACATTATGCTCGGATTTGTTTTAAGAGATTACATTACTATTTCCTGTTCTGGATATAAGAGCTGGAAAAAATGTTTGGTTAAAAACAAAACAATAAAAACAGAACTTTTCTGTTTATGGTATAGATAGCAGAAGGCACCTGGGTACAATTATCAGGTTGTTGCATCTAAACTAGATCTGTGGTGGAACTAGGGTGGGCAAGAAGATTATAAAATGTGGTTGGCTACTTGTCTTTCCTGTAGTAATGTTCATTGGAAAGTGAGGTTCATGTCTGTGAACAGTAGTTAAAACCACAACATGAACAAATTTCTTGGTTCTTCCTAATGAGAAAATCATTCCAATATTAAGTCTGAAGAGGGAGACATTCTTAGTCTCTTGTTCCTTGTGAATTGCAGTAAACAAAAGTCTCCAAGACTTGGAGAAGAAAATATTTGTAATTTGGGAGATTCCTTTAGCATTGGTGGAAAACCACTCACTGTGGGCCATTGAGGACCAATCACCTGTTCCTTTTTTTTTCTTTTGTCCTAATTAATTTAATTAAGTTAACTTCCAAAGTGGTGGTAAGAAGCAGTGCCCTGGGTGATTAACTGTTCCCACATCAAAGTGTTTCACAAACACATTTACTCTGATTAGTGTACACATTATTTTGTAATTAAATACCTCACACAGAGGAATTTATTAGGGCCTTCTTGTCTCTGAGCAAATAAAGCAGCCCTCAGATTCTTGGGGAAAAAACAATAAAAACTGTTTTTCTCAGCAGATAGATGGAGGAAGTTGTGAACCATAGCTTTTGCATGAATGTGACTGTTATTAAGACATACGTTCTTCACTGAGATGGTCCTACACCAGAAGGTCAAGTGGAAAAAAGGGGAGGAAGAAAAAAATGCATTAAGGATGGGGGAAAGAAAACTCTGCATCATAACCTGTTTAAAAGGAATTTTAGCCTTTGACTAAAATAAAAAAGGGAATTGACTGATGAATTAACTGAAATATTTTTACTTGCCTGTAAGATATTTAGCAGCGATTGGCCAACACTTATGATACTGCAAAGAATTTCTTTCACAATTGAAAATGTTTAAAATTAATGTTTCATATTATGACTGCTTTTTTTAACAAAAAAAAGATTGAACACATGATTAAGTGAAGGGATATGTAATGCTTACTATATGTGCAGTACATCATCATAAACTCTAATTACTATAATCAGTCTGGGAGTAATTGTTGTGTCTATACCCCAAACAGTGTCATACATGCTAAAAAAGATAGATATTAGAAAACCCTAAGATGCGCAGAAGTTTTTTTTTTTTTAATGAAACAAAATGAAAAGGTTGGCAGAGACCAAATCTATTTGATGGCTATTCTTCAGGAACTTGCAATGATAAAACATAAAGGTTTAACCAAATTATCTTTCAGTACTTGTGAAAAAAAAAGAAAAAAAAACTTGGAATACTGGTTGATTCTAACATCAACATGAGACCACCATGTAATGTGGTTGCAAAAAAAGGGCAAATACAAAAATAGACAGAATTAAGAGAAAAACAGTTTCCAAATCATGAGTTCTACTTTTGTTGTTTATTCATTCAGTCGCTTCCGACTCTTCATGACTTCATGGACCAGCCCACGCCAGAGCTTCCTGTTGGCCGTCACCATCCCCAGCTCCCCCAAGGTCGAGTCCGTCATCTCCAGAATATCATCCATACATCTTGCCCTTGGTCGGCCCCTCTTCCTTTTGCAAAACACTTTCCCTAGCATAAGCATCTTCTCCAGGGTATCCTGTTTTCTCATTATGTGGCCAAAGTACTTCAGTTTTGCCTTTAATATCATACCCTCAAGTGAGCAGTCTGGCTTGATTTCCTGGAGTATGGACTAGTTTGATCTTCTTGCAGTCCAAGGCACTCTCAGAATTTTCCTCCAACACCACAGTTCAAAAGCATCTATCTTCCTTCGCTCAGCCTTCCTTATGGTCCAGCTCTCGCAGCCATAGGTTACTACGGGGAATACCATTGCTTTAACTTTGTGGACCTTTGTTGTCAGTGTGATGTCTCTGCTCGTAACTATTTTATCAAGATTTGTCATTGCTCTCCTCCCAAGAAGTAGGCGTCTTCTGATTTCCTGGCTGCAGTCAGCGTCTGCAGTAATCTTTGTGCCTAGAAATATAAAGTCTGTCACTGCCTCCACTTTTGCTCCCTCTATTTGCCAGTTATCAATCAAGCTGGTTGCCATATTCTTGTTGTTTTTTTTTTGAAGATTAACTGCAACCCAGCTTTTGCAATGTCTTCTTTCACCTTCGTCATAAGGTTCCTCAGCTCCTCCTCGCTTTCAGCCATAAAGGTGGTATCATCTGCATATCTGAGATTGTTAATGTTTCTTCCAGTGATTTTAACTCCATCCTTGGATTCATCAAGCCCAGCACGTCGCATGATGTGTTCTGCATACAGGTTGAATAGTTAGGGTGAGAGTATAAAACCCTGCCGTACTCCTTTCCCAATCTTAAACCAGTCCGTTGTTCCGTGGTCTGTTCTTACCATTGCTACTTGGTCGTTATACAGATTCCTCAGGAGGCAGACAAGATGACTTGGTATCCCCATACCACCAAGAACTTGCCACAATTTGTTATGATCCACACAGTCAAAGGCTTTAGAATAGTCAATAAAACAGAAATAGATGTTTTTCTGAAACTCCCTGGCTTTCTCCATTATCCAGCGGATATTAGCAAAATGGTCTCTAGATCCTCTGCCTTTTCTAAACCCAGCTTGTACTTCTGGCAATTCTCACTCCATGAGTTGCTGGAGTCTACCTTGCAAGATCTTGAGCATCGCCTTACTGGCATGTGAAATAAGTGCCACTGTTCGACAGTTTGAACATTCGTTAGTGCTTCCCTTTTTTGGTGTGGGGATGTAAGTTGATTTTTTCCAATCTGATGGCCATTCTTGTGTTTTCCAAATTTGCTGGCATATGGCATGCATCACCTTGACAGCATCATCTTGCAAGATGATGCAACAGTTCAGCTGGGATATCATCGACTCCTGCTGCCTTGTTATTAGCAATGCTTCTTAAGGCCCATTCAACCTCACTCTTCAGGATGTCTTGCTGTAACTCACTGATCACACCGTCAAAGCTATTTCCAATATTATTATCCTTCCTATACAGATCTTCCGTATATTCTGGCCACCTTTTCTTGATCTCTTCTGATTCTTTTAGGTCCTTGCCATCTTTGTTTTTGATCATACCCATTTTTGCCTGGAATGTATTATTATTATTATTATTATTATTATTATTATTATTATTTATTTAATTCATATGACCGCCCATCTCCCCCAACGGGGAACTCTGGGCGGTTACCTCCGATGTTTCTAATTTTCTGGAAGTGGTCTCTTGTCCTTCCTATATTATTATCTTCTTCCACTTCTGGGCATTGCTTGTTTAAAAATAATTCGTTGTCTCTTCTGGATAACCTCTGGAATGTTGCATTTATTTGGGCATATCTCCCCCTATCACTGTTGCTTTTTGCTTTCCTTCTTTCTTGGGCTATTTCTAGTTTCTCAGCAGACAGCCATCTTGCCTTCTTGGTTTTCCTTTTCTTAGGGACATTTGTTTTTGCCGCCTCATGAACAATGTTGCGAACTTCTGTCCACAGTTCTTCCGGTACCCTATCTACCAAATCTAGTCCCTTAAATCTATTCTTCACCTCCACTGCATATTCCTTAGGAATGTTAGTGAGCTCATATCTAACTGATCTGTGGGTCTTCCCTATTCTCTTTAGTCTGATTCTAAATTGTGCAATAAGAAGTTTGTGATCTGAACTACAGTCAGCTCCAGGTCTTGTTTTCACCAACTGTTTAGATGTTCACCACCTTTGGCTGCAAAGGATGTAGTCAATCTGATTTTGGTGTCGACCATCTGGTGAAGTCCATGTATAAAGTCGTCTTTTAGGTTGCTGGAAGAGAGTGTTTATTATTCACAGTGAATTGTCTTGGCAAAATTCTATCAGCCTATGTCCTGCTTCATTTTGTTCTCCCAGACAATGCTTACCTGTAATTCCAGGTGATATTTGACTACCCACCTTAGCATTCCAGTGTCCTGTAATGAAACTAACATCTCTTTTTGGAGTATTATCCAGTAGGTGCTGCAGATCCTCATAGAACTGATCTACTTCTGCTTCTTCAGCATCTGTGGTTGGGGCGTATATTTGGGTCACTGTGATGTTAAATGGCTTACCCTGAATTCGAATTGAGATCAGACACCATATTGAATTCTATGTTCAGTTCTTGACATCATACTTTAAGAAGGTTTCAGAGAAATTAGAACAGGTTCAACTAGGATGATCAGGGACAAAAAATTAAGCCTTATTTAAATTTAGGTGCCACCTGACTGTGGGTGGCTCACAATATATGGAGAAACATTAAAAGAACTATATATGTTTAGCCTGGAAATGAGAAAAGTGAGTTGGGCTATGACAGCATTCTTCACATATCAGAAATGATGTCACAAAGAAGAAGGACAAGAGAGCAGGAGACAGAATAGTAGATTTAAGTTACAAGAAGGTAGATTCTTATTGGAGGAAAAACTTCCTAGCTGTAACAGCTGCTCAACAGTGGAACCAGTTAGCCAGAAATGTCTTGGGATCCCCTTCTGTGGATGTATTCAAACAAAGGCTAGGCTATTACCATACCATCCATCAAGTATGCTTTAATCTGGAGTCCCACCCTAAGCAGATGGTTGGAATCAATTATCAAAATTCCATGATACTTTGCTACCATGATTGTATGTGTTGCAGAGAAGGAATACCAAAAAGGGGGAGAAGAAAAGGATTGGAATGCCTGGAGTCCTCCACAAAGATACTTCAGCACTGTAATGTTTTTCTATAGAGCTACACATTGGATTGATTTGCTCCTAGTAAGCCAGTCCTATCATGGCCTTTTTTTTTAATCTGTTCAATCATGTCCAATTCTCGGAGCCTGTCTGGACAAGTCCCTGCAGTTTTCTTGGCAAGTTTTTTCAGAAGTGGTTTGCCATTGCCTGCTTCCTTGGGCTGAGAGAAAGTGACTGGCCCAAGATCACCCAGCTGGCTTTGTAACTAAGGTAGGACTAGAACTCACAGTCTCCTGCTTCCTAGCCTGGTGCCATAACCGCTACACCAAATGCAAATCCTATGGAAATTGTGATGATGAAAACATGGCAACAGACATCCGGTAGGGGACATGGCGGACTGAGCAGCTGTGCCCGTGGGCTCAGAGGGCAGAACTGACAACGTGGCAGTTTTTTCGGGCTCAGGCAGACTTTTCCTGAAGCCCAGGAGTGTTTTTCTGGAAAAAGGAAAACACCTGGAATCACCCCATCTGTCCTCCAGACGGCTGCTTGCAGCCAGAAGATCGCAAACAGCATTCGCGTTTGACTGGTAAGAGCAGCCGGGAGGCTGGGACATCACCATTTCCAAGTCGCGCTATAGCCTTAAAGGGACACTAAGACCGGCCATCCCATTTCTAAATCACCCAATTTATATTTCTTTTAAGTACGTGTACCTTAAGAGATCTCTAGCAAAGGAGATCGTTACCTTGTCGTGGTGCTGGAGCTTGAGCAACTCAATGAAACCATGAGCTAAACCGTGAAGGGACACCCAAGACGGGAAGGTCGTGGCAGAGAGGTCAGACTAAATACGATCTCTGGGGAAGGTAATGGCAACCCAACCCAGTATTCTTGCCATGAAAACTAAATGGATCAGTACAATCAGAGATATGTTGGTATACCATCGGAAGATGGGACTCCCAGGTCGGAAGATGGTCTAAATGCTACTGGGGAGGAACAGAGGATACGTTCAACTACCCCCAGATGTGATGACGCAGCTAGCTCAAACCCGAAAGGACGGCTAGCGGCCGACGGTGCTGGTGGTGAACGACGAATCCGATGTTCTAAAGATCAACACACCATAGGAACCTGGAATGTAAGATCTATGAGCCAGGGCAAATTGGATGTGGTTATTGGTGAGATGTCAAGATTAAATATAGACATTTTAGGTGTCAGTGAACTGAAATGGACTGGGATGGGCCACTTCACATCAGATGACCACCAGATCTACTACTGTGGACAAGAGGACCACAGAAGAAATGGAGTAGCCTTCATAATTAATAATAAAGTGGCTAAAGCAGTGCTTGGATACAATCCAAAAAATGATAGAATGATCTCAATTCGAATTCAGGGTAAGCCATTTAACATCACAGTGATCCAAATATACGCCCCAACCACAGATGCTGAAGAAGCAGAAGTAGATCAGTTCTATGAGGATCTGCAGCACCTACTAGATAATACACCAAAAAGAGATGTTATTTTCATTACAGGAGACTGGAATGCTAAGGTGGGTAGTCAGACGACACCTGGAATTACAGGCAAGCATGGTCTGGGAGAACAAAATGAAGCAGGACATAGGCTGATAGAATTTTGCCAAGACAACTCACTGTGCATAACAAACACTCTCTTCCAACAACCTAAAAGACGACTTTATACATGGACTTCACCAGATGGTCGACACCAAAATCAGATTGACTACATCCTTTGCAGCCAAAGGTGGCGGACATCTATACAGTCGGTAAAAACAAGACCTGGAGCTGACTGTAGTTCAGATCACGAACTTCTTATTGCAAAATTTAGAATCAGACTAAAGAGAATAGGGAAGACCCACAGATCAGTTGGATATGAGCTCACTAATATTCCTAAGGAATATGCAGTGGAGGTGAAGAATAGATTTAAGGGACTAGATTTAGTAGATAGGGTCCCAGAAGAACTATGGACAGAAGTTCGCAACATTGTTCAGGAGGCGGCAACAAAAAACGTCCCAAAGAAAAAGAAAACCAAGAAAGCAAGATGGCTGTCTGCTGAAACACTGGAAGTAGCCCAAGAAAGAAGGAAAGCAAAAGGCAACAGTGATAGGGGGAGATATGCCCAATTAAATGCAAAATTCCAGAAGTTAGCCAGAAGAGATAAGGAATTATTTTTAAACAAGCAATGTGCGGAAGTGGAAGAAGACAATAGAATAGGAAGGACAAGAGACCTCTTCCAGAAAATTAGAAACATCGGAGGTAACCGCCCAGAGTTCCCCGTTGGGGGAGATGGGCGGTCATATGAATTAAATAAATAAATAATAATAATAATAAATTCCAGGCAAAAATGGGTATGATCAAAAACAAAGATGGCAAGGACCTAAAAGAATCAGAAGAGATCAAGAAAAGGTGGCCAGAATATACGGAAGATCTGTATAGGAAGGATAATAATATTGGAAATAGCTTTGACGGTGTGGTCAGTGAGTTACAGCAAGACATCCTGAAGAGTGAGGTTGAATGGGCCTTAAGAAGCATTGCTAATAACAAGGCAGCAGGAGTCGATGATATCCCAGCTGAACTGTTGCATCATCTTGCAAGATGATGCTGTC
This sequence comes from Charina bottae, assembly GCA_023362775.1. NCBI lineage: Eukaryota > Metazoa > Chordata > Lepidosauria > Squamata > Charinaidae > Charina > Charina bottae. The sequence goes on from JALMGJ010000012.1 coordinate 33,562,120, forward strand.
AAGGTGATGCATGCCATATGCCAGCAAATTTGGAAAACACAAGAATGGCCATCAGATTGGAAAAAATCAACTTACATCCCCACACCAAAAAAGGGAAGCACTAACGAATGTTCAAACTGTCAAACAGTGGCACTTATTTCACATGCCAGTAAGGTAATGCTCAAGATCTTGCAAGGTAGACTCCAGCAATTCATGGAGCGAGAATTGCCAGATGTACAAGCTGGGTTTAGAAAAGGCAGAGGAACTAGAGACCAAATTGCCAATATCCGCTGGATAATGGAGAAAGCCAGGGAGTTTCAGAAAAACATCTATTTTTGTTTTATTGACTATTCTAAAGCCTTTGACTATGTGGATCATAACAAATTGTGGCAAGTTCTTGGTGGTATGGGGGTACCAAGTCATCTTGTCTGCCTCCTGAGGAATCTGTATAACGACCAAGTAGCAACGGTAAGAACAGAGCATGGAACAACGGACTGGTTTAAGATTGGGAAAGGAGTACGGCAGCGCTGTATACTCTCACCCTACCTATTCAACCTGTACGCAGAACACATCATGCGACGTGCTGGGCTTGAGGAATCCAAGGCTGGAGTTAAAATCGCTGGAAGAAACATTAACAATCTTAGATATGCAGATGATACCACTTTGATGGCTGAAAGCGAGGAGGAGTTGAGGAGCCTTATGACGAAGGTGAAAGAAGAAAGTGCAAAAGCTGGGTTGCAGTTAAACCTCAAAAAAACCAAGATTATGGCAACCAGCTTGATTGATAACTGGCAAATAGAGGGAGAAAAAGTGGAGGCAGTGACAGACTTTGTATTTCTAGGTGCAAATATTACTGCAGATGCTGACTGCAGCCAGGAAATCAGAAGACGTCTACTTCTTGGGAGGAGAGCAATGACAAATCTTGATAAAATAGTTACGAGCAGAGACATCACACTGACAACAAAGGTCCGCATAGTTAAAGCAATGGTATTCCCTGTAGTAACCTATGGCTGTGATAGCTGGACCATAAGGAAGGCTGAGCAAAGGAAGATAGATGCTTTTGAACTGTGGTGTTGGAGGAAAATTCTGAGAGTGCCTTGGACTGCAAGAAGATCAAACCAGTCCATAGTCCAGGAAATAAAGCCAGACTGCTCACTTGAGGGAATGATATTAAAGGCAAAACTGAAGTACTTTGGCATTATAATGAGAAGACAGGATACCCTGGAGAAGAAGCTGATGCTAGGGAAAGTGGAAGGCAAAAGGAAGATGGGCCGACCAAGGGCAAGATGGATCGATGATATTCTGGAGGTGACAGACTCAACCATGGGGGAGCTGGGGATGGTGACGGCTGACAGGAAGCTCTGGCGTGGGCTGGTCCATGAAGTCACGAAAAGTCGGAAGCGACTGAACGAATAAACAACAAAAACCTTAAGAGATGCTTTCTGCAGGAATGAGATGTGGGTTCTCTTGGTGCTTTTCGTTATTTTATGGGATGATTTTTTTTAAAAAAAATCTTTTTACTTTTTGGACTTTGTTTTCCATTCAAATATTAAGGAGGATTTATAGTAAATAATTGTCTCCCTGTTATTATTTTTGTACTGAATTTGAAGATATTAGCATTTTCCTACATGTTGAATCAGCTGTTTTGAACTTTCAGTTTTCTGCTTCTACTTTCCCTGGGGAAATGTCTGCGTATCTCACTTTCGCTTATGTAAACACATTTTGTAATTCTTTCATATGTTCAACTTTCGCTGGTTAAGCTCCTGGCGGCGCCATAATCTACTGCTTGAGACATGGAGGATTTTAAGCAGACTTCCTCTGACTTCCACCAAGATTTTAAACAGATTCTTTCTGATTGTTACCAAGTTTTTATGCAAGGCATTCAAGACATTGTGGAAAATATGAGGTCTGAAATGTGTCATTCGGTTCTGGATGTCATGGATGAAACTGAGGAATTTAACAGCAACAGAAATGTTTCTTCTAAGAGTGAGATCCAGATTTCTGTTGAAATGCTGGATGAAGATCGGATAGTCGAGTTGAAGAAATTAAAGGGAGAGATCAAGTTGCAAGCCATAAGGGAAATTTATCTTCTGATGGAATGCCATGGAAAAGAAGGGGTTATTATGTATGGGAGAAGAGAAGTTGAAGTTTTTGACGGGGGCAGTTGGGCTGTTTGGTTTTTTTAAGAAAAAAGCTCTGTACGCATTGTGGGGATATGTAAATGCTCTGGTTTATTTTGAAGTGGGATAAGGGTTTAAGAATATTTATCTGGATTGCTTTTAGGGATTGGCTGATTTCATTTATCTTTAACGATTTGGATTAAGGTTATTAAGGTATAATAAAAGTAATACATGTCTGGTTTTGGGTTTAATATGATTAAGATTATTAAAATTGTTGAATTATCAAGTACAGTGGCAGACAATTTATATGATTTTTTAGTTTCATCTTTATTATAGTAGACAGGAATGTATAGAATAGTAGTAGGAAGGAAATAATTAAATAAACGTTATCTTTGAGGGGAAGTTGATTAGAAGGCTTATATTTTTTTTTCTTTTAATATAAGGAGAGGGAGGAACTGTATTTAGTTATTTTTATAATGTGCCAATAGAAAGATTTATAGAAATAATGTGATTTTGGTTTAATATAGAGTAAGGGATTGATTATAGAAAATTGTTGTATATCCTTTCTGTTAAAAATCGGAAGTCACCTCTTTTTCTAATTTTGAAAAAGTATTCTTGTGTTTCTACACTTTTTTAGTTTTTTCTATTTTTTCTTTGTAGTTTTTTGTTTTTCTGTAGCTTTTATCTTTGCTTGAAACTTAATAAAATTCTTATTAAAAAAACATGGCAAGGCATGCATTGGAACATCATTAAACAAACCATGATTGTATTTAAGTCCTGTTGCTTGTGTCATGATATTATAAGAATCCCCTATTCGGGGACATGGGTGGGGATAAATTAATTAATTAATTAATTAATTAATTAAATAAATAAATAAATAAATAAGACACACTTCATATTTGCCCCATTTTCCATTCTTGTAGACCCCTATGCCTGCAGGTAGTCCTCACTTAATGACCATTTGTTTAGTGATGGATCAGACTTACGATGCTGGATCTCAGTAAGAGTCTGACATTTGTCTCTATATTTACCACCCTATGCCTATCATTCTCCGTGCCTGAGTTGATGAAGGAGAGTCACAACCAAGATATTGAGGGCATTTGATATTCAAAATATTCATTTATCAAGTGGAGCTCAGATTGCATGGCTTCCCTATTAAGCTATGGACATTCTCTCTTAAATTTGGCCCCAACAGATACGGCTGTACAGTCCATGAATCTGGTTTTCTACATGAGACTGGGAAATATGGCCTTTCTGTAGATAAGATTGCCTGCAAGTAAGAGCAACAGCTACAACAACAACAACAAAACCCCGTCCTTGTCATGTGAACTCACACAATGGTATTAATTCAGCAAAACTGTTGTTGTTGTTGTTCAGTCGTTTAGTCGTGTCCGACTCTTCATGACCTCATGGACCATAGCACGCCAGGCCTTCCTGTCCTCCAATGTCTCTCGGAGTTTACTCAAATTCATGTTCATTACATCAGTGATGCTATCTAACCATCTCATCCTCTGCCCTCCCCTTCTCCTTTTGCCTTCAGTCTTTCCCAGCATCAGGGTCTTTTCCAGTGAGTCCTCTCTTCGCATTAGGTGGCCAAAGTATTTGAGCTTCAGCTTCAGCATCTGTCCTTCCAATGAGCAGTCAGGGTTGATTTCCTTTAGGATTGACTGGTTTGACCTCCTTGCAGTCCAAGGGACTCTCAAAAGTCTTCTCCAGCACCACAGTTCGAAAGCATCAATTCTTCGGCGCTCAGCCTTCCTTATGGTCCAACTCTCACAGCCATACATTACTACTGGGAAAACCATAGCTTTAACTATACGGACCTTTGTCGGCAAGGTGATGTCTCTGCTTCTTAATATGCTGTCTAGGTATGCCATAGCTTTCCACCCAAGGAGCAAGCGTCTTTTAATTTCATGGCTGCAGTCACTGTCTGCGGTGATCTTGGAGCCCAAGAAAATAAAATCTGTCACTGCTTCCATTTCTTCCCCTTCTATTTGCCAGGAAGTGATGGGACCAGATGCCATGATCTGGTTTTTTTTAATGTTGAGTTTCAAGCCAGCTTTTGCACTCTCCTCTTTCACCCTCATCAAGAGGCTCTTTAGTTCCTCTTCACTTTCTGCCATTAGGGTGGTATCGTCTGCATATCTGAGGTTATTGATATCTCTCCGGGAAATCTTAACTTTGGCTTGTGATTCATCCAGCCCGGCATTTCTCATGATGTACTCTGCATATAAGTTAAATAAGCAGGGTGATAATATACAGCCTTGTCGTACACCTTTCCCAATTTTAAACCAGTCGGTTGTTCCATGTCCGGTTCTAATGGTTGCTTCTTGACCCGCATACAGGTTTCTCAGGAGACAGGTAAGGTGGTCTGGTACTCCCATCTCTTTAAGAATTTGCCACAGTTTGTTGTGATCCACACAATCAAAGGCTTTAGCGTAGTCAATGAAGCAGAAGTATATGTTTTTCTGGAACTCTCTTGCTTTTTCCATGATCCAGCGAACGTTGGCAATCTGATCTCTAGTTCCTCTGCCTCTTCGAAACCCAGCTTGCACTTCTGGTAGTTCTCGGTTCACATACTGCTGAAGCCTAGCTTGTAGGATTTTGAGCATAACCTTGCTAGCATGTGAAATGAGCACAATTGTACAGTAGTTTGAACATTCTTTGGCATTGCCTTTCTTTGGAATTGGAACGTAAACTGACCTTTTCCAATCCTGTGGCCACTGTTGAGTTTTCCAAATTTGTTGGCATATTGAGTGCAGCACTTTAACAGCATCATCTTTTAGGATTTTAAATAGCTCAGCTGGGATACTGTCTTCTCCGCTAGCTTTCTTGTTAGTAACGCTTCCTAAGGCCCACTTGACTTCACTCTCTAGGATGTCTGGCTCAAGGTCAGTGACCACACCATCGTATTTATCAGGGATATTAAGATCTTTCTTCTATAGTTCTTCTGTGTATTCTTGCCACCTCTTCTTAATCTCTTCTGCTTCTGTTAGGTCCCTGCCTTTTTTGTCCTTTATCATGCCCATCTTTGCACAAAACGTTCCCTTGATATCTCCGATTTTCTTGAAGAGATCTCTAGTCTTCCCCATTCTATTGTTTTCCTCGATTTCTTTGCATTGTTCATTTAAGAAGGCCTTCTTATCTCTCCTTCTCTGGAATTCTGCATTCACTTGGTTATATCTTTCCCTTTCTCCCTTGCCTTTTGTGATCCATGAAGGGGTCAGCATATCTACAGTTACGTAAAATATGATTTTATCTAATCCTAGGATTGAACATGTTATCTGAACACAACAATTGAACAGGCAATATAGCAGAAGGGATTTTCTCATGGATGCTAAATTCCATATTATTCCATTCCTTATTTTTGTTTTCTTCTATCCAGTTTCAGTTCACTTTTTTAAGTTGACATGAACATTTATACACATTTTTATAATATGCTTTTATTTATATTTTCCAAACAGTTTTCAGCAGTACATGCAGTGTTGTCCATTTTTTCCCTAACAATATTCTTTTCCCCCCAGAGATTTAGGGGGGGAAAAGATATGTTTGCATAAAAATTCTTCCTTCCTTGCTTCTGGTCTACTTAAAACACTGCAAAAAACAACAACATCCAAAATATAACAAAACAAATTAGGTAACCAGCACCATCATGACCAGACTGGAGGGAGGCCTATCTGTCCCAATTTTCTGTATCTTTTTCTCCTGATTGTAACATTAGAGAGCCTCTCTCAGCTCCATCACAATTTTGGGAGTAAAAAAAAAAATAAACTATTTCATGGTAAGTAATTTGCATTGAAGGGAGCTGAGTTTGCTTCAGGCAAGGCTACTTCTTCTTCTACCTGTCATTTATGCAGGTTAGAGAGTTCTCACAACAGTCTTCTCACTCACCATGGCCCAGTTAAGTAACCCATATAGACAGGACAATGGTGAAATGCTGGCATCCACTTTGAAAACTTCTCAGGGAAGTAGAAAGCCATGTGAGTTTTGCAGAAAGGAACAATATGCTGAGGTTTAAGAAATGGAAGTAATTGGTCTCAGATTGTGGCATTAAGAACAATCAGAGAGGAAAGTGATCATGGTTTCACAAGCGTGAGGAAGAATGGGGTCTTTAGGGGTCCACTGTAAGATTTTGACTTATATCCAAATCTATTTAGCTTAGCATGGAATATGTCAAACTTATTTCTCAAAGCTATGCAGAAAAGAACCGAGTTCGTCTCTACACAACCAAGAATACAGACTGTAAGGCCATCTCTAGACTGTACCTAGTATTTTATTAGGCGTGACCACTATATTTCAGCATTCTTTGCTGACTTTGATAGTATGCCATAAATTGCAGTCACCATCTGATAAAGCAATGAGATTTGCTTTATGCCTCATTGGTCCTTCCCTCTGTGTGTCTCTGTCTCTGTCTCTTGTGTGTTAGAGGCTGGAATGAGCAAATACCTGAAGTTTCATTTAGAGTATTTCTTCTCCCAAATTCATATAAAATTGAGAGCAAAGATCCCTGTCCCTGGAAAAGCTTTTTATAGGGCAAGAGTTAATATTGCAATCATCCTTGGAATGACCAATGTGATCAAAGAGTTATGAATGTCTCTTGAACCTAAAGAGTTGAGATAAACAGCACCTGTTCAGACGTTTGCATACTAACCTCTGGTATTCGGTACATCACTTCTTTCCAAAGTGCTAATAATTGTGATCATTGCCACAACCCCTTCAACTAACTTCTCTTGCTGGAACAAAAACAGCACTGAATTCCTAGAAGACATCTTCCACCCACCAAAAAGCTGTTTCATGAATAAGTACTCAGTAGTGTTGTGTAGTGTTGTTAAGTGTTGTTAAGGGGTGTGGTGGCTCAGCGGGTAAGACACCAGGCTTGTTGATCAGAAGATTGCAAGTTCAGAGGTTCGAATCTCTAGTCCCACGTGACGGAGTGAGCTCCCGCACTAGCCCCAGCTCTTGCCAACCTCGCAATTCGAAAGCATGCAAATGCAAGTAGATGAATAGGTAACACTTCGGTGGGAAGGTAACAGCGTTCTGCATGCATCATGCCGGCCACATGACCGCGGAAGTGTCTTCGGACAACGCTGGCTCTTTGGCTAACAAACGGAGATGAGCACCAGCCCCTAGAGTCGGACATGACTGCACAAATGTGTGAGGGAAACCTTTACCTTTACTAATGTTGTGTAGTGCTTTGGATTCCAATGGAACAACTTCTGAAATCATTTACATCTTTTCCTGGGATCATGCTGCAACTGGGGCGGGCATCTGTGCCACCCCAGGAAAATAAGCAGGTGCTTTAAGAAGTTGCCAACAAACCAGTGGCATCGGCTGGGTGGACGGATCAAAATCAGCAAGAAGTCAGACACAGCATCATGATGCAGGCCCCAATGCATTTACCAAAAGGGTAGGACTTGCATCGCAATGCTCCATCATCCATCTCGATGATTTTGATCTCACTTCCATGGACTTCACTGCAACACATGCTGCATGACCACCTCCGTGCCCTCCAAAGTCCCTTTTCCCCTTTGAATCTGAGGTATTGCACTGTCCTAACATACAGTTTATTGAACAAAATCTCAAATGTTGCAACAGCACATTTCAACCTGAATGATCCAGAGACTTGGATATGTACAATAACTGATATACAGACATTATGTATGAAGGACATAAAAGATTGAACCTATTGCCAAAATGGAGTTATGCCGGCTCAAAACTCCAGTAAACCTTAAAACTTAGGAACTTTTTTAGAGAAACAAAATGAGAGAGGTATGTGGAAAGAGTCTGTTTGGTGGTGATCCTCATGGATTTCACCATGGTAATGTAAGTTTGACGAGACCATCAGCTAGTTATTTCAGCACTTGTGAGAAAAGATCTTGGAGTACTAGTTGCCTGTAATGTGAATAAAAAGAGAGCAGTGTGATCTTGCCAAAATAGCAAATACTATATTAGGCACAATGAACAGAAGCATAGCTTCCAAATCATGAGAATTAAGAGTTATTCCTCAATCTGGGTTGGTCAGAAACACTAAGTTTATTAAACAAATTTTAAATTTCAAATATTTAATATTTAATATCCAACTTTAATGAACCATCAAAGACTTTGATATGCAGAAAGTTTTGCTGACACAGGTATGAAAGGATGTGATGTGTCCATTCCCAATTGCACAAGGACACTATTCTGGTCACTATATGGCCATAACGTGACAGTTTGTATTAATTGATAGAAACAGAGAGATAGAGATAGGACACAGACTGTGTTGGGCTCCTGTGTATTTATTAAGAGGAAAGCAAAGCTTTAATTCGAAGGTTTGATTGTAAGGCACTTCAATCAAATCCCTGAATCCAATCGATATTCCAGATTAGAGCAACAATCCAGACCGAATTGTCAACTTGAATCAGGTGGCACAATCAACTGGACAATTTCAAATGGCTTTTGCCAATACTTTTTTTTTAAATTACATTCCAAACAAAATTCACTTGATTTGGCTATCTGATTGGAAGCAAATTAGTTTGATGATTCAGATCAAACTAACAATTTGTGCATCCCTGTATTTATACCCCCATTTCCAATAAACCTTTAAATAGAAATAAACCATTTCCAATAAACCTTCCTTTGAGTTTTCCTTTTGTTCCTATCAAATGCTTAGATTGCTCTCAAGAGTGGAGTGACCTGGGGCTGAAAAGGAGCTACAGGTAGTCCTCACTTAATGACCACAATTGGGACAGGAATTCCAGTTCCTAAGCGAAGCAGTCATTAAGCGAATCTGAACTGATTTTACGGCCTTTTTTGTGGAGGCCGTTAAGCAAATCACTGTGGGCATTAAGTAAACCAAGTGATTGTTAAGCGAATCATGCGGTTCCCCATTGATTTTGCTTGCCAGAAGCTGGCTGGGATGGTCGTAAGTGGGAGAACCAGTCATAAGTTGGTTTTTTCAGCACTGTCATAAGTCTGAACTGTCACTAAATGAATGGTTGTTAAGTGAGGACTACCTGTATCACTTTCTAGCTTCTCCTTAACTTTCAAAACAAGGAGCCCCTGTTTGCTTATTTGTTTGTTTTGCAAAAAGGTGTGTGATATCCAACAACGAAAGCACCTTATTAAGTCTAAAATTCAGTACATACCTGAACATGATTTTCTAAAGCAGCCTTAGGTGGAGCATTTCCTACTGGGAACCTTGAACTTTGCAGTTTCTCCTGTATTTCTAAAGGGTTACCAAATCTCACAAGCCATACTAATTATTTCCAGTAGGGAACACGGGTTTCTTTATGGTTCTGGAAACTGAATCTGCTTCCCAGCAGAAAAAGAAAAAAAAAAAACAGTTCCAACCCGTTTTGAAAGGATACAGTTTTGGGAGTCATTCAGGACAAGACCATTTAAGTAGATTGAAGAAAGAAGGAGAGATTCTTGCCCACCTTGTCTTTCTCTCCTTTCATTTATTTTTGCACTTTTGAACCCTTTCCCCTGTTTCATTCACTATTTTTTAGAAAAAGCACAGCACTTCAACTCTGCCCCCATCAAATTCATTTCTCCTAGACTGTCGCCTCGCTATGAAATCTCCTCTGGGATGGATTTTCATTCAGGCCAAAATAAGTTTTCCATTTTCCCCTCTCTGTCATGACTGTTATGAGTACCCGCAACCTGAAATACTTTGCCATGGGTAAAATTGCAGGTTTCCATCTGATCTCCAGTTTGTCAATAGGATTCTTGTTTTTCTTTGCTTTCCATTGCTATTTGCAGTCTTTTGTGCAATGAGTGTAACGTGCTATTGGTTACACCTCCTCAACTCACCCGAATGTGGATGGAAATGTATTAAAATGGTACAGCTTTTCAGGCAGCTGCTTTGCCTCAATAAAAAACTTGAGCCAAGTAGCTTCCCAGAAGAGAATTAGAAAAGCTGTGCTAGATGAGGACAAGCCCATTTTAATCCATCTTTTCTTTTTTTTTCTCACAATGGCCAATCAGACCCTTCTGGGGTGCTTCCAAACAGGAGATTCCCCTTCAAGTGGGATATGGAGACATGCTGTCCTGAAACTGGAAGTAACCACCGAGTCTTCAAGATCAATTGTTCTTGATACATCTGTCCTCCATGACTTCATCTAATATCTCCTTCCTTCCTTCCTTCCTTCCTTCCTTCCTTCCTTCCTTCCTTCCTTCCTTCCTTCCTTCCTTCCTTTTCTCCTTCCTTCCTTCCTTCCTTCCTTCCTTCCTTCCTTCCTTCCTTCCTTCCTTCCTTCCTTCCTTCTCAAAGGATTCTGGACAACATAAAGGATAAAATCAGAACCATAAAACAGAAATATAAATTTCCAACTAAAAGTGTCTTTACACTAATGGCTATCGTCACATGTTCTGGAAATAAATAAATTCCACCAGTTACTTATGTGCTGTATGAAGATAATGGGAGCCCCTTTGCAAAGCAACCTTGTCTTCTTGCTTCCATGAATAAAGCAAAGTGGCTACATTCCTTTATTTTTTCTTACTTGGACAGGCATTGGCAATAGCTAGAAGAGACTTCTGCATGTCCCTTTGCAAGGGCCAGAATGAAGAGGCGATGTTGTATTGCAAAACTGTTATTGCTTATGCCACTATGGTTGTATTCTTCACATATAAATCAGTTGGCTACTGGAAGCATCGGAAGAGGCTTTTGCGTCTTCCAGTTGGAGGAGAAGAGGTGACTCAATGTGCCTTATTGCCTCATCACATCAACAAAGATGAGCATATTACCTCCATGGTGTAAAACTCTTCATCCAAATCAAGTGGAACAAGCTACCTCACACAAGATTTGCAGGAAGCTCCTTTTGATGGTGGTCCATTTTCAGTCATGAGCAAGAATGGGCCACGTGACACCTTCAGCTTCTTTGGTTGATTTCCTACAATTCCTTCCTTGAGGCAATGCTAGGTTGGGATCATGGGTATATTTCCAATCCAAAATCATGTTCTCTCAACCTCTTTGAACATCCCATTCAGCCCTACAAGAGTTAGGCAACAGGACAATATTATCACCACTATTATTTTTATGTCAGCTTACAGTACATCCTCTTTTCTACCCGTTGCATATTCAATGTGTTTAGCAATCTAAAATAAATGATAAACAATTTAGGAAAAAACTAAAAAAAATAAACATGATCATTACTGACACCCAAATTCCTTATTCCACCCTTAACTCCCTTAACCGGCTGGAATTAGGCTCCTTAGGGACCCATCTGAGGCTCTGTTGCCTCTGATAATGGTTGGAGCAAACTCTTTGCAGAACATCTTTGATCCACATCACCTTACTAGATTGGTTTGATTCTTCCCTAAAAAGACAAATCAATCTCAATCTGGTTTACCACAGCTTTTCTTTTCTAGCATTCGCCGGACTCATCCTTGATAAAGCCATAGTTACCCATCAGCAGAAGAGTTGGGACTTACATCTCCAGACAGATAGAACCAGAGTGTCCCATCTCCATTACAGTTCAGTAATCACCCTCCCCAGTTCCATGCCCAGATAATATTATAACATCTCATATGTTTCACATAGGAGATTTTTCACTTTGGCCCAAATCAGCGAATTACCTATAAGGACAACAATTGTTCAATGCACCAGTAATCCCTAAGAAAATCACTCCTGTATATTCTGATATAGACATTGAATCTCTTTTATGTGTACTGCTAGAGTACTCTCTATACAATAAAGGGAGGAAAGAACTCATAACACCAATGGTTAGAAATCGTAATTGCTCCTGTAAGCAGGCAGTTATCATTTTTCTCCTAGGCAATCAAACTTCAGCTATTTCCAATAAGGTTGCTAAATATGTCTATGAAGATTCTCAGTCATCCAGGTGGAATTGTCTGTAGGATGAGTCATGGCAATTGGATTTCTTTCTTTTGGTTGAAATATTTCGCTGCTTGTCCAAGTATACGTTTTCCATGGTGGCTTGTTAATTGGGCAATTGAGGTGTAGATAGTCTTTGGGATGTCCCAAAGACTATGTACACCTCAATTGCCCAATTAACAAGGCAATCAGGTGTAAGGTCAATACAGCCACCCTGGAAGACTTATATGAAGAAGCTACTTGGACAAGCAGTGAAACGTTTCAACCAAAGAATGAAATCCAGTTGCCATGACTCAACCTACAGCCAAGGTTGCTAAATGGCTTACAGAAATCATCTGGTGCCTCCCTTACACTATTAATTATTTCAGGCTTTTCTGTATAAGATTTTTTATTTTATTTTACATCATCATTTTATATATTATGGTAATATTGTCTTCTTTTAAATATTGGTCTTGGGAAATAAATAAATAAATAAATAAATAAATAAATAAATAAATAAATAAATAATCTGGCTGCCACTCCAAAGGCTTGGGTGAAAAGGAGGGTCTTAACTCCTTTGCTGAAGGTAACAAGAACAGCACCTAATCACAACTTTTGGGGTGTGCATTCAAAGTTTGTATGGTTGTGCACACTTAAAAAAATGATTGAGAAAAAGTATTTTGCACTTCCTTTGAGCACAGCTCCCCACTATTGCTAATAAAGTGGCCATCATTTTGCACATGAGCCTGAAAACGATGTGGCTCCTGCAATAGTCATTTGAATGAGTTGGCTCATTCACGAGGAAGCCTGAGAAAAGACATGGCTGTTTTAATGCACCAGAGACAGCTGCTGTGCTTGTGATCATTGAGGTCCAAAGTATTTATCCTGAACCATTTTGAAAGACTGCACAGACCTAATAGTTTGGGAATCATGCAGGTTCAGGACCACTGATGGGCCACTGAAACTATAGACATCTTTCAAGAAGTAGAAACGCTGAACCTCTCATGAAACTGATTGGTACTGAAGTAGCTATGTTAAGATATAGACTGAACTGACAGAAGGAATCCAACATAGTTGGATTGTTGGTTTCTCTTTCCCTCCCCCCCCCCCCTCAAAAAGACACAACATTGTTCTTTAATACCTGGCAGAATTTCACAAATGCAGTTAGTAGATTCCCTGCCCGTCTGCCATGAGAAAATTAGTCCCTTCCTTTCCATGATTGTTGGCTTTTTGCTTTATTTCTAAAGAGTTGAATTGAGGCTGTATTCTTCAGGCAATCTAGAGAAGACCCCTGAGTGAATCAATGTTGAAATAAGAACAAATACAGTCCCTCCAAATGGAACAAGAGTGATCAGGTCTGTGGCAGCAGAGACAGAATTATGTTTGCCTACGGGTAACTCCTTGGGGAGAGAGGATTGATTCTTCATGATTGATGAGTCGGCACCTGAATGCCGAGTCATCAATTCCCTTAAGTTAATGGCCTTGACAGCATCAAGATAACTTTTCCCTTGTGCCTAAAATCAGAGATAGCCCTTGCTGGTTTCCCATCCCTCACCAGTGCAGGTAAAGAAACAGAGTCACTTAAATAAAGCAGAAGAAGAAAGTTGAAGTACAAATAGATATTCTTCCACCTGGAGGAAGGAGAACAAAGTGCACTACAAAAACAAAGCTTGGATGGGAAGGATGACTAGTTAAAGCCACAAATGTTTCCTCACCTCTGTTGCATCCAGATGGTTGGTCAAGTTATTCGTCTAGTTATTAAGTAACTAGACAGGAAATGCTGCTCTTAGATGGAGTTATTCCATCATATTTCTCAGTTCTGGCCTTCTTTACAGTCACCCTTCTCATGGGTGTGTCTAAAATACGCGTGGAATCAATTTTCCTTCTATCCAACTTTTTCATCGTCCAACATTCACAGCAATAAGTAGTTATGGGGAACACAATAGTGCAGACTAGTCTACACTTAGTCGTCAAGCTGACATCCTTGCTTTTTCAAATTTGATTCATACTTATCATTGCTGTACAACCCAGCATGATTCTGCGTTTAATTTCTTGGCTACATTCGCCATTTTGATTTACTACTGATCTGGTTTCTGAGATGAGGGTTGTATCATCTGCGCATCTAAGGTTATTGATGTTTCTTCTGCCAATTTTTACTCCAATTTGTGATTCGTCTAGCTCCAGTTTCCTGATGATCACTTCGGCATACAAGTTGAATAAGAAAGGTGACAGAATGCAACCTTGTTGCACACCTTTCTCGATCTTGAACCAATCAGTGTCAACATATTGAGTTCATAGAGTGGCTTCCTAATTTAAATACAGTGATTTCATCAACTTCACTAAATGTAGTGGCACCCCAAGGTCTGCTAGGGCTCTCGACAGATTGTCATGGTCAACACAATCAAAAGCTTTCCTGTAGTCGATGAAGCACATATAAATATTATTTTGATATTCACAACATTTTTCCATTATCCATCAAACATCCATAATGGGTGCCACACATTGTCTTACTGAGAACAAATTTGGAGACCTCCTAGAGCAAAGATGGGATATAAATCTAATAATAAATAAAATAATAAAATAAAATAAAATAAAATAATAAAATAAAATAAAATAAAATAAAATAAAATAAAATAAAATAAAATAAAATAAAATAAAATAAATAAAATAAAATAAAATAAAATAAAATAAAATAAAATAAAATAAAATAAAATAAATAAAATAAAATAAAATAAATAAAATAAAATAAAATAAAATACAATAAAATAAAAAAAATAATAAAATAATAAAATAAAATAAAATAAAATAAAATAAAATAAAATAAATAAAATAATAAAATAAAATAAAAAAAATAAAATAATAAAATAAAATAAAATAAAATAAAATAAATAATAAAATAAAATAATAAAATAAAATAAAATAAAATAAAATAAAATAAAATAAAATAATAAAATAAATAAAATAAAATAAAATAAAATAAAATAAAATAAAATAAAATAAAATAAAAAAATAAAATAAAATAAAATAAAATAAAATAAAATAAAATAAAATAATAAAATAAAATAAATAAAATAAAATAAAATAAAATAAAATAAAATAAAATAAAATAAAAAAATAAAATAAAATAATAAAATAAAATAAAATAAAATAAAATAAAAAAATAAAATAAAAAAATAAAATAAATAAAATAAAATAAAATAAAATAAAATAATAAAATATAAAATAAAATAATAAAATATAAAATAAAATAAAATAAAATAAAATAAAATAAAATAAAATAAAATAGTCTTATTTATTTATCAAATTTCGCCACTGCCCATCTCCCCCCGAAAGAGGGACTCTGGGTGGTTTAAAATAGAGCTAAAAAATTAAAATACAATAAAATCACAATTAATACATAAAATATAAATACAAAATATAAGATAGAATCCAGATGGCAGTAAAAAATTCTAATTCAATTCATGTGTATATGAGGACCACTTTAAGGCGCCATCCATCCCCAACAATGACTACTCCCCTTCCCGCCCCAAGCGAGATGGCAGAGCCAGGTCTTCAACTTTTTCCAGAAAGTCAGGAGAAAGGACTTGCCTCACCTCTGGGGGAAGAATGTTCCAAAGGGCGGGGGCCACTGCAGAGAAGGCCCACTTCCTGGACCCCGCTGGTCGGCATTCTCTTGCAGACAGGGTCCGTAGCATGCCCTCTCTGCATAACTGGGTAGGGCGGGTCGATGTAATGGGGATGAGACGGTCCCTCAGATACCCTGGACCCATGCCATGTAGGGCTTTAAAGTTGATAACCAACACCTTGAATTGGACCCAGAAGCAAACTGGTACCCAATGCAGCTCTCGCAGCAATGGTGTTACATGTGCGGATCTTGGGGTACCTAAAATTGCCCACGCGGCTGCATTCTGGACCAGCTGTAGCTTCTGGATACTCTTCAAAGGTAGCCCCATGTAGAGCGCACATTTATTAATTATTTGGACAGTATCTATCCTGTGGGTAAAGGAGTCATTGGTCATTAAAAAGAGAGAAAACCATACAGGGGACTTTATAAGAAATCTTCAAGGCTAATGGTTTTTATTTTCATTTTCACAAAATGTATATTGGGAAAGCCTACATGGTTTGAAGAACTTCACTTAGATTTACATATACCATTCTCTCCTCTCAGAGTTTGATAGCCATTTAGGACCAGCAATATTATCTATAAAAACCCTGAGATGAGCCCATAAAACATATCTATTTGAAAAATACTAAAATAAATCATAGCAGTATTCATATGTAAATCAGTGCTTATCAATGCTTTTAAAAAGAAATTAAGGCAAGGATGCAGACAATGGCCTCTGGAATTCATTCCAGCCCCTTTTCTGTATGTGGCTGTAGGAAGGGTCTGTGTTTCCTTTTGTGTAGTGAAGTACTATGTTGCATCATTGTCTCTGTGTGTTTGTGTGTGCACGTGCGCCTGCATTTCTGCTCTTCCCTCCTGTTGCATCTCTGTGCATTCATGTGTCTGTGTGCATGGAGAAATACAGGATGGGCTGCTTGTGCTCCATTCTGGGTCACATGACCAGAAGGGATGGAGCAGGGCTTAGAATGGAGCAATCACTGCCACTCCTATTGACATATTTCAGGGGGATATTCTCTGTACTTTTTTCTCTGCAACCCCCAGTCCATTTTCACACTTGAACTTTCTTTGGTCAGCTTCTCCCCATACATTAAATTAAGTCCTGTTCAGTTCCTGCTGACAGACAGGCAGAGTCCTGAACCTCTTTACAAAATATATTTCCAATGTGCCCAGTTTGGTTGAACAAAAAGCTAAGGTAGTTTACATACTGTACATAATTTGTAATGCATACACACAAACATATATTGTGTTCAGATTATTTACAGTGTGATCATTTGCTATATGCCTGTCCATGCACCCAGTGAAAATTCTTCTGTCTCATTCTGCTTTGTTTTTTGTTCAAGTTCTTTTTTGGTCCTCCTTGTTCAACTTGATTCCACCACCTTTCTTGGATGGTTTGAATCTATGCCTGTGAAACTGTTTGATCAATAAAGAGGTTTTGGGCTCCACAGATGCTTCAGCTGTCATTGAGGTCAGCCTTCTCCACCTAATGTGGAGGCTACAGCTCCTAAAGTTTCCCACCCATCATGAACTTCCCATCCAATTTGAAGGGAAGCAGATTGAGGAAGATGGTCCTGATTTCCTGGATTTTCCAAGGAGTTTCTTACTAAGTCAGTTGGGGTAATAAATAATAGTCAGAACAGCCCTCCCAAAGTTGATGTCCTTCCAGATGGGTTGGGAATGCTGTCTAGGGAATTCCAGAAACTACAGCTCCAGCATATCTCGAAGGTACCAGGTTGAGGAATACAGTTTGAGCTTCATTGCCTTCTACTCATTCAGAAAATCAAGGTGACAGATGTAGTGCATCTTGTTTCTATTTCTCCACCCAACAACCTTGTGAGTTGGTCTGAAAGACTGTGTGTTGGTCTGAGAGACTGTGACTGGCCCGAAGTCATTCAGTGAGCTTCAGTAGTGAAGGACAGACTTGAAGTTGATTCACCCAGGCCCTTGTCCTACACCACAGCGGCTCTCAAAGAGGAGGAGGAGGAGGAGGAGGAGGAGGAGGAGGAGGAGGAGGAGGAGGAGGAGGAGGAGGAGGAGGAGGAGGGGCAAAACATTAAAAAAACCCAGTTCATTCTATAGCTCAATTACACATACCTAATCTGAAGGAAATAAACTATTTTCCTAACCATATTTCCCCCCCCCCTAGACACAGTGGATGGCAATTCAATGCTTATTCCACTGTAGCACTGTAAGCTGTCCAGCTTTATTACACCAAGCGAGAGAGAACAGGAGTCAATTTACACTATAATTTTGATTTAGATGCCTGTTTCTACCTATTTGTCAAAAGCATAAAATAGTCACTGGCTACCTCTAAGGCATTTTTCCTTTAAGGAAAAAAAAAGCAAAATAAAATAAAACATACCTGCATCATTGTGAGTTAAGAGTCAATGAGATGAAAAGGGAGTCGGAGGAAGGTGGGAGAAAGCAGAGATTAGGAGAGGCTGTTCTATATAGTAAATATAGTATTTTTTGCCATCGCTTATTCATCTCCAACCTGGGATAGTCTTGAAATGTTTGGTTGGTAAATTTCAGAAGGCCACACTGCGGGAGGAATACAGGCTAGGGAATTTTGAGAGGTTTTTGTTTTGTTTTGTTTTAACGTATTGTATGTTTTTATTTAATCAGTTTCTACAAGACCTCCCATCTCAAAAGACATCCTGAAACAATGAGGATTAATTCTGGCACCCCACCATCTATTATATTTTCAAATCACTCCCAAAACTGCAGCTGAATGCTGCTGTGCAAAACAGTATGCACAAGAGGAGATAAAAAAAATTCACGAGCAGTCTTAGGAGCCCCAAGGAGGGCCCATATCACACCTTTGCTGAGCAAGCTGCATTGGGTGCCAGTTTGCTTCCGGGTCCAATTCAAGATGTTGGTTATCACCTTTAAAGCCCTACATGGCATAGGGCCAGGTTACCTGAGGGACCGCCTCACCCCCATTACATCAACCCGTCCCACCTGGTCAGGCAGAGAGGGCATGTTACGGACCCTGTCCATAAGAGGTAGTCAATTGGCAGGGTCCAGGAAGAGAGCCTTCTCTGCCATGGCCCTCGCCCTCTGGAATAGGTTACCCCCAGAGGTGAGGCAGGCCCCCACTCTCCCGGCCTTCTGAAAGGGAGTTAAGACTTGGCTGTGCCACCTCGCTTGGGGCGGGAGGGGGGATAGTCAATCATGGGGGTATTTGGCACCTTGATGTGGCCCTGGGAAATTTTATTGAGACGGTTGCTTCACCATCTTGGATTTTATATTTCATATTATTTTATGTTTTTATATTTATGTATATTTATATTTTTATAATGAATCTATTTTAATGATATTTTAACCTTTTATTCTCTTAACTTGCTTGTCAACCGCCCAGAGTCATTTATCGAGATGGGCGGTGAAGTAATGTAATGTAATAAATAAATGCATTTTAAAAAATGGTAATATGGTGGGTGTGGCAGTGCATTCCAAGCCCCACACCATTGGTATATGCATGAATAAGAGGCTTGGATTGTGATGCTGTCATCTAGAGCCACCTTTTGTCTCTCTGCACATTGAGGATATCCATCCATCCATGGATAACAGGTATAAATGGAACAAGAGGCACAGGGGGAAAAGATATGCAGTTGCTAATCTTCATGTTGCTGAAACTTGCTGAAACTTTAAACATCCGCTACATGCAACTGTGGCTACAGGACCACATAAGTATCTCCATCACATGGAGTGTGATCATATGAGTCCTATCTGAAGTTCCTACAGAAAGGGAAGAATATACTACAGCGTTGCTGACCAAGAAGCCTAACTAGATTGAGTTAAGCCCTAGCAGATGAAGTCAAAGACCATACTAAATTTGGTTAACCTTTCTTGTGTCACCCCTGTGAGGTTGTCCAAATCAGGAAACAGGAAGACTTAATGGTTCCTGGATAGTTTTTCTGAGGTTATTTCTGTGGCTCCCTACAGCTTGCTTGGTTGGATTGTCATTTTTTTTTCTGTTATGCAAGCCCGGCCCAATTCATTTGTGGTTCATTGCACTGTAGAACACAGGAAAGGGGTAATTCAATTTCCATTCAGTGTGCTTTGAAAATGCAATTGCACTTTTTCAAAAAAAATCCAGTTCATCAAATGTAGTTGTTTCTCCTGACTCCCTCCAGTTCTTCATCCTGTCCCTACCCATGTTTATGGTGCAGATTTCAGCAAAATCCAGGAGCAGCCCTTTGTTGGCCTAATAAAGGTTCTGCTCTTCCACCAAACATCCTTTTGTGGGAATGAGTCTCAGCTGAACTGAACAAGATGCAGTTCTGATTATTCTGTTCATTGGGAAGGATGGAATAAATTTGAAGGGCTTCAATTCTCTTTCAGTTTCTTCACTATTAGAAGTAGTCTTCCCCAACTCAAAGCCTATGTTGTCCAGAAAGCCCCTTTAACAAGCTTAATTCATATTGCAGTTTAAATAATATAAATGGAAATTGTATATAAATCCATTTCAATTTATAAACATCTAGAAAGTACAGCAACTGAGACATGGGGTGAAATGTTCATGTAACATCTTATTTTATTGCCTTCCTTTATCTATGTATAGGCAACCCATTCTGCAGTCTTTGTAGCCTTCAATCATTGAATTGTGTATGCATGCATGTATGTATGTATGTATGTATGTATGTTTGTATGTGTGTATGTGTATGGGTGTATCTGTATGTGTGTATATACATATATGTTTGCATGGATAGAGATAGAGAAAGATTGAGATAGAGGTAGAGATGATGATAGAGAGATAGAGATAGAGATAGAGATAGAGATAGAGATAGAGATAGAGATAGAGATAGAGATAGAGATAGAGATAGAGATAGAGATAGAGATAGAGATAGAGATAGAGAGAGAGATAGAGAGAGAGAGAGAGAGACAGAGACAGAGACAGAGACAGAGACAGAGACAGAGACAGAGACAGAGACAGATGGTAGAAGTAGAGATGGTAGAGATGGTAGAGGTAGAGGTACAGATATCCCCATTCCTGAATGATTCAGCTCTGAATGTTCAGGGAGTCAGTTCCACAAACCAATAAAAACATAGACTTTTTTAAAAAAATAAATTCATTTTTTACCTTTGAATGAAAAGAAAAAAACCCCACCTATTTGAATTCATTTTCAGTTTGTACCAATGAGATGCCAAGCATGTTTGCAAAAATAAGTGCATTTCGCTTTTCCAATCAAAAACTGTCATTTACAGCTCAAGTAATCAGTTGGTAGAACTTTACAATAGGGCTATCATAACAGCAGCAGCAGCAGCAGCAGCAATGACAACTACATAGCACTTCTGGGGTTTCAAAAAGCATGACACACTAACCTGTATGTTAGCCTTGCAAGGGAGTTGCTATATTGTGGATGGGATAGTTGAAGCTAAAAACAAGAGCACGTCTGTGATTTAATGACAAATTGGCCATATTCTGCTCTCATTGCCTTCAATTTTCTGTGTAGAATGTCTGTAATTTCAAAATCCATGAAATTCTCACTGCATGATCTCATCCCTTCCAGCTTGATTGGAGACACTGAACTGCTGCACTTTTTTTGTTTGTTTTATTATCCATATATGCAATCCAATCATCCAATCAACATTTTCTTGGCTTGGCCACCAAAAGAGGAAGAGAGAGAGAGAGAGACAGAGAGGTGACATTAGCAAATGGAGACCCTGTTTTTTAAGGACTTATAAAACCTCCAATATAGGTATCCATAATGAGGTCATCTACAGCATGATGTCATTGTACAAATGATGCAAAATAGATCACAGGCCATTTGCAGGATGATGTCATGATACATGCAATGTCACTCCCTCACTACCACCACTCTTGAGGACATTCATGCTTCCAAGTTTAGATGATGATGATGACGACGATGAGGATGATATTCTGCCTATATTTTGTACAACTCAAGGTGGTATCAGGGAGATAACTGGCGGAGAAGGAGGGGGCTCCCTCCAGGGGGAGAAACACATGCATAGTACTGAATCGCTTTCCTTTCCTCCCAAGAGGCTAAAGAAGGCACCGCCCTGATTTCTTGGACCCGTTCTCTGAGCATTACTAGTTCATTTTAGTTTAGCTGGATTCTGTCTAGTAGAGTAGGACAATAAAGCATTAGAGCTTCAACTCCAAGTCTCAGCATGTTTTCCTTCACTCGAAGTCAGGACAGGTGGTGTACATAATGCTTCCACCTCCTATTTTCTCCACAATAACAACCCTGTGAAGAATTGAGAGAATGCCTGGCCCAAAGGACTGGAACCCACAAATTTATAGTTTCTATCCATCACCTTAGCCACCACACCAGATATGTTCCTTGGAATGTTCTAATTAGGGATGCTTGAAAAACTTAATCTGTGGGGATTGAATTCATCTGGGCCTCCCACCTAGCAGCAGCGATCAGAACTTTGTTGCTTAGTGGAATTTGCAAGTGCCTAAAGCTTCAACCAAAGGGCGTGGTGGCTCAGCGGGTAAGACGCCAGGCTTGTCGATCGGAAGATCTCAAGTTAGGCAGTTCGAATCCCTAGCCCTGCGTGACGGAGTGAGCTCCTGCATTTGCCCCAGGTCTTGCCAACCTAGCAATTCGAAAGCATGCAAATGCAAGTAGATAAATAGGTACCACTTCGGTGGGTAGGTAACAGTGTTCCGCGTGCATCATGCCGGCCACATGACCGTGGAAGCGTCTTCGGACAGCGCTGGCTCTTCGGCTAACAAACGGAGATGAGCACCGGCCCCTAGAGTCAGACACGATTGCACAAATGTGTGGGGGGAACCATTACCTTTTTTAAAGCTTCAACCTACTTCTTGGTCCCTCAAAGCAAAAAAGCAAAACATGTTTCAAAATGGTTCATTTTTAGAGAAAAAAATGTTTAGAGGTACACACTGTGAGAAATAATATGCCTACTTAAATATGTATTTAAATGAAAATGTTAGTGTCAATCTGTTTCAGTTTGTTTCTTTTGTTTTGTTTTTAAAAATCATGTTAAAATAGAAATGCTCTACTATGGAGCTACAAGGGAATATATAGAAAAGTTTTAGGAATTGCCATTATTGTGACAAGCTACCTTTAGATGGAATGATATTTTCAATGAAATTGATCCATGCTGATGTGAAATGCCAATTCAGCCAGTAATGTACTTAATTGAAAGCTAATATATTTTAGTTTCAGACTACACTTGATCTGTCTCTCGTATTTTATATATTTCACATAGCTATCAAAACATACAGATTTGATTGTTTATTCTGGTTTATATCTCTTTGTCCTAATATAACATCATAGCTTCTCTTACTTGAACCAACATCAAAGGTTCTTTGAACAAATAGGTCCATGCTCTTCAAAAGATATTGTCCCTTTTATTTCACTGTGGAAGGAAAATCTACCATGCACTTCTCCAGCTTTCATCCAGAGTGCCACCCTCTTATAATAAAACCCAACTCAAAAATCTCATATATTTCTAAAGTCATGGAATGAATCCAGTCAAATTGTGGGTTGGATCATCTGAAACATGTTGCTGAGCACAGACTGCAGGCTGCATTAAACATTATCTCAGAACCATCTGGATTAAAGTGTTGAAACTATGGTGTTTGTGATCAGTTTGGATGATAACTGGTCAAATTCTTGGGAGTTGTCAACATGGGATATTCAAAATCATAGGCAGCGTACTTCGAACACCAGCTCTAGAAACCAATTGTCAAGGAGGACTATTATCTTCTGGTTCATCTTCCTGAATGTGTCTGTTAGCCATCAGCCAATAATTGTCCCACCACCTTATTCAACAAGGTTTAACATGTGTTGTAATGTTCTTAGAGACATACCCCAAATGATCCTTAGGGCTCTTGTTTTATTCCTCCTATCTCCAACAGACAGAAGGGGTGAAGAAGTGACTTGTGCAGTTGGAGAAATGTGACATGTTTCCCCGACATTAATAAAAGTGCATTCAAAAAGTTCCCAAGTAACTGCTTGTGACATCAGCATTATTAAATGATTATCAAGAGAGCATCATTGCCAGATAAACATTAAGCGTTAATGACCACAGACAGTTGGCAAGTGAAGATGAACAAAAACTTCACATCACAACCAGAGAGGCAGGGAAAGATCTCCTTTTCTCTACCTTCAGCCCAAAGGCAGGGGCTTTTGTGAAAATGATAGGATCATTTTCTTTTTCCTTCCCACACATACCATGACATTCTTACAGCATCTCACTTTTTTAAGGAATGGTTTCCAGTCCATGAAACAGAGCATCATGAAAGAATAACTTATCTTCCTTTCCAACAAGGATTCCTAATGGAAAATCTATTCATTGGGGATGTTTCCACTGAGACAGAAATGGTTCTGTTTGGGTTGTGATTCAAGGAATGATGGAACCAGAATTTCTTGCTGGATCTGTGGGCTTTGCATCAGCCGCAATATTAACTAAGTAAAAGTCAATAGGCAGTGTTTGGTTAGACCAGTGGTCGGCAAACTTTTTTATGCCAGGGGCCATTTTGACATTTATAACATTTATTTATTTATTTATTTAATCTTATTTATACCCCGCCTATCCCCTCCCTACTGGAGGGCTCTAGGCGGCTTACA
Source organism: Charina bottae (assembly GCA_023362775.1). Taxonomy (NCBI): domain Eukaryota; kingdom Metazoa; phylum Chordata; class Lepidosauria; order Squamata; family Charinaidae; genus Charina; species Charina bottae. Next base: position 33,586,204 of record JALMGJ010000012.1, read on the forward strand.
ACATCCGTATACATTAATTTATACATCAAATTATACATCATATATTATACCCGCGCGACAGGGAGAGAGGGAGGGAACCGGCTCTTCTGCTGAAGGCATTGGACTGCAAGTCCCAGAATGCCTCGCTCCGCGCCGGCTGCTGACGTCCAGGAAGTTGGTGTCTCCGGATCCGTCGTCCTCCGTCGTCCTCCGCCGACATCACCGCTCTTCCAGGTCTTTTTGGAATCGAGGACGACTCTCCGCTGGACGCCCGCAAATTGCCCCACGTGAGTGGTACCCATTAATCTACTTGCTATATTAGCTTTCGAATCGCTGGGTTGGCAGAGAGCTAGGGCAAGTGACGAGAGCTCACCTCGTCACGCGGTTTCGAACTGCCAACCTTATGGTCGGCAGTCTAACGGCTCAGCGGTTTAACCCGCTGAGCCACCGCGCCCCAGTGTTATAAACCCAGTGGTCGGCAAACCGCGGCTCGCGAGCCACATGCGGCTCTTTGGCCCCTTGAGTGTGGCTCTTCCACAGGCAGGCATGGCAGGTGTGGCGGGGGCAGGCGCAGCAGCGGACGTGGCGGGGGCAGGCGCGGCAACAGGCATGGTGTGCGTGGCGGCAGGCATGGCGGCGGCGCGCACTGCAGTGGGCGTGGCGGGCATGGCGGCTGGATTTATAACATCACTCGAGGGCCAGGGGGCGGGGTTTGAGGGTGGGAGCCAATCGCACAGAAGTGGGTGGGGTTTGCAGGCGGGAGCCAATCACGTGGTAGGGGGCGGGGTTTGCAGGCGGGAGCCAATCGCGTGGAAGGGGGCGGGGGAGGTTTGGAAGAAGGAGAAGGGAAAGAGAGGCTCGACTGCAGTCGCTTCTCTTCCGGAGCCGCTCACGCCCCCAGTTCAGGCAAAGTAAAGCTGGTGGGGAATCCAGCGCGGGAGCGGGGTTTGTGGGCGGGAGCCAATCACGCACACTTAGGGCCTGCTGCCGCCATGCCCGCCACGCCCACTGCAGTGCGCGCCGCCGCCATGCCTGCCGCCACGCACACCATGCCTGTTGCCGCGCCTGCCCCCGCCACGTCCGCTGCTGCGCCTGCCCCAGCCACACCTGCCATGCCTGCCTGTGGAAGAGCCACACTCAAGGGGCCAAAGAGCCGCATGTGGCTCGCGAGCCGCGGTTTGCCGACCACTGGGTTAGACCAACAGCTGCATTCCCACAACTTGGTTAGTTTTATGCAGAGACATCTGCAGGATTGAAGGTTTTCATCAAAAGGATATCAGTAGTCTTGCACCATTTCAATGCATGCTACACTCCTTTGTACATGTGTAGGATGTCACAATGCAAAAACAAAAGAGGTGGGGCTTTCAGCATTTGCCTCCCCTCCCCATCTGGTTTTTGGTGGTGGTGGTGTTATTTACACATAATCTTCCAGATAGTTCTGGTACTTTTAACTATTGTATCCTTCCCAAGGATCTAGAATAGTTAAATATATTGTTTTAATACGAGTTGTTTTTGTAATTGATGAGTTGAGATTCTATCCATTCCAAACAAATCTTTATTACGGTCATAGACCAGCATAAGGAGGATAAAACATACAAATGTGTTTAAAATATAAAGCTAAAACACAGGTCTAGAGGGGGAGAAAAAAAGGGGGTGAGGGCATTAGGTAAATATATAGGATCATAGGATTAGTGCAACTGGAAATGCATTATGCTAGTAAATTAAAGTTGAAGGCTAGTTTGTGATACCCGTCATCATCCGGCAAATTTTAAGCGCTGCTGCACAGAATATGGCAACATTGTATGTTGTGGTAGGGTTGATGTCTGACAACAGCAGGGAGGTATAGAATTGTCCTGAGCGTCCCGGATATTTGTACAACAATGGTATAATGAGACTAGTTCGAATGTCTGTATAAAACAGGCACTGAAGGAGCACATGCTCTGTTGTTTCTATGTGGCCAGAGTCACAGGGGCACTGTCTCTCCTGATAAGGGATCTTTCGATATCAGCCTTCAAGGACAGCAGATGGGAGGGCATGACATTGTGCCAATGTAAAAGCTCTCCGATGGTTCGGTACTTCTAGTTTAGATAGGTATAAAATGGGGGAGGCACAATACCTACTGGATTCATTGGCAATAAAGGTTGGAGAGATGGCTAGATCCAATTGGCGTTCTGTGTCTATTACACACTGTTTGATGAGTGCTTTGGCCTGATCGTAACCCATGCTGAGTAGCAGCCCTGGAGAGAAGCCCAGGGATGAGCTTTTGTTTATCACTGCTTGTTTCTCTATCCATTCCTATTGTGTACAAGTGCTTTTCCAAATCTTTTAAGATGGCACTCAGAGCCCCAGGCTCACACCACTACAGCTTTATTTTTCCATATATCCTCAATATCTACTGTATTTCATGGTCTTTATATTTTCCTATATTTTCCTCCTTCTTTCTCGTTCACTTTTCTATCTCCAACCATTGCAATGTCAATTGTAGGTATTTGTTTTTTTAATTAAAAACAGTCAGATCTAGGGTAATGTTAATGTAACATGAGCTAAATTTTTATTCCACTTTGTATATGGAAGTCTCACAGAATCTTAACCTCTTTATTCTTGACCACTTTTCAATATTGTGATTCCACCATTTCTTAGTTGCTGGTAAATTATAGCTCTTACCAAGATTCCAAAGAATCAAGATGGCCACTTTATTGCATCTTTCCAAATAGCAGTCCACACATTCTTCTACTACTATTATTATTATTATTATTATTAGTAGTAGTAGTAGTAGTAATATTGCAAACTCAGACCCTTTGGTTAGTTTATGATTGTATGTATGAATTGAGAACATGGATTGATTCAGTAACCCAGCTTAACCAGTACTATGAATGCAGCCAAGTATTGATTTCATCCATTTATCAATTCTACAAATGTGCTAATGTCTACTGCAAATCAGTGGCACTCAGAACATACAGCTGTGCCTGGCAGGCCTTGGAAATAAGGCAGCAGACAGCAGGTTTCTATGTTATGTGTGTTGGGCACACAAGCATTGATTGGATCAATATTGCTTGTTTACATTCAGGAGCATGTGAAATATGTTTTGGCATAAAGTTTTCCACTTCATCCCTTCATCTGGAGTCACTGCTAGTTATAAGCGCTTATAGGTAGAATACCAGCAAACTGTCTGATGAGATGACTTTGTAGGTCACCCACACCCAAACATTGTTAGGGAGGACACTTCAGTGGATGCCAAGATTGTGGTAGTGAGTTCAAAATGGAGAGGCTGTCTATCACTCCAATTCCTTTTCTTGGGGACTCAACAGGAAGGTTTGATGAACTTCCCCACTCTTGATTGGGTTTTGGTGTTTGTATGATGTGACTGACTAGTGAAGGACACTTTGACCAAAATATTTGATTCAGTTTTTTAGATTTATATTCTTTTCCTCCAGGAGATCATGGTAGACTATGTCACACTCCCTCCTTTAATTTTTTTTCCCACAACAGCAACCATGTAAAGTACATTCCACTAAAGGTAAATGAGTGGCCCAGATTTATTGAGCGAACTTCTATGGCTGAGGCCTTAGTTCTAATCCAATATCTTAAACACTGCCCTTCCTTGATCCCATTCCTGACTGGGTTTAGTCATTGACACAACAGCCATGACCCATTAAGCATCTCAAAAATACAAGAACATCACAATGCACCAAGATGACGTTCTCTTACTTGAAAGTAATGTTGAATGCAAATTGTCTGTCACCAGATTGAATAAGAACTTAGGGGGAAAGTGTAGTAAAACTCTTCTGTGCTGGACTAATAGTTTATACATACCAACTAGATATCAATAATTCAGAATAAATCCTTGGGTTGCATTTATTATGGAGTGTTAAATCTTGAGGTTCTCAGTGTCCTCAGGGCTTTAAATGCAATAGAGCTGCAACTTCTTGGCAGAAGAAGATCTTGAACAGTGATGGAGCAGAGATGATTGGAAACAGCAACTGGATGAAATGGAGTGTTAGTACAGGAAGGTTTATGAACCCTCCTGAACATTTCATTTTGGAATGTAAATGGTTCTGCCTTGTTGTTTTTTCTAGATCATCTTTCTGTACCAATCACTTAGTACCGTTGCCAATTTGTTGATCATTTTAATTAGAACAAAGCCTGATTATAGCGCTACTTTGCTTGCACCATCTATTAAAGTCTTATCAATTCTATAATTGCAAGCTAGAGAGAACTCCTGGTTTTTCCAACCTTACGAAGAGGTGTTCCTGCTTAGCTTTACAAAGTGAGTCTGTCTGTCTGTCTGTCTTTCCTTTCCTTTTCTTTTCCTTTATTCAGAATAAACAGCCAGAGTGCTGTGATGCCAAACTCGCCACTTGAAGCTCTTGAGTCTCCTTTAAAAAAAATAGAAACTGTAAATAGCAACCAGTTAGGAGGAAAATCTTGTTGAGATGGAAGGAGGCCTCTTTCCTGCTGTACCATGCTTTGCATTAAATGGATTTATTGTAGGTATTTTTAGTACCACCTTTCAGGCATATCCTCACTTGGCCTCTCGATATTTCTCCTTGAAATATTGGCCAAATGTAGCCAAGTTTTTCAAATTAGTGCATGGCAGAGCTCTGCTTCTCTTAGTCTCTCTCTCTCTCTCCTACAACTTTTGTTATCACTTCTCATTAAATCTGATGATAGGGAATTTGCTATACGCATTTATTTCAATGAAGAACTCCAGATCAATTCTCACGATGGAATGTGATGTTTTTGCAGTTATTGAGTTCTAAGAGGGCCAAGGTTGGATGTGTGAGTGCTCCTTCAAGGGGTTGTAAGATCCAGGCTACAAACATCCATATGACCACTGGATGGCAGCAAGAAGCTAGAAGGGCATGGTTCTCTTTGATGCCCTCTTGTGGTCATCTTAGAATGTACAGCCCTAACTGCATAAACCTCTTTCTAGCAATCTGCAGTCTTCCTGGCTTCCCATACTGCCATTAAATCCCAAGAAAATATGAGAAGGGAATTTTTCCCAGGGGCATTTTTTCAGTAATGGTAGAGAGAATCCTATTCTTTACAAGTTATTAAAGACTTCCTCCCTCCCGTGGAGTCATTCAGAGAAACGAACCGTCCATTTTCTCTGTCCATCACTTCAGAATATCAAAGGCCATGTGTGCCCAGTAATATGCAAACATTCTTCTAGATTCTCCCTTTTTGAGAATCCAGAAGTCTCAGGGTGGTGCTCCAGAAGCCATTATGCAACCTCTGCAGCTGTCATTCTCTCAAGAGAAGCCAGGATGCTGTGGGCATCTTGAGGTTTTTCACACAGCCAAGCCTTGAGATGTCAATTTCACTTGGCTGAGACTTCTTTTAAGAATGAACCCCTGATTCACATCCGATCTCTTCTGCTTGGTAAAATAAGTACCGTCATTTGGCCCTGCTGTTTCTCTTCGGCTTTGAGGTTCTTTGATCTGGCCCAATTCTTTCCATTTGCTGGATTCATAAATAAACAACAAGGAGAAATGAAGTAAATAAATCTGAGCTTTGAAAAACCCTTTTAGAAAGCTTTTCATAATGTTCTGCTCCTTTTAAGGTATGCATTATCCCTCTTTCCACTTTGTCCTTTCTAGAGTACAGCATTCACACTTTCAAGTTTTCCTGGGGAGGGTGGGGGTGTTCTCCATCTACAAAGGATCTAAACATAGAAGGGGAGAAAAAGGGAAAGGGGAGAGAGAGAGAGAGAGAGCGGCAGAGATATAGTGAGAAAAAAGCTGCCCATGGCAAGTGCTCTCTAAAAGCCCCTTAAAATGATGTCAGCAGCTTGAATCTTACAACTCTTTGTTTTTAACACAAAGGGATGACATAGTTGTTGATGCCTTTAGTCACACCACCTTAATCAAACACCAGGTAGGTTTGTTCAGACTGTAATGTATCACTTGACAGTGATTTACATAATGGATAACTTTACTCACATCCTTCTCATGTGGGCATTTTTCCCCAATAACATTAAGCCAGAAATATGTACAGGATCTTCATAACTCTCTGGGATGAGACAATGGCCAGGGGCTACGCATACACATACGCATACGCATATTGTGTAATATATATTTCAAGGGGCAGGATTCTTCTGAAAGAACACTAAAGACCTCATTGAAAATTTAAGATGAGAAATGTCAAAAAAAAAAGGACAGGTCACATGCCAGCTAGGGCACATACCATGTTCTTTAAAATGTTTGTTCTTCAACTCTGAAAAGTTGTGCCAGTTCTGATTTACGGAGTTGACATCCAACATATCTTGGGAATGCTATATTGGGTAAGCTTGATGTTGCTTATATAAAGAATTTGGCAACTAAGTTGAGTCAATATCATGATTAGCAAGTCCTATATAGCTTTGATCCAGATTATCTATGAAAATGTCCACAACTACATGGTCCTGGGTTAAGTCCATCTCAATAAGGTTGCCTTTAATTGCCATTACTCATTTGACAAAAACTCAGGGTTGGACCTTTTCCATAACCACCTCTTAATTCTTTTGAAAATATAGTGAATAATACTGGCTTTTGGGAAAATGGCAAAAAAAATGTATAGCCTGAAGAATGAACTATGGCCCAGTGCAGGGTTAGGCAAGGTGTATATAGCCCTTCAGATGTTGAAATTTAATTCTTGTCATCTTCCACATCAGAGTGGCCAACAAGGATGGAAGTTGTGGTCTAATATCTGGAGGACCAGCTGTTGTCCACTTCTGTCCAAGACCTACAGAGCAAGATACCACTTATTAAAACAATGCAAGGTGGCAAAATCAGTCAGCATTTTTTTTCCCAGTTGGGTTACATAGTAGCATGGAGGAATTATGCTGAGAATGGGGAGGCCAAAGAAGAAACATAGGACTCAGGACTTATTGTCAAGGAGGACATGAATGATTCTGCAATCAGAGCAGGAAACAAGTAGAACTTGAGGCAATTCATCACACCTTTGCCCTATATAGAAGGAAGGGGTTAGCCCCATCAGTCCATATCTTAAAAATAAACTGAAATTATTTATTTATTTTATTTATTTATCTTATTTATACCCCGCCTATCCCCTCCCTAATGGAGGACTCTAGGCGGCTTACAATCTCATACATATTTAATTATACATTCATATACAGTGCAGTGCACCGCGCGCAATTAGGGAGGGGGTAAGGGAACCGACTCTTCTTTTTCAAGCATCGGAACTACAAGCCCCAGAATGCTTTCCTTTCCGAGCCGGCTGCTGATGTCCCGGAAGTTGTAATTGAATCCGTCGTCCTCAGCCTCCGTCCTCAGCCACCATCATGGGCTTCTCCAGATCTTTTGTCTTCGACTCCGAGGGCGACTCATTTACAGGACGCCAGCATATTGCCCCACGTGAGTGGTACCCATTTATCTACTTGCTTATAGCTTTCGAAAATGCTGGGTTGGCATAAGCTGGGGCTAGTGACGAGAGCTCACCTCGCCACGCGGATTCGAACTGCCAACCTTATGGTCAGCAGACTAACAGCTCAGCGGTTTAACCCGCTGAGCTACCGCGCCCCATGAATTACTGAGTACAATAAAGGGATTTTATTTCCAGTTGTGTCCAACAGCTGACTGTGACTGTGAACGCTTCAGTTATAAGAACCCAAAGTGCCTGCAGTTCACATCAGTTGGGGGAACCAAGGAATTTTCCTGCCAAACGACTGAGAGAGATGGATTCTGTTATAGGCCAACTGTTCCATACAGCTATCTACTGAAGTCCGGCACACCCACCCTGCAATTAATGTGCATGGGCACATTGCAGTGCATTAAAGAACGCCGAGAGAAACACAGTTGGGTAAGGTTGCCAAAGGGAGTGATAATCCTGTACAAGTTCCTGCTTATAGCTCAATTTGAAAATTTATCCAATATTCCTTCTCTCTGTCCATGTTTTGACAATGTTTTCATGGCATCGTTAAGAAAATGCGCTTTTGAAATTGTTGGTCTTTTCGTTTTTAGCTACATTGTGTGATTGATGTCTTAAATGAAGCAGAAAGTAGCTAATGTTAAACCAATATTTTTTGGAATAGATCTGGGGTCTAGGAAATTACAAGCTCATCAGCAATGGTTCAGGCTGGAAATAGCAGTGAGTATTTGAACACAAAAGGCTGATTTCTGAAGCCCTGCACTTGAGAGTTTGTGACTAATAAGGATGCAGTATGTCTACCTCCTTTCTGGTCTTCTTATTAGGCTTAGTCTAGTCTAGTCTAGTCTAGTCTAGTCTAGTCTAGTCTAGTCTAGTCTAGTCTAGTCTAGTCTAGTCTATTCTCCCTGTTCCTAGTCCAAAACATTCAACTCTACAACACACTGGCTCTTCTTATTCTGTGAACAAGCCTCTTGATGTGATTGATATTATTTCAAATATTTTGAATGTCTTCCTTCCTTCCTTCCTTCCTTCCTTCCTTCCTTCCTTCCTTCCTTCCTTCCTTCCTTCCTTCCTTCCTATAAAATGTCTATAAACTGGGCGAGAACATCCGTCACCATGGGATGAGGTATCATCAATATGCTGATGATACTCAATTATACATCTCCATCCCAGGTGAGGTAAGTGATGCTGTGGCTGCCCTCTCTCGGTGCCTGGGGGCTGTAGGGGCCTGGATGGGGACTAACAGGCTTCATCTGAACCCTGGTAAGATGGAGTGGATGTGGATTAATGGCTCTTCCATATCTGGGACATTATCATCTTTGGTTCTGGGTGGGGTTGCACTGCCCCAGACAGATCCTTTGCAGAATCTGGGGATCTTCCTGGACTCCTGCTCGAAGAGTAGGTGGCAGTCGTGGCCAGAAGGGCCTTTGCACAACTTCATGTTGTGCGCCAGTTATGCCCGTTCCTGGATTTGGAGGCCCTTCGAACAGTCACTCATGCCCTTGTCATCTCCCAAATAGGCTACTGCAATGAGCTCTACATGGGGTTACCTTTGAAGAGTATCTGGAAGCTACAGCTGGTTCAGAGCACAGCTGCACGAGCCATCGTTGGTGCCCCTAGATCGGCACACATAACACCTCTATGAAGGCGAGCTGCATTGGCTACCAGTTTGCTTCTGGGTCCAATTCAAGGTGTTGGTTATCACCTTTAAAGCCCTACATGGCATGGGGCCAGGTTACCTGAAGGACTGCCTTGTCAACAATACATCTACCCATCCCACCCAATCGTGCAGAGGGGGCATGCTGTGGACCCTGTCTGCAAGAGAATTCCATCTGGTGGGGTCCAGGAGGTGAGCCTTCTCTGTAGTAGCCCCCGCCCTTTGGAGCATCTTGCCCCCGGAGGTTAGCCTAGCCCAGGGGTCGGCAAACTTTTTATGCCGGGAGCCATTTTGACATGCTCGTGCACATTTTGAAATGCTAGAGAGCCAGGGGGCGGGGTTTGCGGGCGGGGGCCAATCACGTGGAAGGGGGCGGGGTTTGTGGGCGGGGGCCATTTGCGTGGAAGGGGGCGAGGTTTGTGGGCGGGGGCCAATCACGTGGAAGGGGGCGGGGTTTGCGGGCGGGAGACGGCATCCACCCGGCCCAGCTGCCCGGGGTCCAGGGAGATCAGCTCCGGTGGGATCTGTGGCGAAGAGCGGCCATGGGGGGGGCGGGCGGCGACGACAAGCGGCGCGCTTCAGGCTTTCAGCGCTGGAAGGAGGCTGCCTTCCAGCGCTGAAAGCCTGAAGCGCGCCGCTTGTCGTCGCTGCCCGCCCCACCCACGGCCGCTCTTCGCCACAGATCCCGCCGGAGCTGATCTCCCTGGACCCCGGGCAGCGGGGCTTGCCTCCCTCCGCGAGGCCCAGGCGCGCTGGAAGGAGGCCCGGGCCACCTTCCAGCGCTGAAAGCCTGAAGCGCGCCGCTTGTCGTCGCCGCCCGCCCCCCCCACAGCCGCACTTCGCCCGCCTGCGTTGAACGAAGATGATGATGGGGGTGGGAAACGAGGCCTGCCCGCTTACCTGCCTGCTTGCCTCCCTCCGTGAGGCCCCCCGCTGCCTTCCCGGGGTCCAAGCCGGATTGGGGGCCTCGCGGAGAGAGGCAGGCAGGCAGGTAAGCGGGCAGCCCTGGCCTCCGCCGCCGGGCCCGCCCCCCTCGGCCGCTTCCGCCCGCCCGCGTTGAACGAAGATGATGGGGGGCTGGAAATGAGGCCTGCCCGCTTACCTGCCTGCTTGCCTCCCTCCGCGAGGCCCCCCCTGCCTTCCCGGGGTCCAAGCCGGATCGGGGGCCTCGCGGAGAGAGGCAGGCAGGCAGGTAAGCGGGCAGCCCTGGCCTCCGCCGCCAGGCCCGCCCCCCTCGGCCGCTTCCGCCTGCCCGCGTTGAACGAAGAAGATGATGGGGGGCGGGAAACGAGGCCTGCTCGCTTACCTGCCTGCTTGACTCCCTCCGCGAGGCCCCCCGCTGCCTTCCCGGGGTCCAGGCCGGATCGGGGGCCTCGCGGAGAGAGGCAGGCACGCAAGTAAGCCGGCAGCCCTGGCCTCCGCCGCTAGGCCCGTCCCCCTCGGTCGCTTCCGCCCGCCCGCGTTGAATGAAGATGATGATGGGGGTGGGAAACGAGGCCTGCCCGCTTACCTGCCTGCTTGCCTCCCTCCGCGAGCCCCCCGCTGCCTTCCCGGGGTCCAAGCCGGATCGGGGGCCTTGCAGAGAGAGGCAGGCAGGCAGGTAAGTGGGCAGCCCTGGCCTCTGCCGCCGGGCCCGCCCCCCTCGGCCGCTTTCGCCCGCTCGCGTTGAATGAAGATGATGATGGGGGTGGGAAACGAGGCCTGCCCGCTTACCTGCCTGCTTGCCTCCCTCCGCAAGGCCCCCCGCTGTCTTCCCGGGATCCAAGCCGGATCGGGGGCCTCGCGGACAGAGGCAGGCAGGCAGGTAAGCGGGCAGCCCTGGCCTCCGCCGCCGGGCCCGCCCCCCTCGGCCGCTTCCGCCCGCCCGCGTTGAGCGAAGATGATGATGGGGGGTGGGAAACGAGGCCTGCCCGCTTACCTGCCTGCTTGCCTCTCTCCGCGCAGGGGCTGCTGCGGCTGGAGATGGCGCTGCCTCCCTGCCGCGCAGGGCCTCGCTCAGTGCGAGAGCCAGGGGGCGGGGTTTGCGGGCGGGGGCCTATCACGTGGAAGGGGCGGGGGTGGGTTCAGCTGCGGAAGAGCCACACTCAAGGGGCCAAAGAGCCGCATCTGGCTCGCGAGCCGCCATTTCCGACCCTTGGCTTAGCCCCTTCGCTCCTGACCTTCCAGAGGAACCTGAAAACCTGGTTCTGCCGCCTCGCTTGGGGTGAGGAAAGAAATAGTTACTCTTGGAGAGGGCTAGTACCTTAGAGGGCTCCTCACCCACATGGACTAAGTTAGATCTTTTTACTATTCTTGCCTCTTGGATTTTAATCTTATTTTATAATTATTTAATAATCGTATTTTATACATGGTATATATATTTTATGTCTCTTGTTTTAATGAATCATTTTATTGTAAACTGCCCAGAGTCCCTCCAGAGGAGGGAGATGGGCGGTGATAGAAATTTTATGTATGTATGTATGTATGTATGTATGTATATCAATAACAGTTTCATAACACCCATAACTGGGTATATATAATATATATAAAATGCAGTGAAATCAGTTTTGGATGCATTCAGTGTCATTATACACAAAGGGGGAAATGTCTGGATATTTTTAGGTATAGCAAAATTTAGGAAAGCAACATCTACTGTTCAATGTTGATGGATGGAATGCTGGCCCTTCCTATAGTTTAATGCTGAGTGTTGGACAGAAATAGCTTTATACAACAGGAAGAATGCATGGGAAAAAAACACATTAAAGTTAGGCCTATAATTTTTATAAGAAAGTATTTTTGAGGCTGATGCTTGCATGAAAGAAAAACAGTCAAGTTTTATTTAGGAAATAACATAGTGATAGGAAAGCCTGCATTTCTTATGTCTCGGTATGGCTAAGAACTTACAGGGCATCTTGTTCAGTTATGGAGTGAGAATGAGTTGAGGAAGGATTTGAACTGCACAGCTCAGAGAGAGAAGAGAACCAAGACAGAACCGAAAGAGGAAGGAGATAATGAAAGCCTGAGGATTTCATTCTCACCCGTAGGAGGCATGTTACACAGAGGGAGAGAGATGCCCAAAGAATCTGGCACTCTTGCCAAACTGACAAAAGTGGTGCCACACCGTTGCAAGGCAAGCTCTGCCCATTTAGAAGGGCTTCCAACATCTCAACACATCTTCAAATAGAGTGAAGCTCACTGAGTAGCACGATGCCAGTTTGACCCCCCCTCCTTGACCTCCCCCCCCCAAACAGACCAGTCTTTTTGGGGAAAGAGATAAAAGGGCAGAATCCCACTGCTAACTGTCACTACATATATTGCCCTTGGACTTGAACTTGGTAGGCAAAGAGGATTTGTATATTTGCACAGTAAGATTGACTGGACGTGATTAGTTTACCTAGCGCACAACTGTCTGTCTTCGGCTACATTAATTGACTGGCCCAGTTATGGGTGTTATGAAACTGTTATTGCTATTGTTACTGTGTGATGTAATGTCAGGATGGAGCATCTTGCCAGCGTAGTATGGGGTTGTAGTAATTAGTTTAGCATACCTGCAGGGCCATTAGGAATGCTTTGTAGTAGTAGTCTGGCATGCCTGCAGGGCTGTTAGGAATGTTGATTAGGGTTGTTTAGTCGAATGGCCTGACACCAAGGTCAGCCCGAATGGCACTATCAGCTATTTAGTGAAGGATTTGTGACTGGAAAGTATGGAAACTGTGAGAATGTAGGGAGGGTCTGTCACAAAGTGAATTCCCCAATGGGTGGGGGGGGGGGTTGGAATGAAGGTGGAGGATGTAACTGTTGTTTTGCGCTGGCTTTTTCTCAGTCTAGTCTTTGCATTGAAAATGAACACTTGCTTTAATAAAGAATGCTTTCACATCCTTTGATGGCTTGTAGTAAGAGTCTCTGAATTGATAGCTAAAGGATCCGGACCAACACAGAAAGAGTAGACTCCCAATAGCTACCTTACACACAGACATCATGTCTACCGAAGATGGTCAGCAGCTGGAATGCCCAGAACCTGAAGAAGTCTCTCCTGGATGGGGAGAGGAAGGTGATGGAGTGGAATTGGAAGGAGCCTCCAGCCAGGTGGCGGAAGAATGCCCAGAGGAGGAGGATGCTTCCCTCAGATGGAGGGCGGAAGAGGGTGGAACTCAACCTGAGAGAGCCTCCAAACGAACTGCGAAGGAGAGGCTGAAAGCCTTAGGAACCGGAGAGGAGAAGAGTGGAGTGAGGATTGGAGGAATCTCCCAGCGAGCTGAACTGCACGTGAAAGCCAGAAGAAAGATTCTTTCCACCCCGGAGGCAGAGGTACCCTTACCCCGAGCAGTGGGGGCAGCCAAGTGCACCTGGGCCCTGGATGTGGGATACAGCACAGAGAAGGACCCCGCTCGGTGGGTAACGATGCAAAGAAGTGGCCCCCTTCCCTCTTTACTGATGCACGGAAGGCAAATGGATAAAGTGGAAAGGGAAGTGAGTTTCCTGAGAGGTCAGATTTCGAGTCTGCAGGGAACCATTGAGCAGCTGCTTCAAAATATGAGTCTGAGAACAGCTGCCAGTGCTGAAGCAGCTAGTTCCAGAGCTGCCACTCCACAGCCTGCAGAAGAGGGGGACAGCGACACGGAGATGGATGCGGGGACTGTAGGATGCAGGGTGGCTGAGGCCGTTTGCCCCCCTTATGTCTGGGGCCCGGCAGGGCCACCAAAGGGAGTCCCAGGATGGAGCGAGCCTTTCAGAGGAAGAGACTTGAAGGTAAAGTTCAGTGGGGAACCCAAGAACCTAGCTTGTTTCCTGACCCATGTAAGGGGTTTTATGGATGAGTTTGAGGCAGCTTTCCCCACCGAAGATGCCAAAGTGCGACACATTTCAACTCAACTTGAGGGAGAAGCAGCGGATTGGCTTGTGGAGATGCATGATGCTGAGTCGCCAGAGTTAGAGGACTTTGAGAGTTTCATGACAACTTTGAAGATGAGGTTCGAAGATCCCCTCTCTAGAATGAGAGCTAAGATGAGCTTGCAGCATATTAAGCAGTGAAACAGGTTGGTTTCTGAATATGTTATGGAGTTCAGGAGACTGGCCGGGAAGTTGGCCGACTGGCCAGAGTCACTGAAGATTGAATACTTCCAAGAGGGCTTGCATCCAGAAATTTTAGAGTGGTCTCTAGCCAGAGGGGACCCTGGATCCCTGATGGGGTAGATTTGCCTTGCTGGTGAAGTGGAAGATATGAGAATTCACGTTGAGCAAAAGCAGAGACACCAAGCAGGAGAAAAGAGACAAGCGGTGCCGGCCATCCCCCCAGCGAGAAGGGGAGCATGTAATCCATGGGACGAAGAGAAGGAACACCAGATGAAACGAGGGTTGTGTTTCAAGTGTGGTTGAGAGGGCCACTGCATCGCTAATTGTCCACAGTCAGTGAACACGGTGAGAAGCAAGGCTGGAAGCAGCAGCGCTAAGACCCTGGGACCGAAGAACAAAGGAGCAGCAGCCACAGCCATGGAGGAAGAAGTTTACCCTCTCCCTTTTGGGGGGGGCGGAGAATTCTGCTGAAGAGGAAGCTGGGTCATTGGGAAATGAAGAGAGCCTGTTCTAAGTGGTGCTGAAGAGCAGGCTGTAACAGATGGGTGCAGGGACCTGATGGTGAGTGGAACTTGTCCAGCAATGTTCGTGGAATTACAATTAGAGACACTGGGAGGCTGGGATAGCATGGAATTGGTAGGGATGCTAGATTCCAGTTGCACCAGATGTTTCATGCATCCTGCTATAGTAACTGGAGTGAGACTGAAAGTGGGGAAGCTAAGGGATCCAATCATTTTCACCCAACTTGATGGATCAGAGATGTGGGGGGGGCAGTGGAGTATTACACAGAAGAAGTATGAATGCGAATTGGAAGTCATGAAGAGACTCTGAAGTTTGTGGTGGCTCCAATTTCTAACGAACCCATAGTATTGGGATTTGCTTGGTTACATGAACTGGGTCACAGGGCAATTAACTTTTGCTGATGGGATCTATATGGGCTTAACCCGAAAAGGATCGAGAGCTGAAGTTGAGGAGGAGAGATGACAGAGGACGACGCTCTTATTCCTTTACAGTACTGAGATTTAAAAGAGGTATTTGGAGAGGTGGAGTCGAAGCAACTCCCACCTCATAGAAAATCCGACTGTGCTATAGAGCTGGAGCCAGGGGCAGAGTTGCCCAAGACTAAGTTGTATTCTATGACTCCTAAAGAATTGGAGGCTTTGCGGGAGTTTATTGACAAGAACTTGGAGCAGGGTTTCATTCGCCCTGCCACCTCATCAATTGCTGCACCTGTTCTGTTCAGAATCAAGAAGAATGGGTCTCTGTGGTTGTGCACAGACTATTGGGGACTTAATGCCATTTGTACATCCAACAAGTACCCCTTGCCACTGATGAAAGACATGCTGGTCCACCTATCGAAAGGGAAGATTTTTACCAAGCTGTATTTAAGGGAGGCGTATTTCTGGGTTTGAATCCAGGAAGGAGATGAATGGAAGACAGTGTTTAATTTCCAATTGGGGTCTTTTGAATATCGAGTAATGTCCTTTGGGTTAAAGGGGGCCCCTGGGGTCTTCATACATTTGATAAATGAAGTGTTACATGACTTTTTGTATAGGGGGGTATTGGTTTACCTTGATATTTTTATTTATTCTGAAATGCTGGAAGAACATGTAAGCTTGGTGAGAGAACTGTTGAAACATTTCTTGCAGAATCAATTGTATGCCAAATTGTCAATCTGTGAATTTCATAAGGAGCAGTTGGATTACCTGGGATATTGAGTATGAAGTAAAGGGATAGAAATGGACCCAGCATAGGTGTGGGATGTGGTAGCTTGCGAACACCTGAAAACTAGGAGGCAGTTACAAAGTTTCTTGGGGTTCACAAATTTTTACAGGCAGGTCATACCCTACTTTGAACAGGTGGCTTTACCACTCACTGACCTATTAAAAACCAAGGGTAAAGGGGATCCTAAAGAAGTGAAAAGACTGGGGGCGAAACTACAATGGACTGCAGTGTGCCAAGAGGCTTTTGAACAGCTAAAATTGTTGTTTACCTCAGAGCCTGTGTTAAAGCATCCCGACCCCATGAAGCCCCTAATAGTGCAGGTAGACGCTTCAGACGTCACAATTGGGGCAATTTTATTACAGAAAGATGAAGAAGGGAGACTGAGGCCCTGTGCTTACCTTTCCTGTAAATTCACCAACACAGAACACCGCTGGCATGTGTGGGAAAAGGAAGCCCTCGCAGTGCGATGGCCTTTGGTGACACGGAGGCATTTGCTGGAGGGAGCATCTCAGCCATTTGAAGTATGGACAGATCACAAGAATTTAGAGGCCTTCAAGAAAGCTGGATCCTAAACAGGTTAGATGGGCTCAATTCTTTCGTAGATTTAACTTTACTCTCAAATACTTGCCTGAGGGAAATAACTTTTTGGCTGATGCTTTGTCCCGTTTGCCCCAACACAGCTGTCAGAGAGAAGAGGTGGTAGATTCAGTCATCCCAGTCCAGCAATTGCGAATGGCAGCGGTCACGAGGAGTCAAAAATCCACACCTACTTTCAAAGTGGAAGAGGGCTTACAGAATGAACTACTTGCTGAGGTGAGGAATGATGTTTGATTGCAAGGCCAATAAGACAAAGCTGACAGAGAAGCAGGGGCTGTGGTGGAGTGGGGGTAGACTATATGTTCCAGAACGCTTACGACGAAAAATACTTGAGAGATGTCATGATGCCAACTGGTGTGAATGTGTCTTTCCACACATTGATGAAGCACATGGAAGTCATTGCTTGTGGTTGCCAATTCACCCAAACTGTACTGATCTCACTAAAACCCTTTCCAGAGGCAGAGGGCATGGCAAAGAGTCAGCTTCTGCAATGGAGAGGCAGTGAATGCAAATCTTTTCCTTCTGGTGCAGAGACCTGTGGGTGGAAAAGAACCACATTTCCAAGGACTACAAAGTAGCTGCATTGCTAGGAAATTCTAAGAAGGATGGAGGCACCTTCTGGAGAAGGGGAAAGGTGCTCCTATGTTAACACCAGGACAACCTGATACAGATTATTATATCATGGTTGTGAAACGTTCTTCAGAATGGTGTTGGAGGATGTATCAATGTGCAATTCTGCACCATTGTGTAGAGTTCTGTGGATGGACAGTGTGTATAACAAGCCAAATGTGTGAACCCCTTTTCAGCAGTACTAGGAACAATTAGTGGCCCAATGAGTCTGTATCACTAGCAGAGGCAAAGCATTTTCCAGATATGGTTTCAATGTTCAGGGGAAAATGATATGGAAGATCAGAAGGCAGGAGTCTAGTTAGAGAGATAAGGAGACCTGGAGGCCAGCAGAGTAGGAGGTGTCCATGGATAGCTCAAACCATAAAAGCTTCATTAATATTGACCTTGGAATAGTGTGAGTGCAAATGATTTAGTGTCAATCCTACCTATTTGTGTTGGGGTTTTGATATACCCAGGAATGTGCAGTTAGATATAAATTATACTGAGAGGCTTGATATCTAGGTGAGAGGGGGAATATTCTGCAAGTGATCCAATTAGCAGCCATTGTTGTAGTGATGATGTGTCAATGTGTGACTCATACAACAGGTGCTAAGAGTTAAGTTGGGTGTGGTGGATAATGAGAGTGACCTATACTGTGAGTGGTCAGTTTATGTATATATACAGATGAATTCTGTATTCTTTCTTCGCATTTTTACCTCTTGTATGCTGTATCGTTGGTGTATCATTTGTTACCCGTATGGAGGTGATCTGTAACTAAGTATGTATATAAAGTAAATAGGCTATTTTATATAATCTCTGTGTGAGTGTCTATTTACTATACAGCCTAAGGATCACTGGTGTCTAAGGAAAGAAGCAGGACGCTCCATCCGCTCGCCCTGACAATTTGCTTAATACATGGTTCAATATACTGCATGAACCCAGAAAAAATGGGCATTTTCAGTAATCAGGTTCAAATCAGGTTGGTAGTAGGCAAATTCAGCTCGTGAGAACAAGACTAGAGTCCAGCTCTTGCACAGGCAAGACTTCGAAGGTCAGGAGAAACTAACAGAGAAAGGGGAGAAATATATGAAGCCCGGTTATGATTAAAAGTGCCACTGGTTTTTCAGTTGGAAAGTACTCCTCCAGAGGCTCAGCCAAGGGAGATCCCAGTCATTACAAGAGAGGTCAACCATTGAACGTCAGACATTTTCCATGTAATGTACCCTCTCTGTCATTGAGCTATATTCACCTTTGATGGAAGCTGGGAAGACAATGCTACCTTTTTCCCATCTCTCTGAAGGTTTGGGCAGTATGCCAATCTTGCTGAGTTCTTCCTGATGCAGATAGCCAAACCATTTATAAGGCAGAGCCAACTCTTGGATGAAGAGACTTATGGTTCAAGCCCTACTTCTCCTCAAGAGAAGTTAAAGTTTGGTTGACCTTCTGAGCACCAGTCTGGAGAAACTCATTGCTCTATATTTGGGGACTATGAACTTACATTTTTCTAATTAAAGGGAGAGAGAGAGGGAATGAATAGCCATTTTCTTCTGTTGCTTAAAATTTGTCTATGTTTACTTCTTTTCTTTAAAAATGCCCTCAATTGTGTGCTTTGTGCAAATTAAAGGAAGGGAAGAAAAGATTGGATCTACCATGTCTTCACTTTCTAAATTGTTTCCATTTACGTTCTGTTCTGAAATACAATGAGAGGCGCTGTTTGTGTTTGAAAGGTTCCGCTTCTACATGCAATTCTTCAGGCCTGTAATCAGAGACTATTTTAAATACGTGGCACCTAGCATGCATATGAATATGCTAATCAGCTAAACTTAATAGTTCTCATTTGTATTAATGCAAATTAGGGGAATGTACATTCTGCCCAATATTTTCCTTGATATTTATGGAGAAACCAAGAAACAGGAAGCATCTCCCTTTCCATTGCCAGAGACATGCCAGCATTTCATCAGAAAATGCCTGAAAAGGGCGTGTTTGATTTTAGCTTAATCTAATTTTCACCAAACAGAATTGCATCTAAAGGCGATATAACGTTACAATTTGTTCCGTGTCAAATAATAAAAATGGCCTTTAAATTTTACATGAATTTGACCTTTCGAATTTGGTGTTCAATTAAAATGTGGCTCATAGAAGAAGAGATATAAAAAACTAAGTATTAGCTTAGACCGGAACGCAGGTGCTTAATGCAAAGACGTATTCCTTCTATCCATTTTGTATTTATAATTATTATTGTTATGTAGGGTTTTCTTTTTCAATATTGCCATTTCTTTAAGTCTCAAGGAAGGTCACAGCATAAAATTAAAAAGTGTAAAATTAGGAAGTGAACTTTAAAATTAAAGCAATATTTGCTGCTCCATTTAAATGAGGATAACTTATATAGCTAAATCTAAGGAACCTGATTCCACTGTCTGGCCATGCTTTCCTTAGAGCTAAAATTGCACTGTGGGGCTTGATTTCAAAGCAGTAGGGTGCATTTTAAGGATCTTTCATGGATAATGCAGAGCGGTGGTTGTTGTGGGTCTTCCGGGCTGTACAATGTAGAGCGGTGTTTCTCAACCTTGGCAACTTTAAAATGTGTGGACTTCAACTCCCAGAATTCCCCAGGCTGGCTGGGGAATTCTGGGAGTTGAAGTCCACAGGTCTTAAATTTGCTAAGGTTGAGAAACACTGAAGTAGCGGCACAGTCAAGGTTTGATCCTGAACATCCAATAAAAAAGAGGCTCTGAGCAATTATACTGTCTTCAAATGGACAGATTTGAAAACATCGCTTTGTTACCTTCACATATTTGTAGATGAGAATCATTTGTAGATGTGTGATGAATAAGGCCCATGGAACTCATGGATTGTTACTTGAGAACTAGCATGTCCTCTTAAAATATAACATTTGGGGGGAAATGCTGCACTCGTATTGCTAGATCACTCCATGGAATAAGCTACTCCAGATTTCTGTGCCTCACAGTGGCCAACAGGACACATTTGGGAAGGTCAGGGTTCTGGAATGGAGGGCAACCGTCCCCTTCCATTGTCACTTCCCAGAAGCCAGTGCTAGTGGTTTCCTGCTTAGAATTCAGGAGATAATAAAATGCCATCCATATTAGTAGCCATTGATAGCCTGATCATTTATAAACCCATCCAGATTCGTTTTCAAACCACCCAGATTGGATATCATTCCCGCAACTGCTGACTACAAATTCTTCTATGGATTGTATATATATTTTTTTCTTCTATTAGTCCTGAATCTCCCTGCATTTTCTTTCTGTGGGTGACCTTAAGTTCTACCACTGTGAGGAAGAAAAGCTTGTCTCTCTCTGCCATGTCTAGGCCATGCAAGTTTGTATGTTCTTTTACCATGTTTACCCATGAAATGTGTTCAGCTGAATGCCCTTACTAATTTCCCCAGGACTAGGAACCCCAATAAATTTGGATTCCCCACTGAAAGTAGAGTTCTGAGCATACATTGTCAAATGCTTTTATATTTGTCTGCAGCAGAGCTTAATAGATAATGCACTGTGATGCTTGTATGTGCTAGACCATAGCTTTCCAAACTCTGTGTCGTGACACTTTAGTGTGTTGCAACACACAGTTTAGTGTGTCATGAAGCGGTGGCGTGGGGGCGCGTGCGGCGGCGCGGGGGTGGTGGTGTGTATGGCGGCAGCGGCAGCGATGATGGCAGTGGTGCAGCATCAGCGTTTCCGCATTTTAGCGAGGCTGCTGCCGCTGCCACCGCTGCCATGTACACCTCTGCCACGCGCCCCCCCCACGCCGCTGCCAACATTGGTGTGTCGCCAAGGGCGGCAGTTTGGAAAGCACTCTGCTAGACTTTTAACCTTCTGATGGGAAGGGCACATATTGCCTTCAGAAGCTGGTATGGTTCTGTGGTATGGTTTAAAGGGGAGAGGAAAAAACCCTGGAGAACTCAAAGTTAGAAGGGTTGCACACTCATGTCCCAAGTAGTCTTGACATTTCCTTCAAGAGTAAAAGAGAAGCAAGGAAAAGAAACAGACATTATGGTTTCTTCCATGTAAGTAGTCATGAACATGACGCAGGCTTCACCTGTGTCAGAGGGAGCGCGCGGAGATGGAGCGGCCTGCCTCTCTCCTAGGCACCAGTGATCCACGTACTACGCAGTAAATAGACTCCAAACAGAAGTTATATCAAATATCCTATTTACTTTATATACATACGTATTTACAGATCACTTCCACAGGTAACAAAATGATACAGCATCAACGATACAGCATTCACGAGGTAAAATGGGAATAATGGGAAATGAGAATGTCTCTGCATATATAGTGAACCTGACCAATCATATTATAGGTCACTCTCGTTATTCACCACACCCAACCTAACTCTAAGGACCTGTTGTATGAGTCACACATGACACATCATTCCTACAACAATGGCTGCTAATTGGGTGACTGTGCAGAATATTTCACCTTTTACCTAGAAATCAAGCCTCTCTGTATAATTTATATCTAGAAGTAAATCCCTGGGTTTATCAAACCCCAACAACCTGTTAGAATGCAGAGTTGGAAGGAGCCATTGAGGTCTTTGAATCCAAGCCGCTGCTCAGTAGCGGAATCCAAAATAAAGGATCCCTGGCAGATGGCTGTGTAGCTTCTGCTGGAACAGTTCCCATGATGGGAGCCCCCTCCCCCCTCCATGTTCAACCTGCTCACTGTTAGGAACCTATCCCCACATTCAGCTGAATTTTGTATTCCTGCAGCTTTAATCCATTATTTTATGCGCTGCACTCAAGGACAGAAGCGAATGGATTGCACGGATTTTTTTCCTCATTCCTACCCCCTTCTTAGAAGCATTTCTTTGGACTTCAGCTCACTGAGATTCACCTTGCAAGGTGTGGGCACCTGTGCGTGCATGTGTGTGTGGGGTGTATGTGCGTGTAAGGTTGCACAGAAGGATCTGTTAGAGCAGCTCGGTGGCACCATTAGAATTCAGGGAGCTCCAAAGTAATTACAAAACAGCTGTAATGGAAAATTGGTAGTCAAACCCATTTTCCACCAACTAGAACACTGAATGGGCTCCATTATGCTCCTAATTCTCATTAACTTAATTTGCATAGGAAACAATGAAGGAATACCTAATGAGCTGCAGGCAGACGGCAGCAGATCAATACCTCATGAACAAAAGGTTCAAGCCCCTAATTATAGGACATGCTGAAAAGAAGGGCCTGTTGGAGACGGGAAATAGGGAAGGCAAACGGGTGGAGAAACCACTGAGATATAAAACTGGAAATCTGCAGAACAGGGTGGAAATGGGAGCGTTTGGATTTGATTCTGAGCTGATTTATTGGTTGCATTTGTTTCCCATCACAGAACTTAAAGCAATTCTACCATCCATTAGGGCAGTATACCCAAGATTTAAAGGCAAAATCCCAACGTGGCATTGGCAAGACCCCAGACAGACTGTTGTCTGTTCCTCTGAACTGTTGATCAATTACAATCAAAGACCAGAAGAGAAATTAAATAGCTTTTTGAAAAGGGATGGGCAGCTTGAGGGCTCCAGACCATGCGTAGCTATTTTTTCAGCCCCTTGAGCCATTTTGACTACACTCTCCCACATTGATAGAAGGGTTTCCTGCCATTTTAAAGTCAGAGATATACACAAATATATAATGTAGGTTTAAAGCTGGCTTACCATAATTAAGGAAGCAAAGAAACCCCCAGTTCTGCCCCCTAAATAGAAAAATTATAAAACAGTCCTGGTTCCTCCTACCTCCCATCATTTGCTCTCATCACTGTGGTCCTCAATCTCTCATAAAATATTAGCTATAGGTATAAGAGGAAATAAATTTTTATAGGAACCTGATGGAACTGTATTAGTTATTTATGTAACCTCTGGAGTAACACGATTGAATGTCCCCTTGGGTTAAACCAGAGCTGGATCACTTCAAACAATATGGAATAGGTTTTCTATGATCTAGAAATGAGATCATATAAAATGTTAATGGGGTTTTGCTAATACCCAAAAAGAAACTTTCATGTGTGATGGATACCTCAGAAAGTTTAATAAGGGTTGAATCTAAACCCTTTGCCACTGCTGATACAACTCAGGAGTTGCAACATTATCTCATAAGATTTGCACTTGTCTTATTATTATAAGAGACATCTCTGGGGTAACATCCAGGGCTGCAAAAGAAACGGGAACATTAATAATCACAAGCAGATGGATATAGTCAGTTTTATCTGGGGAAAGGACCCTTAGTCCACTGGTCTTGCATTATGGGGGAAAAGGTTCAAATGACCCTCAGAGACCCCACTTTCATGAATTCACTAAAAAAAATAAGTACTAGAGTTTGGTCTTGTTCACTTTCCAATATGCTCTACATTACCCCCTTCCTTTTCTTTTTGACAATAAATTTAACTGATGAAACTCATCAGGATCCCTTCCTTCTGGGTTGAATTCTGCTGTTGTGGGCTTGACAATAATTATCTTATTTGGGGGGAATGGTGTGAACATCTTTGGGTAAGTCTGATTCAGCTTCCAAATCCTTGGAATCGGGGTGTCCGCTCCTACCCCATCATCAAGACTAGATTAAGACTGAAAAACCAGATCACTTCAGTTTTTAATGCAATGTCCTCCCCAAGAAGGGGCGTGGTGGCTCAGCGGGTAAGGCGCCAGGCTTGTCGATCGGAAGATCACGAGTTCGGAGGTTTGAATCCCTAGCCCTGTGTGCAGAGTGAGCTCCCGCACTCGCCCCAGCTCTTGCCAACCTAGCAATTCGAAAGCATGCAAATGCAAATAGATGAATAGGTACCACTTCGGTGGGTAGGTAACAACGTTCCGCGCGTGTCATGCCGGCCACATGACCGTGGAAGCGTCTTCGGACAACGCTGGCTCTTCGGCTAACAAACGGAGATGAGCACCGGCCCCTAGAGTCAGACACGACTGCACAAATGTGCGGGGGGAATCTTTACCTTTACTACCTCCCCAAAGATGAAACAAAGTCATCACTTAAAATTAAAAATGTAAAGCCCATGTCACATTTTGTTTATAACATAATTTTCTGGGCCTTTCCCTCCCTTATTAATAATAATTTTGAAGTTCTACTGTGATGTTAATACTCTTGTATTCATCCATATAGTTTTCTGCTTTGTCAATTATGTTAGTGTAATAGAGTACAGTATAGTATCAGCCTAGCCATTTAATGGTTGCCCAATCTGAAGAAGATTAGAGAATCTAGAAAAAATCCTAAATTATACTAGAAACTGAAGGTTAAGTGGAGAAGGTGGGAGTAATACCATAACCGCCTATGAATATAGAAAAGCTTCAGATAGAAGACGTAAATAATGTGTTTAACCTCTCTTCATACAAAATGTATAATCACTAGGAATGTGCAGAATATGGATCAACAGCTCTGTCAACTTTGATTTTGCTCAGTTTCTCATTTTTGAAGCTTTGTATTTGTCTCATCCAATTTCTGCAGCCTTTCCTTTCCTTTGTATTATCTCTGATCCCTTCCCTTCCCTTCCCTTCCCTTCCCTTCCCTTCCCTTCCCTTCCCTTCCCTTCCCTTCCCTTCCCTTCCCTTCCCTTCCCTCTGAAATATTGAACCCATTTTTCCAAAGCAATGCCGGTTAGTTGCCAATTCTATCTGTGCTTCTTTCTGCATTTTCTATCCAAGCTGCAATACACATAACTGATGTGGAATTTTTCACAATGTATGGATTTTAGGTAATCTGCTTGACAAACATGCTGAATAGTGTGACTATTGGCATATAACTGTTTCAGTGGATATGTAATAAGAATTATTAATTCCCCTCCCTTTCTGTTGGGAGCTGAATTCCCTAAAATAATCTCTTGGGATTTGCATAGGAGGCTAAAGTTAGCAGTGGGTATGATCATAGCCTAAAGTGGTCTGGGGGTAACCATTCCCCCCCTAGTGAGTTTTTTTCCCCCTTCTTTTTCTGGTTTCTCAATTTTTCTCTATCCCATTTCTCTTTCCCTGAACCAGAAAGTTTCAGGAAAATCTAATTATCTGAGTGCTTGTAACCAGCTTTTGACATTTAGCCAATGTCTGTCTGAAATTGGACCAAAGGTCCCAGAAAAACTTAGTTCAAGAGTGTGAACAGCCCTGCAGAAAAATCATAGGTGTCAGCAGGGAGGACAAAAGAGAGCAAACAACAAAATGTGTGCCAAAGCAAACTCCACCCCTTAGAACTTTGTGTGTGATGTCGTGACGCCGTGACGCAAGTACAAAAGGGCGGAGCTTGAATTGTGACATCATGACATGCATTCCATTATTTTGGCGTAATCATGATTAGGAATGGATCCCTACCATGAAAATCTCTAGCATGGAATCTTTTAGGAGTTTTGTTGCTCTTGTTTCTGTGAGTCTCACCATAAGTGTCCCCATTCACTTCAAAGTTCACGTTTGGGGGGAAAGAAGTGACACCATCTTGGCTTAGCAAACGGAGTTTCTTCTCCATTAAAAAAATCAGGAGGAGTCTGGTAGTCCCTTTTCCTACTAACACATTTTATTAGAAGGCATAAGTTTTTGTGAGCTACAGAAAAAGTGATACCAAAGTACTTTTGATTTTTAGATACCATAGATTAACATGGGTCTCCTCCTAGCATGTCTTCTCCGTTAAGACATTTGCTGATGGTGAGCTGCAGATGATGGTCAAATAGAGCATGAATAATAGCTTTCTTTAAAAATCTGTATTTATTTATTTATTTATTTATTTATTTATTTATTTTATTTATTAAATTTCTATGACCGCCCATCTCCCCCTCAAGGAGGGACTCTGGACAGTTCACAGCCACAATAACATCATTAAAATACAATAAAAACACAATAAAATATAAATACAATAAATATAAATTAAAACCAAGTGGCAGGTGGTTTGTACAGTGACGCTGAACATATTTAAAATATTTGGGGCGGCTCTAAGAAATCAGCCATCCCAAAGCTTGACCACTTTCCCTCTTGCCCCAGGCAAGATCACAGAGCCAAGTTTTTAATTTTTTTCTGAAGTCCAGGAGTGAAGGGGTCTGTCTTATCTCTGGGGGAAGGATGTTACATAGGGCAGGTGCCGCTGCAGAGAAGGCTCGCCTCCGAGACCCCGCTAGATGGAGCTCTTTCATAGAGGGGGTCCGCAGCATGCCCTCTCTGCAAGATTGGGTAGGACGGGATGATGTAATGGGGATGAGGCGGTCCCTCAGATAACCTTTGCCCATGCCATGTAGGGCTTTAAAGGTAATGACCAACACCTTGAATTGGACCCAGAAGCAAACTGGCACCCAATGCAGCTCACGGAGCAGAGGTATTATATGTGTCGATCTTGTTGCACCTAAAACTGCCCACGCGGCCGCATTCTGCACCAGCTGTAGCTTCCGGATATTCTTCAAGGGTAGCCCCATGTAGAGTGCATTACAGTAACCTATATGGGAGACAACCAGGGCATGAGTGACCGTTCGAAGGGCCTCTCAGTCCAGGAAAGGGTGTAACTGGCACACAACATGAAGTTGAGCAAAGGCCCTCCTGGCCATGACTGCCACCTGCTCTTTGAGCAGGAGTCATGAGTCCAGGAGGACCCCCAAGTTACACACCGGGTCTATCTTGGGTACTGCAACCCCATCCAGAACTAAAGATGACAAATTCCCAGAAACTGAGGGGCCATTAATCCACAGCCACTCTGTCTTAACAGGGTTCAGTTGAAGCCTGTTTTTCCCTATCCAGACCCCTACAGCCCCCAGGCACTTGGACAGGGTGGTCACTGCATTACCTACTTCACCCGGGATGGAGATGTATAACTGGGTATCATCTGCATATTGATGATACTTCAGCCTGTGGTGACGGATGATCTCGCCCAGCGGTTTCATGTAGATGTTAAAAAGGAGTGGTGAGAGTACCAAGCCCTGTGGGACCCCACAAAGAAGGGCCCGTGGGTTGGATCTCTCGCTCCCTATTAACACTGACTGGGATTGGCCCTGGAGGAAGATGGTGAACCAGTGCAAAACTACGCCGCCCACCCCCAACTCCCTGAGCCGTCCCGGAAGGATACCATGGTCGATGGTATTGAATGCCGCTGAGAGGTCAAGAAGAGCGAGAATGGATGCACTGCCTCCATCTCGCTCCCACCAAAGATCATCTATAAGCGTGACCAATGCAGTTTCCGTCCCATGACCTGGCCAGAAACCTGACTGAAAGGGGTCCAGATAATCCGTTTCATCCAGAATCCTCTGGAGCTGTAAGGCCACCACCTTCTCAACCACCTTCCCCCAAAAGGGGAGGTGGGAGACTGGACTAAAATTATCCAGTATAGTGGGGTCCAGCGATGGCTTCTTGAGGAGGGGGTGCACCAGGGCTTCTTCAAAAGCCACTGGAAACACCCCCTCTCTCAAGGATGTATTTTCCATCGCTTGGACCCAACCACAAGTCACCTCCCGGGCTGCTTTCACCAGCCAGGAGGGACAAGGATCTAATTGGCAGTTGGTGGCATTCACAGTCCAGAGGACTCTGTGCACTTCCTCAGGACCAACCGGATCAAACTGCTCCCAGATAACAAGGTGAGTACATTCCCTGGGTGTCTCCCTAGACTCTGCCTCACGCTGAGAGTCCAACTTGGAGCAGATCCGAGCGATTTTATCCTGGAGATCCCTAGAAAATTCCTCGGCTCGACCCTGTAGATGAACTTCTGACTCCCCTTTCCCTAAAAGGGATCGGGTAATCTTAAAGAGGGTCGCCAGGCGGCTCTCCACAGATGCAATAAGAGCAGAGAAATATTGACGTTTTGCCACTCTTATCGCCACAAGGTAGGCCTTAACAGCGGCTCTAGCCTGTGTTCGGTCGGATTCGGTCTTTGTCTTCCTCCAGTGGTGCTCTAGGCGTCTCTTAATCCTCTTCAGAACCCTTAGTATTGGGTTCGCTGGGATAAGAGAGGCCGCATAGGCACGATCTTGTCCAAGGCCCCAGCCACTTTCTATTCCAGGTAGCAGCCAGGGCCTCCGCTGGACCGTTCAGCAAATCCTCGGGTATAACCCCCAGCTCCCTCTGAAACCCTTCTGGGTCCATCAGTCACTGGGGGCGGACCAATTGAATAGGTCCCGCCTCCCTGCGGAGGGGGGTGGCATGAGAGAATGTCAAAGTCACCAGGGCGTGATCTGACCATGACAAAGGGGAGAGCTGTAATTCTCCCCTCAGATCACGCTGCCATTGCTCCGACAAGAAAACTAAATCTGGTGTGAGGCCACTGTCTCGAGTCGGGCCCTGAATAATCTGGAACAGGCCCATGGTCGCCATGGTGACCATGAACTCCCGGACCGCTTCTGAGGCCCGTCCTAGGGACGGCAGATTGAAGTCCCCCAGAACCATAAATTTTAGGTAGGGCTATCTACAGGCTTCCTCCTTACTCTGTGGTGGTTCACTCGGTTGCTTCTTATGAATATTTTCTTGAAATTCTCATCGAAATTCCACTTTGATTAAAACCTAGGTGACTGTATGAATGAGTGGATTCATATTACAAGAACGTAGGTTTAAGCAACCCCATTAGAAAAATCTCCCCAGTTATGAAATCAATACAGCATAGGAAGAACTGGAGTCTCTAAAACAATGAGGCTACATTTCTCTGATTTTTATTGTTGTTTACGCCTTTTGAAGACAAGTTCCAGAGGACCCAGCAATTGGAAACGATGAGTTTTTGTATATTTTGGCCTAGCCAAATGCCATCCCGTGAAGCTAATCATATTTGTTTAATTAAAGTAACACATCTGTGTAGTAAATAGCCTGTGAGCGGTCACTAACATAATGCTATACAAGTACAGCAATAATTGGATAATGTAATGAAATGCATGGGAGATTTTTTTAAAAAGAAAATATAATGAGATTTCATCGTTTTATACACACAGGTAATTAGTTCTTAGAAATATGAAGAGAGCGAATGATCTGCAGATTTCTGCTATCAGCAATTAATTCAGGCAATCTGGGGGGTAAGGGAGGGGGGGGGATGTGGCTGAAGTCCTCAGGAATTCAAAGGCAGGAAAAGTTCTGATGAAGATTCAGCCAGATGAATGAGATTGGAGCAGAAGTGCAAAAGCACATTAAAACCATATGGATGGTTGCCAAGAAAGCAGTGAAAAACCTCCTTATCATCATTGGATATGAGTGTGATGGCACATGTCTACATGTTTTCCATTCAGATTCACTGTACCTGATTACACTGGTGTCCTTGTTGGGGGGCAAGGGGAGGCAAATGACCAAACGGGGGTGGTGAAGTCATCATGCAAATTTATTTATTTATTTTAGTAATCAGATTTACATAACCCTGCAATCATAGAAGACTCTCAACATCTCAGGATAATAAATGGATGGAAGATGGAATAATGGAACTAAAAATATTCCTAATGCATTAAAACATTCCCAAACAATACATGGCATCTGTCAGCCCTTCGAGGTCGTCCAGAAAAGAAACCAATACCATGACTGCTAACACTACCTTTATTGTAAGGTCACAGTAATAGAATCTTGCAAGTAAGAAAGGACTTCTCCACTCCCTTGTTTTTACTTTCCAGAGGACTAGGGAGGGTCCCTTCTGAGATGCTGGCGTCCTGTCAGGAAGTCGGCACCACCGGAGGAAAGGATCGGAGGAAGATCGAATGGCGGCGGTGACAACAGACCCGGATGCAACAGCTACAGGACGTCAGCAGCCGGCTCAAGGCATCCTGGGAATTGTAGTCCAGAGCCTGGAAGAGTCGGTTCCCTTACCCCCTCCCCTCACGTGCGGTGAAAATGGTGATTTGTAAAAATTGTATAATTAATGTATATATATGCTTGTAAGCCACCTAGAGTCCTCCATTAGGGAGGGGATAGGCGGGGTATAAATACCACAATAAATAAATAAATAAATAAATAAATAAATAAATAAATAAATAAATAAATAGAATGCTTTCTCCACCTCCATTCCTTCTGTGGGCTGAGATGTCTCTTATCTGACCATTGCCTTGGCTGCAGCTCTTCTTCTTCCTGTCTCTCAAGGATATTCCCATAGACCATTACAGCATAAGACCCCACCCCACACCCCACACCTCCCAAAACAATCTGTTTTCAGCTTTTTCTGGAAGGCAGGTAAAATTGGACACAGGTGGAACTCCAACAGGAGGCCATTCCAGAGGGCCAGCCTCAATGCTTCCAGGTTTTGTTCTCCTACCACCGACCTCCCCAAAATGGTATATATGTATAGTAAAACTTGCCTGCAAGCTATCCTTGATTCCTGGCAACTTCATGGACAAGGTCATGCACTCTTGTATGGCAATGTTTTGCCATTGCCTTCTTCCTAGGGCTGAGAAAGAGTGACTTGCCTAAAGTCACCCAGATGACTTCTGGGAATAAGGCAGAACTAAAACTCATAGTCGAGGGGCGTGGTGGCTCAGTGGGTAAGACACCAGGCTTGTCGATCGGAAGATTGCAAGTTCGGAGGTTCGAATCCCTAGCCCTGCGTGCGGAGTGAGCTCCCGCACTCGCCCCAGCTCTTGCCAACCTAGCAATTCGAAAGCATGCAAATGCAAGTACAGTAGATTAATAGGTACCACTTCGGTGGGTAGATAACAGTGTTCCGCACGTGTCATGCAGCCACATGACCGTGGAAGCGTCTTCGGGCAACGCTGGCTCTTCGGCTAACAAACGGAGATGAGCACCGGCCCCTAGAGTCGGACACGACTGCACAAATGTGCGGGGGGAACCTTTACCTTTTTTTTAAAACTCATAGTCACTCAGCTTCTAATCCAGTGCCTTTAACCACTTCACCAACAGGCTCAGTGAAGGTCAAATACATGCAGGAATGCAAAGTTAGCACCTCTTTCCAATACCTTGAATTCCCCCTTCAACCATAGAGCTCCTGGCTTATCCCTTTTCCCAACCTACTTCACAGGGCAGGCTCCCAAGTGTGCTTCTTTGAGCTATCAGAGAAAAGGGGGATTGTAAATAAATAACAGTAGGATGGAAGTCAATAAAAATGTAGTGATAATCACAGCACTCATAGATGGGTGGCCTTATAGCACCAATCTTGCCACCATCACAGCTACTGAGTATGCTGACCAAGGATGATGAGTGTGTATGTGTGTGTGTATATACACATAGACACACCCCGAAGGCATTCCATTGGAGGAGAACAAGAGACAGCATAAAGTCTTTGTTTATGGATCAAAAGTAGGTACATCAAATGAAACTAGTTTACTTCTAATGCCTAAATCAGAAAAATCCAAGGTATTTTTGAGATAATTTCTGATTATCAGGGATCTCCTTTTTACATTGTTGCTGTTGTTCCATTGCATGATTGCACTATGTGACTTTAATAAATAGATGGATGGACAGATGAATGGATGAGTGGATATTTGTTGTTTTATTCTATCCCCAAAATTTACCAGCATGGTATCAATCCATTAAGTCTCCACTGTTGATCATTGCATACTTAGAGGCACACTACAACTGAAATGAAAGATCCTTTAAATTCTCATTGCTGTACTTTAGTCCATACAAATTCTAAAATTAACAAATCATAGTTCTCAGCTTTGAAAGCCCTCTAATTTAGTAACCACCACAATATTTTCTTTTCTCCTCACCTACATATACAAATACGACCTCTCCCCCCCTCCTGTGGTGTGCAAAAATAAAAATAAGTTCAGTTTAATTTAATTTAAAAAAATGTTGCAGGTTTGGTGAGCAAGGCAATTTATTTCATTTATCTATTTACAAGACTTATATGACCACCTCTCTCATATGAAGACTCACAACAACAATCCATAACACATAGGTAAAAACCAAGGGGCCCTTTTCCCCAGGTGCCAGACCAAACATCCTCACAGTTCAACCCTTCAAGGCAATGGTTGTTTGACTCTAAACCTCAGCAATGCAGGATTCCATAATTGGATTGCTTTATCAACTCCACAAGGCTGTTTCAAGGATCATAATTCTGATGCATGGTTGACATACAGGCATCAAGCCAATGGTTGTGAGAAAAGACACATGTGGGAGAATGCAATCCATGTGCCCACGCTGGAGGTGAAATGAATGGCCGCTGTGGTCATGAAAGTTGGTTCATTTGTTCCTTATCTTCATGCAAGTTTGTCTTGCAGTGGGCAGCTTCCCACTCCGGGAACCAGGAGACCCTGTTGGCATCATGCTGCAATAAATGACTTTTGTGGAAATTTGCATGGCTTTTGTTCTTTCTCACTGTCTCTCTTGGCCTCTCTCTGAATTCACACAAACAATGCCAACTGGAAAACTGGAAGTAAACAAATAAACAGACAAAGAAAGAGTTCCCAACTTTCTCCAAAGGCTGCCTCACCCCCTTGAAGACAGTTCCCCTGGAGCAGAATTTTCTTGTTACTTAGCGTAATTTTTCTGTTGTGCACTATTGTTTCCCTGCCTTTGTACTTCAGTGAGTCTTTGGGGATTCAGGAACAATAAACAAACACTAGAGCAGGATAGGCTGTAGGATGGGTTTCATTTTTTTTATTTTTTACTAAGTTTTGCCTTTATACACATTCCTGTACAAGTGCCTTTTGCACAGAAGAAACCTTCCGAAATAGGCAAGGGTTTTGGCTTGGATATAATAGTGAGATTTTGGTATCTACCAAGGCTTTGGTCACCATGCCAGGGACAGGGGGAAATTCAGCTCTGCTAGTTCTCCTGCTTTGGGGTTTCCTTCCTTCCTTCCTTCCTTCCTTCCTTCCTTCCTTCCTTCCTTCCTTCCTTCCTTCCTTCCTTCCTTCCTTCCTTTCTTCATCTGCAGATGCAATAAGAGTGGAGAAATAACCACATTTCGCCGCCCTTACCGTCACGTTGTTTGTTGTTCAGTCGTTTAGTCATGTCCGACACTTCGTGATCTCATGGACCACAGCACGCCAGGCCTTCCTGTCCTCCACTGCCTCCCGGAGTTTACTCAAGTTCATGTTCATTACATCGGTGATGCTATCTAGCCATCTCATCCTCTGCCGTCCCCTTCTCCTTTTGCCTTCAGTCTTTCCCAGCATCAGGGTCTTTTCCAGTGAGTCCTCTCTTCGCATTAGGTGGCCAAAGTATTTGAGCTTCAGCTTCAGTATCTGTCCTTCCAAAGAGCAGTCAGGGTTGATTTCCTTTAGGATTGACTGATTTGACAGTCCAAGGGACTCGTAAGAGTCTTCTCCAGCATATTTTTGCCTTTCACTCATGGGCTGACTGAGATTAAATACAGGCAAGATGGAGATAAAGTTAATAAGAAAAAAACTGAGCCAAAGTCCGGTTTTAGATGGGGGGTTGCACTCCCCTTTAAAGTGGAGGTTGAACAACTGAGTGTTTTCCTTGATCCCCAGCAGTGAGCGGATTCACACGTAGCAAATGGACAAGGAGCACATTTGCACCATTACCACTAGTGTTCCAGTTTTGACCCTTCCTGAACTGGTCAGACTTAACAGCAATTCTTCATGCCTAGGTTACATGTCATCCTGACTATTTCAGTGCAGTTTCAGAGCAATTAATCTTGAAAGATGTTGGAAAATTGCAAGTGGTACAAAACGTGGTGCCTCAGTTTCAAACTGATGTCATACAGAGAAATCTCATGGTGGCTGTCCTGAAAAATCTGCACTGGCTGCTAATGTAATGTTTTGGTTCTGATCTTTAAAGCCCTTTAATGGCTTACAGCTTGACTATCTGAGGGATAACCTTTCCCATTACGAACCTGACTTTGCTTAGATTAGCAGTAGAAGCTGTCCTTTTAATGGAGGATGGCCAGCCTTGCATGGATCCAGGCGGGGTAATGTTCTCTCTACAAATGGCCAAGACACGTCTTTTTCAGCAAACTAGGCACAAGGTCTGGTAGCACCTTCAAGATTAACCAACTTTCTTAGAGCATAAACTTTTGTGATCAGCTGAGGTATCTGATGAAGTGAGCTGCTGGAATAAGGTATCTCTAGAGGTTCAAAACAATTCATATCATTCTTAATAATCACAGGAAGTAGAAGGAACACCTAGCACCAAAATGTGGAATGAATGCCTGCACTATTTTTCCTGATCAATATAATGCAAGAGCACATGATTCTCCAGAGCAAAGGGGACAGACCTGAAGCTCAGAGACCATTTGTCTCCAATATTGAGTTTGCAGATCCCAGAGAACCCCAGGGCATTCTACTGAAATTCAAGGGCAAAAATGTTGAACTTGGGTGGCATAATTTTAAGGAGCAAGATGAATGTGTTAACCCTAAAGACATGAGAGAGGAGAACATTTGCCTCCAAATAAAGCTAGGATCCTACTCAGCCTGAGGGAGACATAAGTTCTTCTCAAAGTTATGGTATTCCTCTTGGAAAAGAGCAGCTTTTCCCTCCTGGAGAAAGATGGGGATTGTAATCCAAGACTTCTGGGAGGGGCCAAAGTGGGCAATGCTGAATTTTACAATCAAAGTAGTATCAATTGTCAATACCACCTGTTTTTTTGTTTTTTTTCCAGAATTCACCTTCCAAAGTCCTGGTGCGTGTGGGTATGTCTGTGTGTTAAGAAATAAACAGAGAGTAAAATATTTGTGTGGACAAAATTATTTGATATTGTTCTTTGTTGACAGAATTATCTGCCCAGAATGATATTCTATTGATAAAACTGTGAAGAAATGCTATCCATTGACCACACAAAGTTAGGAACTGGCAAAAATTCAAATAATATGGGATCTCTTCTCCCTTATAAACTATCAGTTCTTTCTAGAGGATTCACCTGTCTGTCTATTGATTATAACCCAAATCACATCCACTCTGGTTTTCCCTTGCTTAACCCGTTCAACACTTGCTCCTCACCCATCTTAACTACTAGACACAGAAGAACAGGATTCGGGGTTCCTCTATATCAAATCTACTTGAGCCAGCTGGTTTCTTTGTTAAACTCAACAGCCAGCTATCCATTTTGAGGGACAGAACATCATCAGTCTTGCAGGAGGAAAGGAAAAGGAAAGGCGTTGTGTTCACACAGTAGCTGCATTCATTTGACACACAGAATCCTGTTTCTGAATTTGTCCATGACCAATGTGTTATGCAATACATTGAGCCAAAAACTTAAGTCCTCTTAGCTCTTCTGGTAATATCTCCACTTTAGTCCAACATCATCCTGGGCACCTGCAAAGTATACAATATCTCTTAGCTTTTGTCATCCACTACCTTGGAGGGAATGGGGGCGTGGTGGCTCAGTGGGTAAGACGCCAGGCTTGTCGATCGGAAGGTCGCAAGTTCGGAGGTTCGAATCCCTAGCCCTGCGTGCAGAGGGAGCTCCCGCACTCGCCCCAGCTCTTGCCAACCTAGCAATTCGAAAGCATGCAAATGCAAGTAGATTAATAGGTACCACTTCGGTGGGTAGGTAACAGCGTTCCACGCATGTCATGCGGCCACATGACCGTGGAAGCGTCTTCGGACAACCCTGGCTCTTCGGCTAACAAACGGAGATGAGCACCGGCCCCTAGAGTCGGACACGACTGCACAAATGTGCGGGGGGTACCTTTACCTTTACCTTTTTACCTTGGAGGGAAGTCAGGGAAGTGTCAGTGACTTCAGGCAGAGGCCATTGAGGTGGGGAGGGTCCTGTGAGGGAATGAAGCTAGGGTTGCAGTCTGCCTTTGGGAAAAGCAGCTGCAGCCAAGCAGAAATGCCTCCCACCCCCACTTCCCCAAGGCTCAGCTCAGCTTCTTCTCAGAAACTTGATATGGGCCCATTCATTCATTCATTCATTCATTCATTCATTCATTCATTCCCCCACTCACACAGCTTACTCACAAGCATGCATGCCAGCATTCCAGCTGTCTGGCTAACAAAGCCACAGCCTGGTATTTTCAAGAGCATGCCAATGTCCATAGGCAGCCTCACCCCACTCAGGCCCTTAGTGTCAGTGTATAGGAGAAAAGGGGAAGAAGGCAACAAGCAGACGAGGAAGCGGGAAGCGACGTCTGGGAATGTTCAACTCTCACAGGCAGGCAAGAGGGCCATCAGTCAACAGCCAGGACCATAAGCTACGGTGAGCAGCCCATTGTGGGGTGGTTCCTGTCTGGAGCTTGGCTTGGGAGCTCAGCTGGAGTGCTCAAGAGCAACACGCTTAAGTGCAGAGCTTGGAGCTTGGCCTGGAGCTCGGCAGCAACCGGGAGAGGAGCAACCCTGCGGAGGCAGCACCTCATCCCAAGTAGTGCAAGGACTTTTGGAGGGAGGCACAGGCTGTATGCCACTTTACAAATGTTGAGACTTTTGTTTGTTTTAAGGACTGAGCATCAAAGACTTATTTGCATGGCTTCATCAAATTGCAAAGCCTAAGAGGGTGGAGTTAACCCAGGGCAACAGCCCATTGTTAGGAAAGGTGTAGGCTACAATAAAGTATTTTGTACAGTTACCGTCTATGCTGTGGTGTGTCCAGTCCTTGGAAAACAAAGAACCCTCACAGGTCCACAATGGGGATCATAAATGTCCTGCCAGGAATTTTCTGCTGACTCCTGAATGGGTGGAGAAACCTTTCACTCCACTCAGCACAAGATACTAGGCTGAGTTAGGTTCCCATTTCCTTAGATGTTTTTGTGACTTAGTATGACCCCAAACAGTTTGATTCAATAGATTGTAAAAACCAGAAAATGGGGTTATTTGGTAATGCGATTAATCATATTGTAGGAATACAGCCAACACAAGACCAGTAAGTGAACATACTTTGATTCTGTTCAAGGTCTGATCTCTTTGGCTCAGTGTAGGCAACCTTTTGACCCAGCTGACACATTTGGAATTTTGTAAACAGGATTTCATTGCTCTCAGGAAATGTCTCTCTTGGAAGAATCTTGCCTGCTCACCAAATGGAGACTGTGCCAGATGCAAAGCACCATTCGCCAGGATGGAAATAGGCAAAGTTGCTTCCCCCATCAAGTCTCATGTCTCACTATCTTCCAGATACTCCGTATCTCCCAAACCAATCTCTATGCTCTTCCTCACTAGAGACTTGTAGCACCTTCGTAGCATCCGCCAGCCATTGCTATGATATAAAGCTGTCTGTTGTACTGTTAGCACAGTGCTTGGAAGACTGTAAAAGACAGCATAAATCAGTAATAAGGAAATGATGAATCTCTTTCGGGACAGGTAGAGAATATTTACAATTACCAAATCTGGTCTGCAAGAATAGGCATTGCCACTAGATGGCACCAAAGAATTACAATTTCCTGTGCATCTCTGCTGCCACCTACTGGTTCTTCTCAACCACAGTTCGTAACTCTAGTGCACTCCCAGCCATAATGGAATCACCTACATGGAATCACCTACCACATCTCTTCTCCATTTGAGTTATTTTTAACATTTTTCATACAGAGTGTATTTTCCTTGATGCAGCAGGCATCTGCATATTGTTTGATCTCTTAGTGTGGTTACTAGTGACCCTCCTGCCACCCCTTCCATAGTCCTCAGAATGTCCTCCATCCATGGTTGCAGAAACCATGGCAGACCTTCTGACCATTCTGAGCTGGGAAAATAAAGATCCCTCCCAACTCCCCCCCAAATGTCATATCCACTCGAGTGATATGGCCCCACTCACTTGCTTTTCCCAAAAAAATACTAAGTGCAGTCTTCTTCAACTCCAGAATTCCCATCCCATCACCCCAGAACAGTTGGAAGACATTGTGTCTTAGAAGGGATCTTGATCCAGCCATTACATGAGCTTTGTTATTTGTGTTATCCATGTGATTGGGACTCAGTTCAGATCGACCACAGACTAGGACGACCAAAGTTCCTTGAGACAAAAATGGAACAAAAGGAACCGACAGCCGGAAGTAGCTGGAGCAGCGCGAAAGAGCCAGAGCAGCTGATTGGAGGGAACCCAGAAGACAAATTGCCTCTGCCTATCAGCGCGCGGCAAAGGAGGTGGGAGTTGGAAGGAACCTGGAAGAGAAATCGCCTCCACCTATCGTGCTGCTCGGCCCGCCTCTCCCACCTCCTTTGCCGCGCGCTGATAGGCAAGGGCGAACCTCTTCCAGGTTCCGTCCAACTCCCACCTCCTTTGCTTTGCAGCTACTTACGGCTCTTGGTTCTGGCTCTTGGAGTCTGACCTGACGGCAGGGACAGGCTAGTTCCTGACACGTTTTTTAAAAAACGGGACAAAATTGACTTTTATATTAAAACGACGGGATGGTCCAGAAATGTTAAAAAAAACAGGACTGTCCCATTCAAAACGGGACGTATGGTCAGCCTACCACAGACTGTAGTAGCAATAGCAAATCTGCAGTGACAGTTCCCAGTCAGGCTCTATCTTCACTTCAACTCCTAGTTTGGGATAAAAATTGGAGGGTGGAGTGGGAAACGGGACAGGAAAATGAAAAAAAAAATTATAGGTGTAGATTATGTTTACTTTGTTATTTGCTTACTTAATTAATGACTTGACTGTGCCTGGTACTTTTCAGAATTTAGGAGAAAGGTTTACTACCCCAAGGCGCTTGCAATATTTATTTATTTGCAATGTTGCCATAATCCAGTATAACTCCTGCCAGTTTATATTATTATTGTTATTGTTCTTAATAGTTTTGCACTGCCCAGAGTCACTGGCTATATAAATTGTTTTGTTTCAATAAATGATATAATAAATAAATAGTTTGCTACTGGAGAAATAATAAAAGAGGAAACAAGGTATATGGTCACAAGAAAGCAGAAGGGCAGAAAGAGGCAACTTGGTGGCTGGGCACCTAGTTCCCTGTCTATGAGATTGTTGTTGTTTTTTTTTAAAGGTGATTTGATTTTTAAAAAATTCAATAGAAACTGCTATAAAGCAGATTGACCAGCCTCGTGCATCGTTATTTCTTTTTAGCAGTTCTTTGAGGTCCTACAAAAAGTCCCACTGGAATGGGGAGAGCATCCTAGGATTTGGTTGCCTTCTGCTAAATTGAGACTTTATGATCTGCCATGCCTACTTTGATAGCCATTTTGTGAATGCTGTCAGATTTCTCGTATGAAATTGGCAAATTGTTTTCTGTATGGAGAAAAGTTTCTCATGGTGACGTGAAGGGCAGGTGGCCAGATAACAACTGTCACGTGTGTATCGTTATGGCTAGTGCCTACACATTCGCATGGGAACAATGTCTCCTGATTCCCTCCGTGGGAAGCCTGCTCCACGGGGAGCAGAGGGAGGGAGGAGACAGCATGCTTGCTGCGACACTGCCACAAATTAGCAGGTCATGCTATGTGCTATGGCCTATGCTTTAGGCCTGGTGTGTGTCACACTTAACTTCCAGCCAATCAGAAAGCTGGAAGAACAGAATATCTAACCATGCAAAATGGTGTTCTATGCTTCTTGACTTCTTGTGTCTTTTAGCCATGTACTTCTTCACGTGTTTTGTTCCTGTGGACTGGGAAGTGTGAGCTATGCCTGGCTATGTGAGTGATGCCATGGTGCTCCTTCATGTCTGTTATGTCTGTCAGTGGAAGCAATACACTGGAGAAGATGTACTCTGCTTTGTCTGTACCTTTTTTGCAACGATGTAACTGTATATACAACTCTGCTTTTATTTATAGTAAAGATATTTATAGTAAAGATATTCTCCAGCAAAGGAGATCGTTACCTTGTCGTGGTGCAGGAGCTTGAGCACCTCAATGAAACCATGAGCTAAACCGTGAAGGGACACCCAAGACGGGAAGGTCGTGGCAGAGAGGTCAGACTAAATATGATCCCTGGGGAAGGTAATGGCAACCCACCCCAGTATTCTTGCCATGAAAACTAAATGGATCAGTACAACCAAAGATATGTCGGTATACCATCGGAAGATGGGACTCCCAGGTCGGAAGATGGTCAAAATGCTACTGGGGAGGAACAGAGGATACGTTCAACTAGCCCCAGATGTGATGACGCAGCTAGCTCAAAGCCGAAAGGACGGCTAGCGGCCGATGGTGCTGGTGGTGAACGACGAATCCGATGTTCTAAAGATCAACACACCATAGGAACCTGGAATGTAAGATCTATGAGCCAGGGCAAATTGGATGTGGTTATTGGTGAGATGTCAAGATTAAATATAGACATTTTAGGTGTCAGTGAACTGAAATGGACTGGGATAGGCCACTTCACATCAGATGACCACCAGATCTACTACTGTGGACAAGAGGACCACAGAAGAAATGGAGTAACCTTCATAATTAATAATAAAGTGGCTAAAGAAGTGCTTGGATACAATCCAAAAAAGGATAGAATGATCTCAATTCGAATTCAGGGTAAGCCATTTAACATCACAGTGATCCAAATATACGCCCCAACCACAGATGCTGAAGAAGCAGAAGTAGATCAGTTCTATGAGGATCTGCAGCACCTACTAGATAATACACCAAAAAGAGATGTTATTTTCATTACAGGAGACTGGAATGCTAAGGTGGGTAGTCAGACGACACCTGGAATTACAGGCAAGCATGGTCTGGGAGAACAAAATGAAGCAGGACATAGGCTGATAGAATTTTGCCAAGACAACTCACTGTGCATAACAAACACTCTCTTCCAACAACCTAAAAGACGACTTTATACATGGACTTCACCAGATGGTCGACACCGAAATCAGATTGACTACATCCTTTGCAGCCAAAGGTGGCGGACATCTATACAGTCGGTAAAACCAAGACCTGTAGCTGACTGTAGTTCAGACCACGAACTTCTTATTGCAAAATTTAGAATCAGACTAAAGAGAATAGGGAAGACCCACAGATCAGTTAGATATGAGCTC
The DNA here is from genome assembly GCA_023362775.1 of Charina bottae. Taxonomy (NCBI): domain Eukaryota; kingdom Metazoa; phylum Chordata; class Lepidosauria; order Squamata; family Charinaidae; genus Charina; species Charina bottae. Next base: position 33,626,881 of record JALMGJ010000012.1, read on the forward strand.
ACTAATATTCCTAAGGAATATGCAGTGGAGGTGAAGAATAGATTTAAGGGACTAGATTTAGTAGATAGGGTCCCAGAAGAACTATGGACAGAAGTTCGCAACATTGTTCAGGAGGCGGCAACAAAAAACGTCCCAAAGAAAAAGAAAACCAAGAAGGCAAGATGGCTGTCTGCTGAAACACTGGAAGTAGCCCAAGAAAGAAGGAAAGCAAAAGGCAACAGTGATAGGGGGAGATATTCCCAGTTAAATGCAAAATTCCAGAGGTTAGCCAGAAGAGATAAGGAATTATTTTTAAACAAACAATGTGCGGAAGTGGAAGAAGACAATAGAATAGGAAGGACAAGAGACCTCTTCCAGAAAATTAGAAACATCGGAGGTAAATTCCAGGCAAAAATGGGTATGATCAAAAACAAAAATGGTAAGGACCTAACAGAAGCAGAAGAGACCAAGAAAAGGTGGCAAGAATATACGGAAGATCTGTATAGGAAGGATAATAATATTGGAGATAGCTTTGACGGTGTGGTCAGTGAGTTAGAGCCAGACATCCTGAAGAGTGAGGTTGAATGGGCCTTAAGAAGCATTGCTAATAACAAGGCAGCAGGAGACGATGGTATCCCAGCTGAACTGTTTAAAATCTTGCAAGATGATGCTGTCAAGGTGATGCATGCCATATGCCAGCAAATTTGGAAAACACAAGAATGGCCATCAGATTGGAAAAAATCAACTTATATCCCCATACCAAAAAAGGGAAGCACTAAAGAATATTCAAACTATCGAACAGTGGCACTTATTTCACATGCCAGTAAGGTAATGCTCAAGATCTTGCAAGGTAGACTCCAGCAATTCATGGAGCGAGAATTGCCAGATGTACAAGCTGGGTTTAGAAAAGGCAGAGGAACTAGAGACCAAATTGCCAATATCCGCTGGATAATGGAGAAAGCCAGGGAATTTCAGAAAAACATCTATTTCTGTTTTATTGACTATTCTAAAGCCTTTGACTGTGTGGATCATAACAAATTGTGGCAAGTTCTTGGTGGTATGGGGATACCAAGTCATCTTGTCTGCCTCCTGAGGAATCTGTATAACGACCAAGTAGCAACGGTAAGAACAGAGCACGGAACAACGGACTGGTTTAAGATTGGGAAAGGAGTACGGCAGGGTTGTATACTCTCACCCTACCTATTCAACCTGTATGCAGAACAGATCATGCGACATGCTGGGCTTGAGGAATCCAAGGCTGGAGTTAAAATCGCTGGAAGAAACATTAACAATCTCAGATATGCAGATGATACCACTTTGATGGCTGAAAGTGAGGAGGAGTTGAGGAGCCTTATGATGAAGGTGAAAGAAGAAAGTGCAAAAGCTGGGTTGCAGCTAAACCTCAAAAAAACCAAGATTATGGCAACGAGCTTGATTGATGACTGGCAAATAGAGGGAGAAAAAGTGGAGGCAGTGACAGACTTTGTATTTCTAGGCGCAAAGATTACTGCAGACGCTGACTGCAGCCAGGAAATCAGAAGACGTCTACTTCTTGGGAGGAGAGCAATGGCAAATCTTGATAAAATAGTTAAGAGCAGAGACATCACACTGACAACAAAGGTCCACATAGTTAAAGCAATGGTATTTCCTGTAGTAACCGATGGCTGCGAGAGCTGGACCATAAGGAAGGCTGAGCAAAGGAAGATAGATGCTTTTGAACTGTGGTGTTGGAGGAAAATTCTGAGAGTGCCTTGGACTGCAAGAAAATCAAACCAGTCCATACACCAGGAAATCAAGCCAGACTGCTCACTTGAGGGAATGATATTAAAAGCAAAACTGAAGTACTTTGGCCACATAATGAGAAGACAGGATACCCTGGAGAAGAAGCTGATGCTAGGGAAAGTGGAAGGCAAAAGGAAGAGGGGCCGACCAAGGGCAAGATGGATGGATGGTATTCTGGAGGTGACGGACTCAACCATTGGGGAGCTGAGGATGGTGACGGCCGACAGAGGGCTCTGGCGTGGACTGGTCCATGAAGTCACGAAGAGTCGGAAACGACTGAACGAATAAACAACAACAAAGATATTTTAGCCAGAAATGCTGCACTCTGTCTCTGTCTGTTTACTCTCAAGCCTTGATTTTTCCCTTTAAACCAGCGTACATCCTATCAAATGCACCCATCAGACATTTTGCAAAATAACTGCAGCCCCCACGTTCTTTTGCTCCCACCAGTAAGTTCAGGGAATGGGAAGCAGGAAAGCCGGCTTGAATAAGGGTGATGAAGGACATATTGACATCTCATCAATATTTGGGAGATTAAAAGAGAAAGGGGGCAGTGGACTTTTGGTTAGCTCTGGTTTTGCAGGGCTCTGAGGATCCTTCTTGGGAAGAAGATACAGCAGGTAGTAGATGTGAGATTTAAGAAAGAGGATTAGGTGGTTTTGATTCAGCACCCAGTGCATTAGACAGATAAAAGAGGATTCTCAGACTTTACATGCACAAGAATGATATGGTTTCAAAACTTCTTTATCATTGGTTAAGCAACACAACACCCAGAAATTCTGGCCTGCATGGCCAACATCTGGACATTCTAAGCATTGCAGAACAAATACATCTGGAGGGAGTTGAGTAAAAAGAGTTCACATCCATATAAAAGAGATCAGGTTCTGCATCCACAAAGTATTTACTACTGAAAGAGTCATCCCCCCATTCTTTGTCTGCAAATATTTATTTATTTATTTATCAAATTTTGCCACCACCCATCTCCCCCCCAAGGGGGGACTCTGGGCAGTTTACAATAAAAATAAAACAATAAAATACAGTAGTGCATAAATAAATATCAAATACAAATATAAATATAGAGTAAAAAATTGAATAAAATCCAGATGGCAAGGACAGTTTTAATGCCACTCATGTATATCTAAGGCCATCTAAGGGCGCCAGCCATCCCCAGGAGTGGCTGCTTCCCCTCCCGCCCCAGGCGAGCTGGCAAAACCAGGTCTTCAGTTGTTATTGGAAGGCCACAAGAGTTGGGGCCTGCCGTATCTCCAGGGGTAGGATATTCAAGAGGGCGGGAGCTGCTGCAGAGAAGGCCCACTTCCTGGACCCCGCCAGATGAAATTCTCTTACAAACGGGGCCTGCAGCATGCCCTCTCTGCATGATCAGGTGGGACGGGTCGATGTAATGGGGATGAGGTGGTCCCTCAGGTACCCTGGCCCCATGCCATGTAGGGCTTTAAAGGTGATAACCAACACCTTGAATTGGACCCGGAAGCAAACTGGTACCCAGTGCAGCTCGCGAAGTAACGGTGTTATGTGTGCCGATCTTGGGGCACCAAGAATTGCCTGCATGGCTGCATTTTGGACCAGCTGTAGCTTCCGGATACTCTTCAACAGTAGCCCCATGTAGCCCCAAATATCCCATCCAACTGTTGCCAATATGCTACAGATATTCTAAACCACCAATGGCAGCTAAGATTCTTGTTTAGACAGGCCCCCCTTTTCTTCCGACTTTGTTAATAAGAACCCAATTTTTAATTCCTGTCTTTTCTCCCCTCTTCTTCTACAATACACCTTTCATTTCGTACCCAATCAATATTATTTGACAACACACAGGTCAGCAATGATGGCAGCATGGAAATTACAAAAGAAACTATTGTTTGGCTTGAAATTAAGGGCTAGTGAAATCAATAGTACATTTGAAAATTGATATCGATCATGCCATGCATATGTGTATGGAGGTGGGAGAAGATAGGAGGAACAGAGGCTTTTTCCAGCGACACAACTTCTGTCTCGTTCTAACAAAGCCAATGAAATCAACATAAAAATTATATGCAGATGAATCTTTTTGAAGCTACTGGACCTGAGGGGAGGAAGGAAAAAAAAATGCTATTAACAAGTCATAATTGGATTTCCCCACGTACAAATGTAAAGGGGGATTTTTTAAAAAAACAAATATTTGGCAATTAGGCACAGGTTTCTGAAATCTGGGTTTTTAACTTAGAAACCTTTAACTCAACTGGCATGAAGAAGGAAGGATGGTGCCAGTAAGAGTGAAGTCAGTGAAACGACACTCATTTCCAACAAGCAAAGAAATCACCCAGCATCATTGTTTAGTGCTTTGCAGAACTATAGTCTGACAAATTGATTTGGAGACATCATTTGCTTAAAAAGGCAGTAAATGAAACTTTATGAGATGGGGATGAAATAATGACATGAGACTGTCCATCCAGAACTCCTGACGGTGATCAGTAAAATGAAATAGATTAACTTCTTCTCCCTTCCCCCACCCCATGCCTTCCATTGTGAGGCTTGGCTGTGACAGCCCCAGAGAAGCCCCAGAAGAAAATGCGCTTCTGCGTGCATGGAGAAACTGAGCTTGGCCAAGAAGAGAGAAAACATAATTTATGCTCACCCTTCCCACGTACCTACGGTATACAGATACCTACCGTGCAGTTCCATTTGGAGAGTGACATTACACAAAGTTAAGAAAGGAGTGAGAAATAGTGAGCAAAATAAATTAAAGCTATGCCATGAGAAAAGGAAGTACAGCTAAATCTACTCTGCGAGCCATCCTATCTCCCACCACTTCCATGTGCTGCTTCATTCAGTATCTCTCACTCTTTAAACTTCTCCCTTCTCTCTTTTTGAGGATCCATCATCTCCAGCGATCCATGAAGGGGTGATCCATGAAGGGGTGGTGGAGAATGCGGGCCATCATCTCCACCCACCCACAATATTCTTGGTCAACGCATTCAATTCTACACCTTATATTTGTCTTGCAATTCAATCCTCATACTTTTTCTCTGTGGAACCAAACTACCAATAGAAGAGAATCTCCGTAGCTCAGGGTTGACCTGTGGAGTCCTTGGCGCTCTCTGAGCTTGGTTGTTTGCTTGCGGACCTTTCATTGCCCGACTAGGTAACATCATCAGTCCTTGTTTATATGCAGTAGCTTGCCCTGCCAGTGTTGCAGGGGATGTGGTTTTCTCCTTGGTAGTTGCTTGATTAGGGCATTGTTTTCTGCTTGATTGTTTGTCTGCTTGATTGTTTGTCTCATTGGCAGCTTCTCAATTAGGGTATTGTTTTCTGCTTGATTGTTTGTCTGCTTGAGTGTTTGTCTCCTTGGTAGTTGCTTGATTAGGGTATTGTTTTCTGCTTGATTAGGATATTGTTTTCAAGCAAAAAACAATATCCCAATCAAGGAGCTATCAAGGAGACAAACAATCAAGAATAAAACAATGCCCTGATCAAGCAACTACCTTGGTGGAGACAAACAATCAAGCAGACAAACAATCAAGCAGAAAACAATACCCTAATTGAGAAGCTGCCAAGGAGGAAAACACCCCCCCACCAACCCTGGCAGGGCAAGGTACTGCGTATAAACGGGGAGCAAACCCCACACTCACTAGCACTGATGATGTTCCCTAGTTGGGTAATGAATCGTCTGCAAGCAAAGAACCAAGCTCAGAGAGCACCAAGGACTCCACAACCAAACTACCTCCCTGTGCTTCATACTTTGGGGTTCAATCTACATTCATGCAGCATCCATTTGTTCTTGATTCTATCTCTCCTTGCTTCTTAGGATCCTCATTCCTACAGCATTCAAGCTGCTTTTATTGTTCTCCTGGCATTCCCAGTTCTCACTTCCATGTACTAAAGAAGGCAGAAGCATGTTCTTATACAAGCTATTTTTGCTTCCTCCAACAAATGTTCCTTTTCACAGCAGACCATATGTTACCCACTAATTTCCTACAAGCATTTGCACATCTTAACATTTCTCCATTTTCCCATCTGAAATAAATCTTCTTCCAAAGTACCCCAATTCATTTTCTTCCACCAGTTTGTCACCATTTCTGTACAACTTGCATGCATTCACTCTTTGTCAGAATCCATGTCAGAATCAAATACCTTGGCCTTTGATACATTGATTTTCTGATCTGTAATCCCCATGGTAGTGTACAATCTAACAGTTGCTGAAAATCATAGAATCTTTGAGTTGGAAGGGACCTAAGAGGTCATCAAGCCTAACCCTCTGCACACTGCAGAATTCACTGCAGCATCCATGTTAGGTGATTATCCAGCCTCTGAAAACTTCCAGTGAAGGGGAAGGAACAGTAAGCATGCAGTAATCTATTCCACTGATTGACAGCTCTTACTTCATCATTTAGATTCTCTGCATACTAGGAGACACATACATTCATGTTCTCAGTCAACACTCTTCTATCTCCACTACAAATGTTCCTTATAAATTTATTCATAAATACATTAAATAATCAAGGGGATATCACATATCCTTGTCTTATTCTGTATTCTGTGTTGAACTTTCAGCATTCCATTTATTCACTTCCATCACATTCTGCCATTATTGCATTCATCAGCCAAGCTTCATCTCCTTATTTTCTCAAAACATTCCATAATTCAAGCCTATTCATTTTATGATTCACTTTCTCCGAATCAACAAAGATGCAATAAACTTGCTGTCTCACATTCATACATTTCAACAAAATCTGATCATGCACATCCCCTGGCCAGGCTAAAGCCACACTGCACTTCCCAAATGTTGTTCATTGCCATCTCTTGTACCCTTTCAGTCAGAATTCTACCAAATGCCTTCCCAGGGACATGTAACAAATTAATCCTCTGGAATTTTTGCATTCACTCTTGCTACCCCTCCCTTCATTTAAGGGAACAGTAATAGGGGCATTCTTCCAATCATCCAGCACAGTCATCATGCATAGGTTAAACAAGTTGCACAGCCTCTCTATAAGCAAATTGTATCCATATTTTAACATTTCCCCAGTTACACCATCCAAACTTGCAGCCTTACCATTTTTCAACATTCCCACAGCATTTATGACTTCCATTGTGTCCATCTTTTCTTGGATGCTAACATGTACAGCATTCATTTTAATTTATATATTTGGTATCATTCCCATTGATTGGTTATGTGCCATCAAGTCTATGTTAAGTTTAAGTGAACACATAGATAGATATTCTCCAGGAGGACCTGCCCCAAACCTGGTCCTTTTATGTCTTCCAACACCGCACTCATTGCTGCTGTAACTGAGTCCATCCCCCTGGCTGCTGGTCCTCCTCTTCCTCTCTTTCCTTCCATCATTTCCCAGCATTATAGACTTTTCCAGAGAGCTGGGTCTTTGTATAATGTGTCCAAAGTACGATAGTTTGAACCTCGTCATTTGTGCCTCAAGGGAGACTTCTGGGTTGTTTAGTTCGATGATCCATCTGTTTGTTTTCTTGGCTATGCATGGTGTTCTCAGGAGTCTTCTCCAACACCAACGTTCAAAAGCATCAATACTCTTCTTAGTCTGCTTCCAGTTTTTGCTCCCATAGAGTGTCACAGGGGATGCCATGGCTTGCACTATTCTGATCTTTGTAGATATAGAGACATCATGGCATTTGAATATCTTTTCCAAGCCTTTCATTGCTACCCTACCAAATTCTACTCTGCAGCATATTTCTTGGCTGATGATTCCTTTTCTGTTGATAGTCATTCCTAAAAGGCAGATCCTTCTTATATACATTCTCTAAAATTCTCTTCCAGCATTCTTTCACTTACTGTCATCACTTTTATTTTTAATTCCATTTATTTTTCTGGAAGCTCCTCACCCATTTCCAAAACAATGTTTTATTTCCATTGGAATTGCTTTGCATTTTCTCTAGCTCTTTTAAAATGAGCCATTTCTCGCTCTCTTCTATTATGTTCTTTGCATCTATCTTTTTTATTATTCTTTTTCAGCAATCATTCCCTTCCATGCAGTTTTCCTCATCTTCAGCCTCTTCAGTGTCATTGTTCCATGAAGCATCCTTTTTCATACTTCCTATTAGCATAATTCCACCTTTTTCTATGCCACTTGGTAACATAATTCTTTTCTAAGCAGCTTCTGCATCCTTCTTATGTCCACTTTCTTTGTATCTGGGAGATTAATCTATCATCTAATACTTTTTCATACAGCACTCATATTTGTTTCCCTGCAGTCATTCTACTTTCTCACTTATTCTTTCACTTCCGTCCTTCTCCATTTTTCCCCAACTCCACTCTTGATACTTCCAAATAATTATCTGTCCCATGGTTAGAACTTCTCATCCCCTTGTATCCTTCACTAATTCTTTTAACCTTTCATCACAAACAGTAAAATCAATCATACTGTTTGACTGATGTTCATTCCTTAGCTATACAAATAGATTTATGTTTCAACCACTTTTTCCAAACAAACAAGTATTGTTTGGAGGCAGATACTCACCAAAGTCCCCAATTTATTTTTTTATTTATTATTTAAATTTATATGACTGCCCAACTCCCGCAACGGGGGACTCTGGGCGGTTTACAATAAAATTAAGGTTAAAATATAAATATAAAATTACAAATTAGTAACATGACATAAATAAATACAACATCCAATCTGGCGAGTATCTCAAATAATAGGGAGGACAATTATGGTATTAACCACCCCCAGGAGGAGCTATTACTTTTCACCTCCCACGCTAGGCGACAGAACCAGGTTTTCATTCATTTTCATTCATTCTTGGGTTTCTCAATGGCTCAGTCACTTTTTCTAAGTTCTCAGTTCTGGTTCACATTCTTCTTTTCATGTCATCTAACAGAGCATGCACCCACTCCTAGCACTAGATCACATTTATTCTGAAAGTTGCACATTCCCCCCCCCTCCCAACTCATCTCTGGTTCTTTCCTTATCACCATTACATGGATTTACATGCAACTATCACCAACCTATGCATGGCAACTTCCACAAAAACCTGGAGGACATCAATTCATACTTTCTGACATACAATTTATTTATTTATTTATTTATTTATTTATTTATTTATTTTTCGACTTTTATCACCGCGCTATCTCCCCCAAAGGGGACTCTGGGCGGTTTACTAACACAAGATTAAAATCATACAAGAAAATATATAAAAATACAATATATAATCAATTATTATTATAAGTTAAATAAAAAAATAAAAAATCCAAGAGGGCAGACCATGATCTTTAAAAGGGCTCTTTGGCACCAGCCATCCCCATTTTAGCCCTCTCTTTTTTTCTTTTTTTTCAAATTTTATTAGAGTTTTTAATATACATAGTTAAAAGGTGAAAATGAAAAAGAAATAGAAATATAAATCCAGTAAAGAAGTAAAAGTGTATAGAAAATAAAAGAAAAAAAGAAAAAGATAAAGCATAGGAATTGGTCAACTTCCAATTTATCTCTGGTCTTAGTAATTTAAAAAAAAATATCTTACATGCTAGCTCTATATGTAACATACAAAAACATTTCCTGTCTAATATATCAATTTATATATATTTTATTCTTCAAAACCCCAGATAAGCTTTGCCCCACCTGCAGGTTGCAAATAGTCCATTAATGGTTTCCATTCTTTAAGAAAGTAACAGTTTGAGTTTTCTTTTAATAAGCATGTCGATTTGTCATTTTCTGCCATATCCATCAGTTTTAACATCCAATCTTGTATCATAGGTAAAATCTGATTTTTCCAATTTTGGGCATATACAAGTTGTGCTGCTGTAATCATATATTGCATAATTCTTACAAATTGTTTTCCTATTTGTTCTTCCCATATTCCCAATAAAAATAATTCCGGTTTAAATGGGACTCGAATTTGTAAAATATTTTGCATCAATGAATGTATCTGAGTCCAAAATTTCTTTGCAATTTCACATGTCCACCACATATGATAAAAAGACCCCTCTTTTTTTTTACATTTCCAACACAAGTTGGAAACATTCCCATACATTTTAGCAAGTTTTTGTGGGGTCATATACCATCTATACATCATCTTATAAAAATTTTCCTTCAAATTATAGCACAAAGTAAATTTTAACCCTTTATTCCACATATCTTCCCATTGCTGCATTTGTATATTATGTCCAATATTTTTGCCCATTTTATCATACAATCTTTAACTTGTTCCTCTACCATTTTTCCTTTTAACAATAGTTTATACATTTTAGCAATTAAATGATCATCTGTCTCACATAATTGTATCTCAAATTCCGATTTAGTTTGTTCAAATTCAAATTTTTTAAATCTAATTTAAATTTTTCTACAAGTTGCATATATGAAAGCCATTGGAATGTATATCCTTCTAGAGCAAGTTCTTCTTTTGTTTTAATTACATATTGTCCTTGTTCTTTCTTTAAAAAGTCCTTATAAGTCAGCCATTTATCTTTATTTCTTACTTCTGTTCTATGAAATGCTTCTTGCATGGAAATCCATAAAGGTCTTTTATAACATAAAGTTTGTTTATATTTACTCCAAATTCTTAACAATGATCTCCTAATATAATGGTTTTTATAATTAATCGTTCATAATTAAACTTATATCTTCACTTCCATGCAGGAATAATCAACTCCACAAAATCAGGTCACTTTCATTTAGCTCTGTTTACATCTTTTCTTTTTCCCATATCTCTGATTCACACAGGCATCTGGCTCTGGTGCCAAGATGGAATGCTTACTTGACCTGAAAATGGGGATTCCATCTTGGGAGACAATCAACAGAGAACCACCATTTTACTTCAGAAAAGGGAACAAGCCCTCCTCTCGGTGAACATTCTAGGTCACTTGGAGGAGGAGCCTGAGGGAGGTGGACAACCTGAAAGGCTCCCATTGATTCACTGCAGGACTGCCCCTCCACTCCAGCCATGGACCTCTGTAGCTATTTCTCCTTTGGAACCCAGATAGACCAGAACCTCCCCAGCAACCAACATCTTTTTTGTTTTATTAGGGGGAACTTCAACCCCATTCAAGATCTTCCATGATGTCCAGATACCTTTTCTCATCGCTCAGGATCCACATTTTGTTTCCCTCCCTTCTCCTTGCAGCAGGGCAGCCATTTTTGTTCCTCTTAACCGCCCCTCTGATCATCCACAAAGGCAGCCCCACCTGCCAGATCCCAGGAAGCCAAGGGGGCTCCAGTGACCCAAGGTTTAGGGGGCAGGATAAAGCAGGTCAGCCCCTGGTGCTCACACTGTTAGATCATGAAGATTCTACCTGACATTTAGAAATTCAACTGGTTCTAAAATGCCCCAGTTCTGGCTACATTTCAAATGGGACAACATCAGGACTGACAATCCCACCAAGCAACTTCTTGGAACATTTATTAATGTTGCTATTTAGCTTTCTGGTCAAACAGTGGGCATGTCCCTCATCTCCGACCCACCCACCAACCCAAAAGGTGCCTTCTATTTTACTGCCTCTAAAGTCCCAAGTTGAGCAAAATGGTTCACTTCTAAGAGTTTCCTACCCCCAATCCCAAAGTTTTACATCACTGTATCCGACAACATATCTAACTATGTCCAGCAACGTATCTAACATATTTGGAGATAGTAACTTAAAAACCATGAAAATATGTTGAGGTTTTGCCTTTGCTATTTCTTTATTTAAAAGCACTGCATTGCAAGTTCCAGGACAAGAGTCTTACAGGCTGGCTAAGTTGGAGGAGAAGGAACTAAGGTAGAAACAATGTTTGCATACTTTAGACCTCGGGTTTCAGAGAGTTATGGTGAAGGGTGTTGTGTGAACCCAACCAGTCTCTCTCTCCAACAACAAAATCAGATCTAGGAACAGTCCTACAGGTTGTTAAGTGGACCTTCCAAGGGGTGCACAAAACAAGTGGAAGCTTTATTTTGGCTTTGGATATACACTCATTCAACAGCACCCTCACCTTGTATTTCTTAAATCCCAGCAGGTTCGGCTATCCCCTATTTCATTCTCATTCCCAATCCTTCCACTTTCTGCAAACATTGTGAAGTTCCACATTTCTGGTTGGGATGTTGAGGTCCCAATTTATGGGGTCATACTACAACATCACTGAGACCCCTTCCCTGGATTTAGCCAATTGAGGCTTCCGATGCACCACAGAAGTCAACCGTCTTGATCTGCAGGGCGAAAAGTTTTCACCTGTCTCTTCCTGATAATTCTCCTACCTCTGCTGGATCACAGGATGACAGCAGGACAATGTTGGCTCAGTTCTGTAAATCCTAGATTCTTCCATACCTGCCCCAAATGTCCCTTCTTAGCACAATACGGACAAAGCAATTAGAACAAAGCCAGAGAGAGACACCCTCTGAAGTTGCCACATAAACAAAGATTTCTTTTGGACTTGCAACTCCTCGCCGCTGCCCCCCCCTTCCCCTCTCATCTCTTTCCAAGTCTGTCTAGAAGCAGCAAGAGTGACATTTGTAATATCCTTCCTCTCAACCTGTCTGCCAGCTGGGGAGTAATGAAGGGAGTTTGGCGCGTTTCTCGGCTTCCTCGGGAGAGATCAAGATTTCTAATGGGAAAGTGGTGATGGAGATTGTCTGTGCGCTTGTGCCCACAGCACAGACAACTTAGTCAATGTCACAATTGCAACCATCACTCACAAACTCTCACTAAGCTGCCTTGACTAGAATGGTACCCTCGCCAGCCAAAGCAGAAACTGCCTCTACCTTAATGGGCCGTTTCAGAAATGAAAATAGCCAAGGCCACCGGGCCAAGGACAGAAAACTGAAGTTCAGCTGAGAGCAGAAGCTGCTTGTCACATCTTCTCCCTGCAGCCCACAGAGGCCTCAAAGGACGCTACAGTGGTGGGAGGAAACTTACCAAATTTAAGGATGGCATAGCATTGGGAGAGACAAGTAGAAAAGAGAAATAAAGATGGTGAGTTTGTGAGCAAATCCCTGCTGCAAACCTCTGTCGTTGGGTCAACACCTTCAGGGACTTGGAGGTTCATCCTTGGCTGTGCCAAACTTTTAACACATGTGCATGCTGGCAGAATGCCTGTTTAGCATTTATTTTTAAGCCATTCAATTGTGTCTGATTCTTGGAGAGTGCTTAGATAAGTCCCTGCAGTTTTCTTGGCAAGGTTTTTCAGAAGTGGTGTGCCATTGCCTCCTTCCCAGGAGTGAGAGAGAGGGACTGGCCCAAGGTCAACCAGCTGGGTTTGTGCCCAAGGCGGGACTAGAACTCACGGTCTCCCAGTTTCTAGCCTGGGGCCTTAACCACTACACCAAACTGGCTCTATGAAAACATGTTACTACGATCTTACTGTAATGCTGTTGGTGGGGCCAAATAACTAACTGAAGATGGATCTGAGCTAGTCCTTTCAGACACTAGAGCAGAGCTTTCTAAACTGTGTGTCGGGACACATTAGTGTGTCGGCTGCAGTGTTTGGGTGTGTTGCGGCTGCTGCTGCCTCCGAGCCCTGCCAGGATTCCACGCAGGTCCTAGTGCCTGCCTTGTGCCTTGCTGCCTCCAAACCTGCTGTGATTCTGCGCAGGTTCTAGTGCCTGCCTTGTTCCTTGCTGCCTCCAAACCTGCCCTGCCAGGATTCCACACAGGTCCTAGTGCCCGTCTTGTGCCTTGCTGCCTCCAAACCTGCCCTGCCAGGATTCCACGCACGTCCTAGTGCCTGCCTTGTGGCTTGCTGCCTCCAAACCTGCTGTGATTCCACACAGGTCCTAGTGCCTGCCTTGTGCCTTGCTGCCTCCAAACCTGCTGTGATTCCGCGCAGGTCTTAGTGCCTGCCTTGTGCCTTGCTGCGTCCAAACCTGCTGTGATTCCACGCAGGTCCTAGTGCCTGCCTTGTGCCTTGCTGCCTCCGAGCCCTGCCAGGATTCCACGCAGGTCCTAGTGCCTGCCTTGTGGCTTGCTGCCTCCAAACCTGCTGTGATTCCACGCAGGTCCTAGTGCTTGCCTGGTGCCTTGCTGCCTCCGAGCCCTGCCAGGATTCCACGCAGGTCCTAGTGCCTGCCTTGTGCCTTGCTGCCTCCAAACCTGCTGTGATTCCACGCAGGTCCTAGTGCTTGCCTTGTGCCTTGCTGCCTCCGAGCCCTGCCAGGATTCCACGCAGGTCCTAGTGCCTGCCTTGTGCCCTGCTGCCTCCAAACCTGCTGTGATTCCGCACAGGTCTTAGTGCCTGCCTTGTGCCCTTCTGTAAGCGTGTGTCGCAAAATGATGCATGTATAAAGGGAAGCTCTGCACTAGAGCAAGGACCGTTTTCAAGTTCCCCTGTGACACTCTCTTCTAATTCTAAATTGAAGCACCCGATGCTTCATAGGGTGCTCCAGATGCAATGGAGCATGATGCAAAAGTATGTAAAAAAGAGGTGCGTGGAAAATCTGATGGGAATTTTTTCCAAAAAACCCCCATATTTTTTTAGATTCTCCTAAAACTGTTGGAGAAATGTTTGCTTTCCAAAGTCCCCCGATTAATTAGTATCGAGTATCGAGTTTTGATACAGCAATCCAAGGAAAAGATATGTCGGAATACTTGCTAGAAACTGTCCCTCTTGACTACGTACATCTATCATCAATCACAGAATTTCAATCAATGAGCCAAACTTTGCAAAACTCTCTGATAAAGTTTGTGGTTTTAATAAACCCCGAAGAAGTGTTGACAGAGAGAAGGAGAGAAAGCCAACACAGTCTTCTATTGGAAGGAATTCTAAGAGCTGTACATTTATTTATTTTACTGTTAAGATTCCCCTTCATGGATCACTGCCTTGTCGTGGCGAAGGGGCTTGCGTAACTCAATGAAGTCAGGTCAAGAACAACAGGTCATGACGGGGAGTTCTCACAAAACGTGGTCCAAAACTGGAGGAGGGAATGGCAAACCACTCCAATATCCTTGCCAAGAAAACCCATGGACAGTATCAAAAGGCTAAAAGATATGACGCCAGAAGATGAGCCCCTCAGGTCGGAAGGTGTCCAAAACGCTACAGGGGAAGAGCGGAGGGCAATTCCGAGTAGCTCCAGAAAGAGTGAAGCGGCTGGGCCAAAGCCGAAAGGACGCTCAGTTGTGGATGTGTCTGGAAGTGGAAGGAAAGTCCGATGCTGTAAAGAACAATATTGCATAGGAACCTGGAATGTAAGATCTATGAATCAAGGTAAGCTGGATGTGGTCAAACATGAGATGACAAGATTGAACATCAACATCTTGGGAATCAGCGAACTAACATGGACAGGAATGGGCGAATTTAATTCAGGAGACCATTATAAATACTACTGTGAGCAAGAATCCCTTAGAAGAAATGGAGTAGCTCTCATAGTCAATAAAAGAGTGGGAAAGGCAGTACTGGGGTACAACCTCAAAAACGACAAAATGCTTTCAGTTCGAATCCAAGGCAAACCATTCAACATCACATGTCTGTAGCTTGAATCATGTCAACTGGATTTCTATTTTCTCAGTGGAAATAGAAATCCAGTTGACATGATTCAAGCTACAGACAATTCCACCTGGATGACTGAGAACCTTCATAGACATTCAACATCACAGTGATCCAAGTCTATGCCCCAACCACTGATGCCGAAGAAGCTGAAGTTGAGCGGTTCTATGAAGACCTACAACACCTTCTAGAACTAACACCAAAAAAGATGTCCTTTTCATCATAGGGGACTGGAATGCTAAAGTAGGAAGTCAAAAAATAACCGGAATAACAGGCAAGTTCGGCCTCGGAGTACAAAATGAAGCAAGGCAAAGGCTAATAGAGTTTTGTCAAGAGAACACGCTGGTAATAGCAAACACTCTTTTCCAACAACACAAGAGACGACTCTACACATAGACATCACCAGATGGTCAATACCGAAATCAGACTGATTATATACTTTGCAGCCAAAGATGGAGAAGCTCTATACAATCAGCAAAAACAAGACCTGGAGCTGACTGTGGCTCAGATCATGAGCTTCTTATCGCAAAATTTAGGCATAAATTGAAGAACGTAGGGAAAACCACTAGACCACTCAGGTATGACCTAAATCATATCCCTTATGAATATAGAGTGGAGGTGAGGAATAGATTTAAAGGATTAGATCTGGTAGACAGAGTGCCTGAAGAACTATGGATGGAGGTTCGTAACATTGTACAGGAGGCAGCAACTAAAACCATCCCAAAGAAAAAGAAATGCAAGAAAGCAAAGTGGCTGACTGATGAGGCTTTACAAATAGCTGAGGAAAGAAGGGAAGCAAAAGGCAAGGGAGAAAGGGAAAGATATAACCAACTGAATGCAGATTTCCAGAGAATAGCAAGGAGAGTTAAGAAGGCCTTCTTAAATGAACAATGCAAAGAAATCGAGGAAAACAATAGAATGGGGAAGACTAGAGATCTCTTCAAGAAAATTGGAGATATCAAGGGAACGTTTTGTGCAAAGATGGGCATGATAAAGGACAAAAAAGGCAGGGACCTAACAGAAGCAGAAGAGATTAAGAAGAGGTGGCAAGAATACACAGAAGAACTATACAAGAAAGATCTTAATATCCCTGATAAATACGATGGTGTGGTCACTGACCTTGAGCCGGACATCCTAGAGAGTGAAGTCAAGTGGGCCTTAGGAAGCATTACTAACAAGAAAGCTAGCGGAGAAGACAGTATCCCAGCTGAGCTATTTAAAATCCTAAAAGATGATGCTGTTAAAGTGCTGCACTCAATATGCCAACAAATTTGGAAAACTCAACAGTGGCCACAGGATTGGAAAAGGTCAGTTTACGTTCCAATTCCAAAGAAAGGCAATGCCAAAGAATGTTCAAACTACCGTACAATTGCGCTCATTTCACATGCTAGCAAGGTTATGCTCAAAATCCTACAAGCTAGGCTTCAGCAGTATGTGAACCGAGAACTACCAGAAGTGCAAGCTGGGTTTCTAAGAGGCAGAGGAACTAGAGATCAGATTGCCAACATTCACTGGATCATGGAAAAAGCAAGAGAGTTCCAGAAATACATCTACTTCTGCTTCATTGACTACGCTAAAGCCTTTGATTGTGTGGATCACAACAAACTGTGGCAAATTCTTAAAGAGATGGGAGTACCAGACCACCTTATCTGTCTCCTGAGAAACCTGTATGTGTGTCAAGAAGCAACAGTTAGAACCGGACATGGAACAACCGACTGGTTCAAAATTGGGAAAGGAGTACGACAAGGCTGTATATTATCACCCTGCTTATTTAACTTATATGCAGAGTACATCATGAGAAACGCCGGGCTGGATGAATCACAAGCCAGAGTTAAGATTGCCGGGAGAAATATCAACAACCTCAGATATGCAGACGATACCACCCTAATGGCAGAAAGTGAAGAGGAACTAAAGAGCCTCTTGATGAGGGTGAAAGAGGAGAGTGCAAAAGCTGGCTTGAAACTCAACATTAAAAAAACCCAGATCATGGCATCTGGTCCCATCACTTCCTGGCAAATAGAAGGGGAAGAAATGGAAGCAGTGACAGATTTTATTTTCTTGGGCTCCAAGATCACCGCAGATGGTGACTGCAGCCATGAAATTAAAAGACGCTTGCTCCTTGGGAGGAAAGCTATGGCAAACCTAGACAGCATATTAAAAAGCAGAGACATCACCTTGCCGACAAAGGTCCGTATAGTTAAAGCTATGGTTTTCCCAGTAGTAATGTATGGCTGTGAGAGTTGGACCATAAGGAAGGCTGAGCGCCGAAGAATTGATGGTTTTGAACTGTGGTGCTGGAGAAGACTCTTGAGAGTCCCTTGGACTGCAAGGAGGTCAAATCAGTCAATCCTAAAGGAAATCAACCCTGACTGCTCATTGGAAGGACAGATGCTGAAGCTGAAACTCAAATACTTTGGCCACCTAATGCGAAGAGAGGACTCACTGGAAAAGACCCTGATGCTGGGAAAGACTGAAGGCAAAAGGAGAAGGGGACGGCAGAGGATGAGATGGTTAGATAGCATCACCGATGTAATGAACATGAATTTGAGTATAGTCCGAGAGACACTGGAGGACAGGAAGGCCTGGCGTGCTATGGTCCATGAGGTCACAAAGAGTCGGACACGACTAAACGACTGAACAACAACACTGTTAAGATTTCCCCCTGCCATTCTGAAAGCTTTTCAAAAAGCGCCCATGCCCTATTAAAAGCAATTTTAAAATACCGTCCCCACTGCCTTCAGTTCTACCTATAAGCAGTCCTTATATCCAGGAGCATCATTTCTAACACATGCAGGTTTATGTAAAAAGCCAGAAGAGAAGAAAACAATTTCACCGTTCTGGGGGCCACAACTTAAAGGCCCTGTTTTCTGCTTCATGTAATTTCTCCTCTGATGCAAAGCCTCATGGCTTTTCCTGCCCTTGATAGCTCAGTTTCTTTCTCTTTCTTTCCTAAGAAAAAGCAGCAGTTCAGGATCAATACAGGTAGTCCTCACTTAACAACCACAATTGGGACCAGAATTTCAGTTGCTAAGCAAAGCAGTCATTAAGCGAATCCAATCCAATTTTACAACCTCTTTTGTGGCAGTCGTTAAGCAAATCACCGTGGGAATTAAACAAACCAGGTGGTCAATCACGTGGTTCCCCATTGATTTTGTTTGCCAGAAACCGGCCAGGAAGGTTATCATGAAAATGGTTATCACACGACCATAGGACACTGTGCCAGTCATAAATGTGAACTGCTTCACAAGTGCCCAAATTGTGATCACGTGACTGTGGGGACATGGCAATGGTCGTAAGTATGAGAACTGGCCCTAAAGTAATTTTTTATAGCACCATTGTAAGCCTGAACCATCACTAAATGAATGGTTGTTAAATGAGGACTCCCTGTCATTTAGCAGCTAGAAGACCAGCTGCTTTTCATTTTGAGGATTCTTTGGGCCAGTCACTCTCCTTCAGCCCAAGCCACCTCACAGGGTTGTTGCTGGGTGGAAAATAGGAACCCAGGAGCATTAGTCATGCATGTTGCCTTGAACAGACCAAAAATAAAGGCAGAATGAAAATACAATAAATAAATTTGATCTAATAATAAATAAATTCTCTAGCATCACAGCTAACTCCAATATCCTGAATTCTCATAGCATATTCTCTATGATCAAAGATCTTGCAAGATAGATTCCAGCAACTCATGGAGGGAGAATTGCCAGATGTACAAGCTGGGTTTAGAAAAAGCAGAGGAACTAGAGACTAAATTGCCAATATCCGCTGGATAATGGAGAAAGCCAGGGAGTTTCAGAAAAACATCTATTTCTGTTTTATTTACTATTCTAAAACTTTTGACTGTGTGGATCATAACAAATTATGGCAAGTTCTTGGTGGTATGGGGATACCAAGTCATCTTGTCTGCCTCCTGAGGAATCTGTATAACGACCAAGTAGCAACGGTAAGAACAGACCACGGAACAATGGACTGGTTTAAGATTGGGAAAGGGGTATGGCAGGGTTGTATACTCTCACCCTACCTATTCAACTTGTACACACAACACATCATGCGACGTGCTGGGCTTGATGAATCCAAGGCTGAAGTTAAACGCTGGAAGAAACATTAACAATCTCAGATATGCAGATAATACCACTTTGATGGCTGAAAGCGAGGAGGAGCTGAGGAGCCTTATGATGAAGGTGAAAGAAGAAAGTGCAAAAGCTGGGTTGCAGTTAAACCTCAAAAGAACGAAGATTATGGCAACCAGCTTGATTGATAACTGGCAAATAGAGGGAGAGAATGTGGAGGCAGTGACAGACTTTGTATTTCTAGGCGCAAAGATTACTGCAGACGCTGACTGCAGCCAGGAAATCAGAAGACGTCTACTTCTTGGGAGGAGAGCAATGGCAAATCTTGATAACATAGTTAAGAGCAGAGACATCACACTGACAACAAAGGTCCGCATAGTTAAAGCAATGGTATTCCCTGTAGTAACCTATGGCTGCGAGAGCTGGACCATAAGGAAGGCTGAGCGAAGGAAGATAGATGCTTTTGAACTGTGGTGTTGGAGGAAAATTCTGAGAGTGCCTTGGACTGCAAGAAGATCAAACCAGTCCATACTCCAGGAAATCAAGCCAGACTGCTCACTTGAGGGAATGATATTAAAGGCAAAACTGAAGTACTTTGGCCACATAATGAGAAGACAGGAGAAAGTGCTAGGGAAAGTGGAAGGCAAAAGGAAGAGGGGCCGACCAAGGGCAAGATGGATGGATTATATTCTGGAGGTGACGGACTCGACCTTGGGGAAGCTGGGGATGGCGACGGCTGACAGGAAGCTCTGGCGTGGGCTGGTCCATGAAGTCACGAAGATTCGGAAGCGATTGAACAAATAAACAACAAAATAAGTAGTTTCATCCAAGATGTTCTAGTAGATCAGTCCAACACTGGTTGGAGCAGTGGACCTGGAGGTGCCTTGGTGCCAAGCCATAAAAGCCATCATAGGTCAATACCAGGACCTTACATTTACTGTCTAATCTGAGATATTCCACCCCTTGCTTCATTCTCTGTTTCTCAAGATATAAACCTCCAGAGCACCGGCAGCTCCATCATCCATCCATCCATCCATCCATCCATCCATCCATTTATCCATATGTGCACACATGTCCATATCATGGAATAGAGGGTGTAAATTAAGAATCAGATTGATAGAGTTATATAGAAACTGCTGTTCTATATTTCATAAGACATCCCCAAGTTATGAATGATCAAGTTTGGTTGATTAAGAAATTATTATTATTATTATTATTATTATTATTATTATTATTATTATTATGGCACAGCCCAACCATAATCAAAATTTACAAGTAAAAGCTAACAACAATAAAAATTACATGAAAGCAATAAAATCAGTCTACACCATGGAATATTTGCAGTCACAGTAAAAATGACACAAATGCAACTGTAAAATCCTAAAGGTATAAACTCAATACCCTACTGTTGAACACTATTCAGACTTATTTGTTTGTTTTTCAAGTTTCTAGACCACCCAACTCCAATATGACTCTGGCTTCACACAGTTAAAGGACAACAACATTATATAAAACAAGCACAAAGCATTAAAACAAAAATGCAACAGGCAGGTAAGGGGAACAATGAAACATAACATATCTGAGCATGGCATTTTGTTTTGATTGATGACAAAACAGCCCTACCATCTAATTTTTTAACCACCATTCTCAAGATCCTCTGACAGGACTACCACAACAAG
The DNA here is from genome assembly GCA_023362775.1 of Charina bottae. Lineage (NCBI taxonomy): Eukaryota > Metazoa > Chordata > Lepidosauria > Squamata > Charinaidae > Charina > Charina bottae. Next base: position 33,647,794 of record JALMGJ010000012.1, read on the forward strand.
CTCGTTCTTTGAATGCACCCACAACCTGTTGTACCCTGAATGTTCAAGTGATTAGAGCTGGTGTGACATGGTCTTCTCCAACTTACCTCTCAGGAATGGAACACAAACACTTCGCTGCATGAATGAAATCAGAGGCGGCCAACATAGGCTTTGTGGATGGTGTCAGCCATCAATGTTAATTGACTTCCACTTTGCCAGTCCAGTCTGTGTGATTTCAACATTGCTGTTTCCCCCTCCCCCCACCCCCCAAGGTAGTCAGGTCCCATTCCATTTCAGAATCCCCCTCCAGGCTGAGAAAAAGACGGCACTGCAAGCTGTCAGGTTCTCTGTGACCAGCCAGGGTTTTTATGAAATTAGACATATTTGTGTTGATGTTTAGTAGAGAGCATGAAATTCAAATCTGGGTGTTTGGCAGTCTGCAGGCCAGTCCTTTAATATTCAATGACATAACTTCATTGTGGTTTTGACAACATTCTCTAGCAGCTTGTGCTTACTGCTGAAAATTAAAGCCATTGAAAGAGATGACACCAGCAGAATTGCAAAGGCCAGCTCCCCAGCTTACGAGGTGTTTGTTATTCTCATTTGTTGAAGGTTGTTATTGTGTTTGTAAGACTGCCACATCCTATTTAGAGGTTTACTTGAAGTCAATGCAATTCAGGTTGGGTAAGAAACCTTCTGAGCAGGTTTTTTCCCCCCAACAAGATCTCTGTTCCTGTTCCTCATTTGCATTTTCATTTACTCACGACCCAATTGATTAGATCATCATCACAAATCCCTTGGGAGAACATCTCTCTGTGTGGGAGCAGACAAATTAGAAAAGCTAGTTAGAGAAATATGTTAGTTAACTTCAGGAACCCCACACCTACTCTTTTGGAGTGCCACTGATTTTTCTGCTGGAGACCCATTCAGAACCTAGATGTTATGACTAAGTGGACCCTGGGTTGATCCTTTAATAACTGAGAAAGTATCAGGTCTTTAAACATATTCACTTCCCCCACTGATCAACCTCAACAAAAAATTGTGGGAGGGCTTTCATGCCATTGAAAACAATATCTTGTCAGTGGAGTCTTATTCCAATGACTGATCCTCCTTCAGTATCTACATAGTGATTGACATGAGGTCCATTTTATTTTGTATCCCAGCAGGTGGCAGCCCCAAGCCAACCATGGCTGATCTCAGAAAACAAAACTGGGTTGCACCTGGCTAGTACTTGGATGGGAGACTGTCTGGAAATCCCAGAGCTGCAAGATAGACTAGGACACCCTGAAAACCTCTTAGAAATAGACAACAGCAAAGAACTTCTGTATTACTGCCCAAAACCCACATGGACATCCCATGGGGTCACCAGGAGTCCATTTGGAATCCAAGGAAACTTTATCTTCGCCTTTACACACTCATTGGTCTCTTCTGTAGGTTCCCATGCACCTGAATGTGCTTAGGCAGAGGCCAGACCATCATCTCTGTGTTGTTTGAATTTGGGTCCCCAAATTACACAGGGGTGGAACTCCATGGCCTAACTGTCCCCTTCCAACTCTATGATTCTAGGACCATATGGTTAAAACTTTGATAGTTGAGCTCAAATGATGACCATCTTCCAGCTGAGCTCATTAACACTGAATGGTGGGTTCCAGTCTTAACATCCCATATTCTTAAGGATTGATGAATGGCCTTTATCATCTCAATTAAAACGATAACAGGGATGATACAACAAAGTACCAACCCATAAGATTTCTTATGGATCATAACCAAATGATATTTGTATGTTCAGGACTGAGAAGAACCAGAAAGCATCTTGGCTGAGAAAGAAGCAGGGTTTAGAGAAAAATATTCTACTATGGACCAATTTTGGGTTCTACAACATATGGTGATCCCAAAGCAGGGCTATATGTAGCATTTAAGTGCACTTTTGACTCCATATCTAGAGAAATCTTATGGGAAAAGCTTAAGTCTTCTCCCATATATAAGTGGTTGCTTTTGCTTATATAAAAGCTACTGGCAGACAAAAACTTGTGGGGGAGGTACAACTCAATTGGTAAGAAAGAGCTAAGCAGGGTTGTTTACTGGGTGTTTTTTTTTTTTTTTGGTTTGTTTTTATAGTAACTCCTAAGTTAGTTCATTGCATAATCTGGACTTTCACTCTACTAAAATAGCTGGAAAAATTGACCAATGTGATTTTATGCAGGTGATGCTGTGATTCTATCTCAGAGACCACATGGTCTCAGGAGACCGTTGAAGATCTTGGTTCAGTTCTCTTCTGGTAATAACCTTCTTGTTAATTATCAGAAGACAATGATTACTCCAATTACCGAGTCTGAAACTGAATAATTGGAACAAACAAGGCCATATCACTGATGGGGTCAAAAGCTTTTGATATCTGGGCATCGTATTCTGTGTTTCCAGTAAGAACAGGGCAGGGTTCTTCAAGAGGAAAATGCAAGGCAGACATCTTGGAGAATTCATGTGGGTATTTTAGGTTCTTCCACTAGAAAGAAAGCCATTTTGTGCCTGCTGCAATCAAATTATTTGAGAATCATTTGTTGGCTATGCTCTTTAGCTGTTAGGACCATATTCTAATTTCTCCCCTCTAGGATCACTGAAATCTAAATACTTAAAGGTAATGTTTTGAATTTTCAAGTGCATTTCTAAAGCCAACTTGCAACAGGAGGCTGGTCTACCCAAGGCGAAGATTCAAATTTGGCTGAGATCTTTCATCTCTGGCAGAAGCTTAAGATTTGCTAGTAGAACTGGCTCTTTTAATAATCCTTGATGAATTTCTGTTGGATAAACTGCTGCTCTGTGGTCTCTCCCTAAACCTTTTGCTGTATATGGTCTACAATCACATGAAGATGCTTCTTAAACATCAAGTCCTGTAGGTTGTAATGCAAAATGAGCTAATCCTAGTCTCTAACAACATGTGGTCCTGGAAATGTAGTCCAGGCCTGCAGCTACCTTAATATCTTGGCACTTTGGAATTACCTAAGCATTTCAGGACCTTTTCATGTGCTGCTGAAAGCAAGCAGTCTTGTGGCTCAGGGTGATTGAAACAATTGATTGTGTTTCTCTATATTATGAATTCTTTTGTTGTTTATTCGTTCAGTAGTTTCCGACTCTTCGTGACTTCATGGACCAGCCCACGCCAGAGCTTCCTGTCGGCCGTCGCCATCCCCAGCTTCCCCATGGTTGAGTCCGTCACCTCCAGAATACGATCCATCCATCTTGCCCTTGGTCGGCCCCTCTTCCTTTTGCCTTCCACTTTCCCTAGCATCAGCTTCTTCTCCAGGGTATCCTGTCTTCTCATTATGTGGCCAAAGTACTTCAGTTTTGCCTTTAATATCATTCCCTCAAGTGAGCAGTCTGGCTTGATTTCCTGGTTTGATCTTCTTGCAGTCCAAGGCACTCTCAGAATTTTCCTCCAACACCACAGTTCAAAAGCATCTATCTTCCTTCGCTCAGCCTTACTTATGGTCCAGCTCTCACAGCCATAGGTTACTACAGGGAATACCATTGCTTTAACTATGTGGACCTTTGTTGTCAGTGTGATGTCTCTGCTCTAAACTATTTTATCAAGATTTGCCATTGCTCTCCTCCCAAGAAGTAGACGTCTTCTGATTTCCTGGCTGCAGTCAGCGTCTGCAGTAATCTTTGCGCCTAGAAATACAAAGTCTGTCACTGCCTCCACTTTTTCTCCCTCTATTTGCCAGTCATCAGTCAAGCTCGTTGCCATAATCTTGGATTTTTTTTGAGGTTTAACTGCAACCCAGCTTTTGCACGTTCTTCTTTCACCTTCGTCATAAGGCTCCACAACTCCTCCTCGCTTTCAGCCATCAAAGTGGTATCATCTGCATATCTGAGATTGTTAATGTTTCTTCCAGCGTTTAACTCCAGCCTTGGATTCCTCAAGCCCAGCACGTCGCATGATGTGTTCTGCGTACAGGTTGAATAGGTAGGGTGAGAGTATACAGCCCTGCTGTAATCCTTTCCCAATCTTAAACCAGTCCGTTGTTCCGTGATCTGTTCTTACCGTTGCTACTTGGTCGTTATACAGATTCCTCAGGAGGCAGACAAGATGACTTGGTATCCCCATACCACCAAGAACTTGCCACAATTTGTTATGATCCACACAGTCAAAGGCTTTAGAATAGTCAATAAAACAGAAATAGATGTTTTTCTGAAACTCCTTGGCTTTCTTCATTATCCAGAGGATATTGGCAATTTGGTCTCTAGTTCCTCTGCCTTTTCTAAACCCAGCTTGTACATCTGGCAATTCTCGCTCCATGAATTGCTGGAGTCTACCTTGCAAGATCTTGAGCATTACCTTACTGGCATGTGAAATAAGTGCCACTGTTCGATAGTTTGAACATTCTTTAGTGCTTCCCTTTTTTGGTATGGGGATATAAGTTGATTTTTTTCCAATCTGATGGCCATTCTTGTGTTTTCCAAATTTGCTAGCATATAATAAATTTGAATAATTTTGAAAAATAAATAAATAAATAAAATATAAATAAATAAATAAATAAATAAATAAATAAATAAACAAGGCATGCATCACCTTGACAGCAAGGTGTCATAAAATAAATAAATAAATATGGCATGCATCACCTTGACAGCATCATCTTGCAAGATTTTAAACAGTTCAGCTGGGATACCATCATCTCCTGCTGCCTTGTTATTAGCAATGCTTCTTAAGGCCCATTCAACCTCACTCTTCAGGATGTCTGGCTCTAACTCACTGACCATACCGTCAAAGCTATCTCCAATATTATTATCTCCAACATTTTTCATAGCACTAGCAACTGGAGCATGTAAAGCTTTACTTTTTAAAGTGTCTCATTAAGAAATCAATTTACAATCTAATTTTAAAGAGAGAGAAGTGGGAAGAGGCCATCTGAGTTGGGTTGTTCCACCATACCAGGGCTATTTGGAGATAGCTCCAAAGCTATCTCCAATATTATTATCTCCAATATTATTATCCTTCCTATACAGATCTTCCGTATATTCTTGCCACCTTTTCTTGATCTCTTCTGCTTCTGTTAGGTCCCTACCATCTTTGTTTTTGATCATACCCATTTTTGCCTGGAATTTACCTCCGATGTTTCTAATTTTCTGGAAGAGGTCTCTTGTCCTTCCTATTCTATTGTCTTATTCCACTTCCGCACATTGCTTGTTTAAAAATAATTCCTTATCTCTTCTGGCTAACCTCTGGAATTTTGCATTTAATTGGGCATATCTCCCCCTATCACTGTTGCCTTTTGCTTTCCTTCTTTCTTGGGCTACTTCCAGTGTCTCAGCAGACAGCCATCTTGCCTTCTTGGTTTTCTTTTTCTTTGGGACGTTTTTTGTTGCTGCCTCCTGAACAATGTTGTGAACTTCTGTCCATAGTTCTTCCGGGATCCTATCTACTAAATCTAGTCCCTTAAATCTATTATTTTGAATTCTACATATAGGGATTTACATAATAAACTCTCTATGCCTCTTTTAGTAAAATTTCCAAGTCATCCAGATGAACTTTCTCACCTGTTTACTCTTTGGACAAAAAAATTAATGCTGCTACCATTAATGTAGGCACATTTTGCATGGTAGTGGTGGGAGTTTGTCAAGAGATATCAAGAAGATACCACCAAATTTGGTGATCCAACTACTTTGGCAGCTGTAGCACATCATCTCCTATTGCTTTATTCATTCATTCATTCATTCATTCATTCATTCATTTATAATTCAAATTTATCACTGCCCATCTCCCCCAACGGCAGACTCCGGGCGGTTATTTTATCTTATGGTCTGCTATACTATGCATTGTATTACTTAGTCTGTATTGCATTATTGTATTAAACTTTGTACTTCTGGGGTGCTGCCCTTTGGCCATAATAAAGAATTAATTCCTTCATGTGACACTTGGTAAAAAAAAAATTATGTGAAGACAATACTCTCAGACTGAGGTTAAACTTTTAACTTCTTCTGTTCCTTTGCCAGTTGATGAGTTCTAGAGAATATTTCAATATGAATATTGCCACACTATTTTTTCCCCTCCTTGGTTGACATCTTGGTTATTCTTCTCATGAGGTTCTTAGGTAGCGGCCTACAGGGCCGCAACTAGGGGGGTTAGGGTTAGGGGGCAAGCGGGACATGTGCCCTGGGTGCCACACTGGGGGGCACCAAAATGATGCTCGGGGGGGGCACCAAAATGACAAAATAACCCATGGGGGGGACAGAATCCATGTTTACCCTGGGTGACACAGACCCTAGTTCCATCCCTGATAGCCTAGAGTTACCGATATTCCAAATTCAGTTTTTCTTTCCCTCAAATTTGTTTGGGAAAATTACTTCTCAAGAATATTCTGGAGAGCAATTGATAAATAGCATGGAAAGTGTGTCAGGATGAAAGAAGAGGAAGAAATCAGCATGATTATTGCAAAACAAATTGAGTATTATCCATGATTGTTCTGGCTAGTGAACTGATTCTAGGGAAAGACAGAGAGTGTTCCAAGCCATTTCTGTCCATATATTAAGCCCAGAGGGCTTTCTCTCTGACTTCTCCTTAATCTGCATTCTTAAAAAAAAATCCAAATGAAATTTAAAATTCTATATAAAAATTAGTTCACTATATGAGAATGAAAAAAAAGACAAAGCAAGCAGAAATTAAGGGAAAATGGAATCAAGCAAACGGGACACAAAATCCTATTTGAAAACACAGAAATACTGGACAACACCAAAAGCCACTACACCAGATTATACAGAGAAGCCATTGAAATTCACAAACACCAGCACAGTTACAATAAAAAAGAAGAAAGTTTAAAAATTAGCAAAACCTGGCTACCAGTCCTGAAAAACACAGCCTGCAAAAGGTCAACGAACTCAGTCCAAGCACCAGGACATGGGAATACTTCTCACAATGAACATGCTAATCACGCTCATCAGCCACTCATTAACATTTCAACACAACAAAAAACCCCACCTAATCTCCTATAATTTAGCTCTATAAATAGAACATTGCCACTCTACCTGGGCACAGAGATTTTGCTTCTATCTGTGCTCCTGCCCTCTGAAGATGCTGGCCACAGATGCTGGCGAAACGTTAGGAACCACAACTTCCAGAACACGGCCACACAGCCCGGAAGACCCACAACAGCCATCGACAATGGAATGAACTTTATTAATTTTCACAAAAGGAAGAGCATTTCATACACAAGATCTTTCTTCAGCAATGGAATGGAAGGATGCAACGATATAATCATAAGGCAAGAAAAGGATTAAAAAAAGAAAAGTTTAGCAAGGTTCCAAAAATGTCTTGTCTGTCTTCCAAATTATAAAAGGAAAATTTAATTATTTCACCTTATTTTTCTAATATTATTTATTTGACTAATGGGACAGAGTGGCAAACTTCTCCTCGTGTTTAACTAATACTTTAAAACAGAAGGGTACAACCAGGTTGTGAACTGAATTCAATTTTTTTCTATTTTTTAAATCAGACTTCTAAGGTTGAAGGTGAAGCCTAGCAATGAATACTCTACAGAGTTCTGAGCCAAACATGTTAGCCTATTTTTGCTTTAGGGAGATTAATGGGACAGTTTAAAAGCAGACTCAGTGCATTAAGCCAAGCACAGACTTAAAACTAGGAATACCAGATCTGAAGCGTAAAACTCCAAACAACCACTAGATGTCATTAACAGGATACAGTGGTCTCTATGTCTTATTATTCAGATAATCTAAGGCAGAGCTTTCCAAACTTTTCATGTTGGTTACACACTTTTTAGAGATGCATCATTTCGCGACACACTCTTACAGCAGGGCACAAGGCAGGCACTAGGACCTGCGCAGAATCACAGCAGGTTTGGAGGCAGCCAGGCACAAGGCAGGCACTAGGACCTGCATGGAATCCTGGCAAGGTTCGGAGGCAGCAGCAGCCGTGACACACCCAGACACTGCAGCCGACACACTAACGTGTCCTGACACAATGTTTGGAAAGCTCTGATCTAAGGACTATCTGAATTCTCAAAGATAACAAGATCTGTAGCTCTACTTAATATGCTAATTTTGCCTTTTATTTCAATAAGGGGAAGGGTTTGGTATTTTGTTAGTAAATTTCAACAATGCGGTCTAGATGGATTTTGTGTGTGTATGTGTCGTTGTAAAAAATAGACTGGGCTTGCATGTCTCTCGAATGCCACAGCATGCTCACCCCTGCTTGAAAGGTTTGTGCATGGAATGATGGGCTTCACCCAACAGAGTTAAGATTGATGGCTTGTCTGATCGTGAAATGCCAGTCTATTTTATAGGTAAATGAATCTTGAGTTGACATCACGTTAGCATCCATTTATTGTCACGCTTCTGACATGATGACCTGGTGAGAACTGATGGGCTAGTGGAACATTTTGCCCATGTTGCTTTAAATGTGATTAACTGTTAAACTGCTAAAATAATATGAACTGTTCTTGTAACAAGCCGTGGCCTTTCCCACAAGAGAAGAAGCTGCTGATCTTTGCCTGCTTATGGATGTTTGTTAGAACAGGTCAATCTTTTGAAGACACTTCTTGACCTTTCCTCTAATTAATGATTTGTTCATCTGACAACCACAACCATTTGGCAAGAGAATGGATGTTTCCTGCTGAAGCCCCACGAGATCACTTTGCTTGATCTCACTGGTGGAAATGAAAGGCACACACAAGTTGCACCAACAGAATGCCACCAACAGATGCTGAGGCTGTAGCTGGATTCCACCATTTGTAGCATGAAATATTATGTGAATGGGATCTTTCAGGGAACTGGAAGTCAATCCCATCTCCCCCTTTTGCCACCAAAACACTAGGTTGTCTTTATCTAATGCCTGTCTCAGTGCCAGACAAGGATGTGGCAGCTGTGTTCCCACAACATGCTTCATCAGAATCAGTGAAAAAAACTAGCAACCACATTTATACAAGATTTTATTTATTTATTTAATTTTTATCCCACCTTTATTAATAACTCAAGGTGGCGAACATACCTAATACTCCTTCCTCCTCCTATTTTCCCCACAGCAACAACCCTGTGAGGTGAGTTGGGTGTGATGTGAAGCCCAGTTAGTTATTAACCCAGGTTGATTTTCTATGCATGCGTAGCCCACCTTTTTCAAGTTTTCACAAGAACCCGACAAAAAGGGATGCTCTTTTTAGAGATCGTCTGTAGCTTGAATCATGTCAACTGGATTTCTATTTATATATCCGTTATTGTCGGAAAAGATAAAACGGATATTTGGCAAACACCACATACCTGTATATTTCAAACCCACCAACACACTGAGACAGAGGCTTGTACACCCCAAAGATCAAACTCCAAAACACAAGAAAAACATTGTAGTGTATGCAATCCAGTGCAGTGAGGAGTGCTCTGAGCTCTACATTGGAGAAACCAAACAACCTTTGTACAGGAGGATGGCCCAACACAGGAGGAGCAACACCACAGAACCAGAGTCATCAGTTTACCTTCATCTAAAGGAAAAAGGACACTCATTTGAGGACATTAATGTTCACATTTTAGACAGGGAAGATAAGTGGTTTGAAAGAGGGGTCAAGGAATCCATTTATGCCAACTTGGAAAATCCTTCTTTGAATAGGGGTGGGGGCCTCAGGCACAATCTTTCCCCTATTTTCCTTCCTGCTTTGTCTTCTGTGCCTAGGAAGATTAAGACCATTTCGCAATCTCAACAACAGCAAGGTAATCTTAACGATCCTCCTTTGGATGATAAAGGGACTTAGAAATTAACATCTCAAATAACCATGACCTAGCCCCAGGTGCAAGGTCCCACAGCCACCCTAGAAACATACTTAAGGATTCCCTTACTAACTTTGCTCAGACTGAAGAAGCTTCCTGGATAAGGAGCAAAACATTTCCACTGAAAAAATAGAAATCCAGTTGACATGATTCAAGCTACAGACAATTCCACCTGGATGACTGAGAACCTTCATCGACATCTTTTTAGAGATATCTTCACTTTATTGAGTGGATTTCTTAAAACAACATCAGACTCATGTGAAAGCTAAAAAAAAAACTTGGCAAATTGAACCAATAGCAGAGAAGAGCTGGGTCACAGAAGGTCCAAATCACTTCTCCAAATCATTTCGGCCTGGTTCAACCATGTGTGCGATTCACTGCTTCTTCATCACTTGCCCAGCCAGCTCGAACAACATGCCACACATACAGCTGAGCAACGTAGCAGAAATATGGCCCCTGCTCCTTCAGATGGTGACAGCGGGGTGGGCTGCATTTTTAAAATGTTCTTTTGCAAAAAAATACACCTGGGGGTGTGGGGGGGGAGAGAGAAGGCTTAGGGAGTTTGGGGTGGGCGGCGTAGTCATGCGCTGGTTCACCTCCTTTCTCCGAGGCCACTCCCAGTCAGTGATGATAGGAGAAGAGAAATCTGACCTGCGACCCCTCTTGTGTGGTGTGCCGCAGGGTTCGGTTCTCTCTCCTCTCCTATTTAACATCTACATGAAACCACTGGGTGAGATCATCCGCCACCATGGGATAAGATATCATCAATATGCTGATGATACTCAGTTATATATCTCTGTCCCAGGTGAGGTAAGTGATGCTGTGACTGCTCTCTCTCGGTGCCTGGGGGCTGTAGGGGCCTGGATGGGGTCCAACAGGCTTCAGCTGAACCCTGGTAAGATGGAGTGGCTGTGGATTAATGGCTCTTCCCTATCTGTGACATTATCATCTTTGGTTCTGGATGGGGTTGCACTGCCCCAGACAGATCCGGTGTGGAATCTGGGGGTCCTCCTGGACTCTCGACTCCTGCTCGAAGAGCAGGTGGCAGTCGTGGCCAGAAGGGCTTTTGCACAATTTCGTGTTGTGCACCAGTTATGCCCGTTCCTGGATCGGGAGGCCCTTTGAACAGTCACTGATGCCCTTGTTATCTCGCATATAGACTACTGTAATGCACTCTACATGGGGTTACCCTTGAAGAGTATCCGGAAGCTTCAGCTGGTCCAGAATGCAGCTGCACGGGCCATCGCTGGTGCCCCTAGATCGGCACATATAACACCATTGTTGCATGAGCTGCATTGGGTACCAGTTTGCTTCCGGGTCCAATTCAAGGTGTTGGTTATCACCTTGAAAGCCCTGCATGGCATGGGGCCAGGTTACCTGAGGGACCGCCTCGTCCCCAATATATCTACCCGTCCCACCCAATCATTCAGAGAGGGCATGCTACGGAGCCCATCTATAAGAGAGTTCCATCTGGCGGGGTCCAGAAGGCGTGCCTTCTCTGCAGTAGCTCCTGCCCTATGGAACAACTTGCCCCTGGAGGTGAGATTAGCTCCTTCGCTCCTGACCTTCCGGAAGAACCTGAAAACCTGGCTCTGCCGCCTTGCATGGGACCAAGGAAAGAATAGCCACTCTTGGGGATGGCTAATACCTTAGAGAGCTCCTCTCCTACATTGGATCAAGTAAGATTGTTTTACCATCTATGCCTCTTGATTTTAAGCTTGTTTGAATTTTGTACTTTATATTTTATATATATTTTATGTTTTCTGTTTTTAGTAATCTGTTGTAAACCGTCCAGAGTCCCTCCTCTGGGGGGAGGGGGAGATGGGCGGTGATATAAATTTTATAAATAAATAAATAAATAAATAAATAAATAAATAAATAAATAAATCTGCATGTATGTGCAGGCACACACACAGACACACACACACAGTGTCTTCCTCTTTAAGATTTAACATCTCTTTCCACTGCAGTTCTAACTGAGTTCTAACTTGGGCTGAGAGTGGCAAGGTCTGCATTTGAGGTGATATGAAAGTTCTGTCTGTTCCAACCGATCTCTAATGGCCCATTCATTCATGAAGGTCGCTCCTTAAGTCCGAAGCCGTAATTCAAGAAAGAAACCATAAAGAGAGATTCCAACATAAATCCATGGAATTAGAATGTACCAAGTGTTTGATCCTATCAGTTTTGGCAGGAACAGAGATAGTTTTATATTCCCCCTACAGGTATTAAGGAGCTTAATATAGTACTATAAACCAGTTACAATTGTTAGTATGAATCATCAAAGCTTTAATTGAAATGACACAAACTGGACATTTTTGCATTCATTTCTATTTTCCTTTATTGATCTATATACATATGCTATATATGCTTATAACATATTGCAATATAATTACACCGTCTGCAAAATCATGCATCTAGCTCATTGGTTCAGAGTCACTTATGACAGCTTTCATCAAACTTGCATTCTGCAGACATTCAGTTATAACCTACATCTTCCTCAGGTCACACATAGCCACTGGCCATGCTATCTGGAAATTCTCACATTTATCCTACCAAAACTAGGAGACCAATGTTGGATTATCAACCTCATGGACATATGAACTGGACATTTAAGATAAAAGGTTTTTCCTTGTTTTTGAAAAATATAACTAAATATAATACCAGCATTCATTGTGTACCCCTTCATGGATCACTGCCTTGTCGTGGCGAAGGGGCTTGCGTAACTCAATGAAGTCAGGTCAAGAAGAACAGGACATGACGGAGAGTTCTGACAAAACATGGTCCACTGGAGGAGGAAATGGCAAACCACTCCAATATCCTTGCCAAGAAAACCCATGGACAGTATCAAAAGGCTAAAAGATATGACGCCGGAAGATGAGCCCCTCAGGTCGGAAGGTGTCAAAAATGCTACTGGAGAAGAGCGGAGGGCAATTCTGAGTAGCTCCAGAAAGAGTGAAGCGGCTGGGCCAAAGCCGAAAGGACGCTCAGTTGTGGATGTGTCTGGAAGTGGAAGTCCGATGCTGTAAAGAACAATATTGCATTGGAACCTGGAATGTAAGATCTATGAATCAAGGTAAGCTGGATGTGGTCAAACATGAGATGACAAGATTGAACATCAACATCTTGGGAATCAGCGAACTAACATGGACAGGAATGGGCAAATTTAATTCAGGAGACCACTATATATACTACTGTGGGCAAGAATCCCTTAGAAGAAATGGAGTAGCTCTCATAGTCAATAAAAGAGTGGGAAAGGCAGTACTGGGGTACAACCTCAAAAACAACAGAATGCTTTCAGCTCGAATCCAAGGCAAACCATTCAACATCACAGTGATCCAAGCCATTGCCCCAACCACTGATGCCGAAGAAGCTGAAGTTGACCGGTTCTATGAAGACCTACAACACTTTCTAGAACTAACACCAAAAAAGATGTCCTTTTCATCACAGGGGACTGGAATGCTAAAGTAGGAAGTCAAAAAATAACTGGAATAACAGGCAAGTTCGGCCTCGGAGTACAAAATGAAGCAGGGCAAAGGCTAATAGAGTTTTGTCAAGAGAACACGCTGGTCATAGCAAATACTCTTTTCCAACAACACAAGAGACGACTCTACACATGGACATCACCAGATGGTCAATACCGAAATCAGATTGATTATATACTTTGCAGCCAAAGATGGAGAAGCTCTATACAATCAGCAAAAACAAGACCTGGAGCTGACTGTGGCTCAGATCATGAGCTTCTTATCACAAAATTTAGGCTTAAATTGAAGAACATAGAGAAAATCACTAGACCACTCAGGTATGACCTAAATCATATCCCTTATGAATATACAGTGGAGGTGAGGAATAGATTTAAAGGATTAGATCTGGTAGACAGAGTGCCTGAAGAACTATGGATGGAGGTTCGTAACATTGTACAGGAGGCAGCAACTAAAACCATCCCAAAGAAAAAGAAATGCAAGAAAGCAAAGTGGCTGACTGATGAGGCTTTACAAATAGCTGAGGAAAGAAGGGAAGCAAAAGGCAAGGGAGAAAGGGAAAGATATAACCAAATGAATGCAGATTTCCAGAGAATAGCAAGGAGAGATAAGAAGGCCTTCTTAAATGAACAATGCAAAGAAATCGAGGAAAACAATAGAATGGGGAAGACTAGAGATCTCTTCAAGAAAATCGGAGATATCAAGGGAATGTTTTGTGCAAAGATGGGCATGATAAAGGACAAAAAAGGCAGGGACCTAACAGAAGCAGAAGAGATTAAGAAGAGGTGGCAAGAATACACAGAAGAACTATACAAGAAAGATCTTAATATCCCTGATAAATACAATGGTGTGGTCACTGACCTTGAGCCGGACATCCTAGAGAGTGAAGTCAAGTGGGCCTTAGGAAGCATTACTAACAAGAAAGCTAGCGGAGAAGACAGTATCCCAGCTGAGCTATTTAAAATCCTAAAAGATGATGCTGTTAAAGTGCTGCACTCAATATGCCAACAAAAACTCAACAGTGGCCACAGGATTGGAAAAGGTCAGTTTACGTTCCAATTCCAAAGAAGGGCAATGCCAAAGAATGTTCAAACTACCGTACAATTGCGCTCATTTCACATGCTAGCAAGGTTATGCTCAAAATCCTACAAGCTAGGCTTCAGCAGTATGTGAACCGAGAACTACCAGAAGTGCAAGCTGGGTTTCGAAGAGGCAGAGGAACTAGAGATCAGATTGCCAACATTCACTGGATTATGGAAAAAGCAAGAGAGTTCCAGAAAAACATCTACTTCTGCTTCATTGACTACGCTAAAGCCTTTGATTGTCACAACAAACTGTGGCAAATTCTTAAAGAGATGGGAGTACCAGACCACCTTACCTGTCTCCTGAGAAACCTGTATGTGGGTCAAGAAGCAACAGTTAGAACCGGACATGGAACTGAACCGACTGGTTCAAAGTTGGGAAAGGAGTAAGACAAGGCTGTATATTATCACCCTGCTTATTTAACTTATATGCAGAGTACATCATGAGAAAGGCCGGGCTTGATGAATCAAGCCGGAGTTAAGATTGTCGGGAGAAATATCAACAACCTCAGATATGCAGACGATACCACCCTAATGGCAGAAAGTGAAGAGGAACTAAAGAGCCTCTTGATGAGTGTGAAAGAGGAGAGTGCAAAAGCTGGCTTGAAACTCAACATTAAAAAAACTCAGATCATGGCATCTGGTCCCATCACTTCCTGGCAAATAGAAGGGGAAGAAATGGAAGCAGTGACAGATTTTATTTTCTTGGTCTCCAAGATCACCGCAGACGGTGACTGCAGCCATGAAATTAAAAGACGCTTGCTCCTTGGGAGGAAAGCTATGGCAAACCTAGACAGCATATTAAAAAGCAGAGACATCACCTTGCCGACAAAGGTCCGTATAATTAAAGCTATGGTTTTTCCAGTAGTAATGTATGGCTGTGAGAGTTGGACCATAAGGAAGGCTGAGCGCCGAAGAATTGATGGTTTTGAACTGTGGTGCTGGAGAAGACTCTTGAGAGTCCCTTGGACTGCAAGGAGGTCAAACCAGTCCATCCTAAAGGAAATCAACCCTGACTGCTCATTGGAAGGACAGCTGGAGCTGCTGGAGCTCGAATACTTTGGCCACCTAATGCGAAGAGAAGACTCACTGGAAAAGACCCTGATGCTGGTAAAAACTGAAGGCAAAAGGAGAAGGGGACGGCAGAGGATGAGATGGTTAGATAGCATCACCGATGTAACGAACATGAATTTGAGTAAACTCCAGGAGACAGTGGAGGACCGGAAGGCCTTGTGTGCTATTGTCCATGAGGTCACGAAAAGTCTGACACAACTAAACAACTGAACAACAACAAAATTCATTGTGTGCTGTTATTTACTGTCCTGAGTGTTTAATGTGGAAATTGTAAAATTGCACAGTTCCTGTACGTGTATCTAAAAAAACATGTTTCTGGGGCTAGTTTCCACACCAGCCTTCTTCAACTATAGCTCTCCAGATGTTTGGATTCCACCAAATCCCATCAAAGACAGTCCACTGTGATGAGGTTACAGGACCCCAAGTTTTCTTTTTCTTTTTTTAACTTTTCCATACCAAATCTGAATATTCAGTTTGAATGTTCTGATGTCACAAAGGCACTGCAGGATCAAAGCTGAGGACATGCTGAGTCACCAGAGCCCACTTCTTTCAAAAGAACAGGAACTCCAATGAGCTGGAATTCCATTATTAGAAAAACCTTCCACAGCAGGCTGGTTTATCACTCAAAGAAATCTCATAATCTTGGTGCCTCTTGAAATCAGACACTTCTCTTTTAAACTTACTCTCCATCCTGTTTCCCATATGAAGGATTTGCCTCCGTGTCTGAAAAATCTAGCATGTACTCACAGTGGTCCATGGAAGACTGAAAATGTTGGTCAAAATCCCATCCGTAGATCTGAGGATATCTCAAGGATATTTAAAATTGTGCAAGGGAGAACATTATCCAGAAATGTGGGTTTTTGTTTTTTGACATTTGAATGAATTTGTTTATTAATTGATGTTATCGACTTGTATGCTGCTTCAATCAGAAAGACAACCTTAATTACATAGACCAACAGGAGGCAGGCACTACATGACCAGTTTAATCCTATTTGGGATTCATCAGACGTAAATAGCCAGATCTTATTCTTGTGGATTAAAAACCTTTACTAGGAATTGAATTCATGTTAAAAGGTAAAGGTTCCCCCCGCACATTTGTGCAGTCGTGTCCGACTCTAGGGGCTGGTGCTCATCTCCGTTTGTTAGCCGAAGAGCCAGCGTTGTCCGAAGATGCTTCCATGGTCATGTGGCCTCATGACGTGCACGGAATGCTGTTACCTACCCACCAAAGTGGTACCTATTCATCTACTTGCATTTGCATGCTTTCGAATTGCTAGGTTGGCAAGAGCTGGAGCTAGTGCGGGAGCTCACTCCGCACACAGGGCTAGGGATTTGAGCTAGGAATTCATGGACCTTCACACTTAGATGACTATATACCATAGCTTTCCAAACTGTGGGTCGCGACACAGTACTGTGTCGCCTGCGGGGCTCAGGTGTGCCACGTGAAAACCCGGAAGCACTGATGGTGCGCCGCCACTGCTGTGTATGGCAGTGCGTGGTGGTAGTGGGCCATCAGCGCTTACGGGTTTTCGCGTGGCACACCAGGACACTGCTGCCACCCCTGCGGTGCACAAAGACCCGAAAGTGCCGGGACGGCGGTCCGTGAAAACCCAGAAGTGCCACGGTGACGGCAGCACGTGAAAACCTGGAAGCGCAGTGCTTTCAGGTTTTCGCATGCCACCACCGCCACGGCACTTCCATGTTTTCACACACCGCCATTGCTGTGTTGCCAACGGGAAAAGTTTGGAAAGCCCTGCTATATACAGTGCATTAGCTTTAGGAACTATCTACATTCCGGTACTCTCCCATTGCAGGAAGGAATATCTGGAATCTGTCAGAATGGTATATACAGTCTACCTTCCTTTAAGCCAGAGCTTTCCAAAGTGCCGCCGCTGGCGACACACCGAGCGGCGGCGGCGGCGACACGCGCGCGCACGGCGACGGCGCGGGGGGGCGTGTGGCGGCGCGCGCGCACGGTGGCGACGCGGGAGGGGCGTGCGGCAGCGCGGGGGGCGTGCGGCGGTGCGCGCGCGTGTGGCGGCCGCCGTGCACGCGCGCGCCGCCGCTTCCGGGTGGTGTGGCGACACACCATGCTGTGTGTGGCGACACACTTTTGTGTCGCGACACACAGTTTGGAAAGCTCTGCTTTAAGCATTCAGAACAGAGAGGTACAGATGTAATACAGATCTTACATTACATAAAACTGCTTTAGGTGGCTTACATATTACGATTAAAAATGATCCTAGAGTGCTGTTTGCTATGCAGGGTGCCCAAAGTTTCCCACATGGATTGTTGGAGGCTCATGAGGTCCTGAGATGATGATGAGGATGAGGATGAGGATGAGGATGAGGATGAGGATGAGGATGAGGATGAGGATGATATGCAGACAGCATCATTTCTACTCTTACCAACTACCAATTAAGACAGTTTAAATGAGTATGTCTTTGGCACAGATAGTCCTACTCATGTGGCTCTTGATATTATTGTTTCTGAACTTGTTGGTGTTACAACTGGATGAAGAGGCACCATGGAACCGGTTTCTTATCTTCCTTTTTTTCTCTGCAGTTTGGATATTTGATACCATTCTTCTAGTTATGATCATTGTGAAAATGGCTCACTGTTGGAAGCTATGATCCTCACAAGGGTTCCAGAACCTCAAGAAAAGAAAAGAAAATTGGTATCTTCCAGCAATGCTGCTTAAGCTGTCCTTCTGCCTTGCTTTCTGGACAATCTGGAACAATTTGCTATGAGGAAGCTTGCTTATGTCTTTATTCTTTATTATTTGGATTCTGCTAGTGGGAGGGATGATAGAACTTGGATATCATATTTTCTATGTAGGAAGCGACTAAATCTTTTCAGTCAGCATCATATTCCTGAGCAATATTGCGATAAGCTTAAGCCCTGTAAAGGAGCTATAAATATAAAAGTATATTTGGTCCTTGGGCTGTTAGATGTGACTCTTCAGTATGTGGAGCACAGCTATCTAATATTTATATAAAAATTGTAAATAAAAGATCCTCTTATAAAAAGAAGGAATAAACACAACAACATAACAGAAACAGTAAGAAAAAAGTATGAATGATGATACCCAATGACACATCAGGGAAACATCAGAACTGAAACAAAACCACTCATAATCATAAGACGTGAATCCAGTATCACAAAGTGGACTATAATCCACCAAGTTCCAAAGCTTGTCAAAAAAAGGCCAAGTCTTTAAAGATTTGCAGAAACACAGCAGGTTTGGGGCCATACAGACTTCTGGGTGAATGATATTCCATAGGGCAACTGCAGCCTCAAGAAGATCGATTTCTTAGGCCCCCAAGACTGTCTGCTAACAGAGTGAGAGGTTGCCCAGCAAATCCAATGTGAAGATCTACTAATACTAATCCAGCTATATCTGTAGCTTGAATCATGTCAACTGGATTTCTATTTAGAAATAGAAATCCAGTTGACATGATTCAAGCTACAGACAATTCCACCTGGATGACTGAGAACCTTCATAGACATAATCCAGCTATACCTCTGTCTCCAGCTGTTCCATAGCCTGCCAAGGAGCCACTGAAGAGCATGGGATGGGAAACAACTGGATCACATGATGTGTCTATTGTTCCTACTCTGAAGGCAGGAAAGGGGAGGAAAAACAGAAATATATGAAATAATGTATGCTATAGAAAATGAGAACAAAGTATTTAGTTCTAAGGAAGAACTGCTGAATGTGGTAATATATAGCTGAATTGTGTGATGTCTGCCCATCAATTTACATGGTTTGAGCTGGTATTCTTGATTACTGCCTCTTTAAATATCAGTTACCAGAGAGTGGGGGGGGGGGAAGTGGGGGGAGAAGGTTCTCACTCTCCTACCCACTCTTGTGTCAGGCCTAGCCCAAGAATGACATGGAAGCAATCCAGCCAAACTTCAGTTCTTTATTTGCTTACATCATATAGACAGTGTAATACATTCTGTACGTACAGAATGGTATATACAGTCCACCTTCCCTTAAGCATTCAGAACAGAGAGGTACAGATGTAATACAGATCTTACATTACATAAAACTGCTTTAGGTGGCTTACATATTAGGATTAAAAATGATCCTAGAGTGCTGTTTGCTACGCAGGGTGCCCAAAGTTTCCCACCTGGATTGCTGGAAGCTCATGAGGTCCTGAGATGATGCGGACCTTTTGCCAGACTAAACCTGTACTACTCTAACTAACTAACTAACTAACTAACGGGATATAACCCGGGAGGCTCTAGGGCGTGGCTATTCTGAATCTCTTTTTCTTCCCACGGTCCAACTCCGGGCTGTGTTGTCTTTTGTCCCCCCCCCCCCCCGGAATGTGCTTCCTCCTTCCTGAGAAACAGATACATTACTGTAGTCCACCACATCACATCCCCTTCATAGACACAATCCATCACGCTTGTGAGCTTTTCAAATGCACCTGGCTGGTAACCAAGTAATACCGAATGTTCAACTAGATGCCTCTTGGCTGATCCATGACTCTCCTTATGTTCTTGTTGACTTACCAAGGAAAAACTAGGAAACACTGATCTTTGCAGTCCTCAAACAAGTCACAGCATTGTCCCCTTGCACTCCATGACCCATCAAGGCCGGGCTCCTATCAGATGCAGGCAAGTGAGATACGAGTAAGACAGATGTCTGAATCTGCCCCTACAGGGTGTGTTGAGCTGATGATCTGAGCCTTGTGTTTCCTTGAAACAGGAGCTGGCCGGGGTGCGGGTGGGGGGCAGCAAAACCTTCATTCTTCTGAAATGGCTGCTGACATGCACGGTGGAGCTTCGAGGCAAACCGATTACGCCCGTGCTCCATTAGGATGGGAACGTCAGGCCAATGCGTTGAATCTGTTCTGGCACTGCTATTATCCTCACTAATGATGTTTCCATGAAAACATAAAGATCAAGGAAAGCAAAGGGAATAACAACATCTTTCATTGTGTTGCTGTATGTCTGATAAAGTCATTAGGGAAAACAAGAAAATGTCTTTTTGATGCTGATGTTGCATAAACATGTTTTCTGAGGGAAAATGTTTTCACATTATCTTAAGAGATGAAAGAGGGTGGGGAAGGGAATAAACTCGCCAGCTCTCCATATTGAGGGCTTGAAATACTCAAAAAGGTTCTTTTGGTCCATCATTCTTGTCCTGCTAAGGATCTAAAAGAAATCCATCATGAGAGCAAAATAGTATGAATGAACAAAATGGATCTGGTCACTGCACACATGGACCGACAAAATGGAAGAGAATTCCACTAGCAGCCATCAGTTCCGATTCTAAAATTCACATGAAATACTGTAGTTTCCATTAGAGATGCAAGTGCTAAAAAAGAACATATTTCAGGTGTATCTGAGTTTCTCAAAAGAGTCTTTAGAGGGGTTTGCATTTGAAATACCATATATTCAGGAGCATTGAGTCAAAAGTACCCACATTTATCAAAGCTGTGTTTAAAAACCCATAGCTCTAGACAGACTTAAAAAGGATATTTGAAGGAAAGTTGTATATGTATATACAAAGCTACATCAACTTGCATATAAAGCTGGCTATGCTGAGCAACCTAGCCAACCTAGCAATTTGAAAGCATGCAAATGCAAGTAGATAAATAGGTACCACTTTGGTGGGTAGGTAACAGCGTTCCGCGCGTGTCATGCGGTCACATGACCACGGAAGCGTCTTCGGACACTGCTGGCTCTTCGGCTAACAAACGGAGATGAGCACCAGCCACGACTGCACAAATGTGCGGGGGAACCTTTACCTTTTTATGCTAAGCAAACAACTAAAGCTGATTTTTCAGTTTAAACTCATACACACACAAATAAATTGATGGAACAGAATGAAATAAATTCTATTTTGAATTGAGCTTGATCCCTGGTGACCTCATGGACACATCCATGTAGTTTTCCTGGCAAAAATATGGAAAAATAGTTTGACATTGCCTTCTTCCAAGGATATCCCCCCAAATTGCTAGTCTATCCTACAGCCCTAGGATTTCTTAGCTATCTCTCATCGAAGTCTTAGCCAGCTTTTTAAAGATCGACCAAGGTCAAGTAAATGTTGCCAGCTCCATTCAGATGAAACATCTACTGTAAGAAGTTGAAGCAAGCAAAAAGAAATTGCTCCATTAGAATCCCTGTAGCCATCATTGAGATAAAGACAAGGTAGCCAAGAGCAGGGATGGACCCTACTATTGCAATGTATTCAAAAATTCCTAATCTCAGTTCTTGTTTTAGGGATAAATCATAGAGCCATGCTAAAAAGGTAGAAGTAGAGATTATATAGAGTCTTGGCCAGATCCTCAGGCTTAAATTCAAGTAGAAAATGTCTAATTAAGTCCAGTGATTCTTAGAGAAAGATATGAAGAATAAAGTTTATCCAGTAATAATTCCATCAGTACTGTATATTTTATTCAGAAAAGGTATATTTCTGGTAGAGTGAAGATGGTGATCAAGAAAGAGCATAGCTGAAGATCCTGCCTTCATAACCCCCTTGAGAAGACTCTGGCTAGCTGCTCCTGGAAACTCTAGGTCTGATCCACCCAACAGTTATGATTAGTCAGCCATTCATTCAGATACATTGTGAGACTGCCTACTTCACACATGGAACTGTTTAATGTAGGACTGATAGGATATTAGCCTTCTATGTAACCTTCCAATCATTTTCTACTGCTTCTTCTATCTCTTTTCTTCATTCACACAAACAATATGATGAAGAGGGGAATATGATATAACAGTGAGAGCTTCCAGACCTGTCCAGCTGGAAGCATTCATGATATGACCATCACTGAAAAACGAACTTGAACAGTTTGATCCTCTATTATAATTACTCATCTTAAGAAGTTTGCCATCTTAAATATCCAGATTAGTAGTAGGTCTGTTTTATACACTCACTACTCACTTCTGAGCACTGATGTGAGTTAAAATGAGAAATCCTCTAGAGCAGTGTTTCTCAACCTCAACAACCTTTAGATATATGGACTTCAACTCCCAGAATTCCCCAGGCATGATGCTGGCTGAGGCATTCTGGGAGTTGAAGTCCACACATCTTGAAGTTACTAGAGGCTTTCTAGTAGGAAATCCACCCAGGGAGGAGGGGGAAAAAGAATATGTCCCATCCTTGGAAAACATCTAAAATAGGTCAGGCTGATAGAAAAGTTAAAAGCATTTTATCTAACCATAGAAATTCATACAACAGTTTACACTCAGGATTTATAATGCATATACAATTTCTTCTCTTCAGTTGCATGTTTTGCATTTTCCTAAAGTCTGGGGGAAATTAAAGGCTGTATTTCCAGATCTTTCTCCCTTTAGGAAGAAGAAGTGATTTGGAAGCAATTCCTAGCTGTTGCATAAAATTTTCCTGATAAAATTATAATCATCTCATGCTGATGAGAGGCATAAATGCTGCTCATCATGGACTCGTTCTCAGTTAGCCAATCTGCTCCTGCTCATCAAGAGCATCTCTGCAGGCCTCTTTACCATCCAACAGGTTGGAGTCCTTCTGCTGGCGAAATGGCTTTTGAGTAATCACATGGAGCTGCAGCTTCATGTGACGAGGTGGGTTACCTAATCACGAGTAAGGTCAGAGCTTCTGCAATTTCCCCGTATAAATACTGCTTGCTTCACTTGACAAAATTATATGGTTTCCTGGAGATAAATTCCTTCAGGGGAATTATTGCCCAAGCAAGTCCCTCCAAATTCTCCTCGAAATAATTGCTCGAGATGTGATTCCATGGCTGCACTGAACCAGGAACTAGCCAACCACATTTTAGCTTTGTGAGTTGTGGCAGGCAAACCCAGGAAACAGGGTTAATTGAGGGAAGCTTAGTTAAGTTAATCATGGGTGAGCATCTCAAGAATGCACAGCCAATGGCCATTATAAATGTAACATGTCACAAATATGTCCTATGACTCAAGACATTGGCTTATCTAGATTAATCTCATCTCACCAACCGACAAATTGACTGGATTCAACCATTTTAGAGGAAGTACTAATGATGTTTCTTTGGTTTAACATGATTCATGAATTCAAACATAGCTTACAGTTCTGTGTGTTCTGTGAGCCTTATCAGGGGAAACCTAACCATTGTTTGTTTGTTTATTTATTTATTATTATTTAAATTTGTATCACCGCCCATCTCCTCCACACCTGGGGACTCTGGGTGGTTCACAACAATAAATTAAAATTATAAAATTACAACAACAATAATTTACATATAAAATCCAAACAGAAAGATATTAATAATAAGGTAGGTTTCATGGCACCAGCCACTCCCAAGAGGAACTATTGGCATTCCCATCCCCATTGTTGCATATGAACTTTGATTTATGGCTTACTCTGTTATGGGAGCATGGTTTATTCAATAACCCACACTTAATCAAACCTTGGCTTACCATGGTATATGACCTCAGTCACACTGTGTGTGAGAGAAAGAGAAAGAGTTTAGTCTGTGGCTTGAATCATGTCAACTGGATTTCTATTTTCTTAGTGGAAACGTTTCACTCCTTATCCAAGGAGCTTCTTCAGTCTGAGTAAAGTTAGTAAGGGAATCCTTAAATATGTTTCTAGGCTGGCTGTGTGACCTTGCACCTGGGGCTAGGTCATGGTTATTTTTGAGATGTTTGTTACTAAGTCCCTTTATCATCTAAAGGAGGATCGTTAAGATTACCCTGCTGCTGTTGAGCTTGTGAAATGGTCTTAATCTTCCTAGGCACAGAAGACAAAGCAGGAAGGAAGATAGGGGAAAGGTTATGCCTGAGGCCCCCACCTCTATTCAAGGAAGGATTTTCCAAGTTGGCATGAATGGATTCCTTGACCCCTCTCTCAAACCACCTATCTTCTCTGTCTAAAATGTGAACATTAATGTCCTCAAATGAGTGTCCTTTTTCCTTTAGATGAAGATAAACTGCTGACTCTGGTCCTGTGGTGTTACTTCTCCTGTGTTGGGCCATCCTCCTGTACAAAGGTTGTTTGGTTTCTCCAATGTAGAGTTCAGAGCACTCCTCACTGCACTGGATTGCATACACTACATTGCTTTCCTTGTGTTTTGGAGTTTGATCTTTGGGGTGTACAAGCCTCTGTCTCAGTGTGTTGGTGGGTTTGAAATATACAGGTATGTGGTGTTTGCCAAATATCCGTTTGATCTTTTCAGACACGCCAGCCATGTAAGGAATGACCAGGTTCTTCCGTTTACTCTGAGTCTCAGCCCTATCTGTCGCTGTTTTAGGTCTGGTAGACTTAGATTTGGTGAAGGCCCAATTTGGATATCCACAGGCCTGCAGAGCTGTTCTCAGATGCTGCTTTTCATTCTTTTTGGAATCCATGGAGGTGGGGATGGTTTCTGCTCTGTGTGACAATGTCCTGATGACTCCTAGTTTGTGCTGCAGTGGATGGTGGGAGTCAAACATCAGGTATTGATCTGTGTGTGTGGGTTTCCTGTAGATCCCTATTTCTAGCTTGCCACCGGTCCCAATGAGGACTTCACAGTCTAGGAATGCCAGTCTGTTGTCCTTGGTGTCTTCTCTGGTGAAGCTAATGTTGGCATCTATAGTGTTTATATGGTCCGTGAAGGCCTGTACTTCCTGGGCCTTGATTTTGACCCAGGTGTCATCCACATACCTAAACCAGTGGGTGGGCACCGTTCCCTGGAATGTGTTGAGTGCTTTCTTCTCCACTTCTTCCATGTATAAATTGGCCACAATGGGTGACACAGGAGAACCCATGGCACAGCCGTGTTTTTGTCTGTAAAAGTCACCTCTGTATGTGAAATAAGTGGTGTTAAGACACAGGTCCAGAAGATGGCAGATCTGGTTTGGGTTGAGATGGCTTCTCCTTTCCAGGGTGCTGTCCTCTTCTAGTCTCTTCCTGACAGCGGATAGAGCATGAGTGGTGGGGATGCTGGTGAAAAGGGAGGACACATCGAAGGAGACCATAGTTTCATCTGTATGGTCTCCTTCGATGTGTCCTCCCTTTTCACCAGCATCCCCACCACTCATGCTCTATCCGCTGTCAGGAAGAGACTAGAAGAGGACAGCACCCTGGAAAGGAGAAGCCATCTCAACCCAAACCAGATCTGCCATCTTCTGGACCTGTGTCTTAACACCACTTATTTCACATACAGAGGTGACTTTTACAGACAAAAACACGGCTGTGCCATGGGTTCTCCTGTGTCACCCATTGTGGCCAATTTATACATGGAAGAAGTGGAGAAGAAAGCACTCAACACATTCCAGGGAACGGTGCCCACCCACTGGTTTAGGTATGTGGATGACACCTGGGTCAAAATCAAGGCCCAGGAAGTACAGGCCTTCACGGACCATATAAACACTATAGATGCCAACATTAGCTTCACCAGAGAAGACACCAAGGACAACAGACTGGCATTCCTAGACTGTGAAGTCCTCATTGGGACCGGTGGCAAGCTAGAAATAGGGATCTACAGGAAACCCACACACACAGATCAATACCTGATGTTTGACTCCCACCATCCACTGCAGCACAAACTAGGAGTCATCAGGACATTGTCACACAGAGCAGAAACCATCCCCACCTCCATGGATTCCAAAAAGAATGAAAAGCAGCATCTGAGAACAGCTCTGCAGGCCTGTGGATATCCAAATTGGGCCTTCACCAAATCTAAGTCTACCAGACCTAAAACAGCGACAGATAGGGCTGAGACTCAGAGTAAACGGAAGAACCTGGTCATTCCTTACATGGCTGGCGTGTCTGAAAAGATCAAACGGATATTTGGCAAACACCACATACCTGTATATTTCAAACCCACCAACACACTGAGACAGAGGCTTGTACACCCCAAAGATCAAACTCCAAAACACAAGGAAAGCAATGTAGTGTATGCAATCCAGTGCAGTGAGGAGTGCTCTGAACTCTACATTGGAGAAACCAAACAACCTTTGTACAGGAGGATGGCCCAACACAGGAGAAGTAACACCACAGGACCAGAGTCAGCAGTTTATCTTCATCTAAAGGAAAAAGGACACTCATTTGAGGACATTAATGTTCACATTTTAGACAGAGAAGATAGGTGGTTTGAGAGAGGGGTCAAGGAATCCATTCATGCCAACTTGGAAAATCCTTCCTTGAATAGAGGTGGGGGCCTCAGGCATAACCTTTCCCCTATCTTCCTTCCTGCTTTGTCTTCTGTGCCTAGGAAGATTAAGACCATTTCACAAGCTCAACAGCAGCAGGGTAATCTTAACGATCCTCCTTTAGATGATAAAGGGACTTAGTAACAAACATCTCAAAAATAACCATGACCTAGCCCCAGGTGCAAGGTCACACAGCCAGCCTAGAAACATATTTAAGGATTCCCTTACTAACTTTACTCAGACTGAAGAAGCTCCTTGGATAAGGAGTGAAACGTTTCCACTAAGAAAATAGAAATCCAGTTGACATGATTCAAGCCACAGACTGTTCCACCTGGATGACTGAGAACCTTCATAGACAGAAAGAGTTTAGGGAAAACTGGACTGAATCAGATTTTAAAAAGAAAATGAATGTTTTGATTCCAAAACTGTCTTGGATGTAAGATTTTTTTCTGCAAGAAAGAGTATTCAGATTTGGCTCAAAGTGTTTTTGTGTTTTTGTTGTTTTTGGAGAGACAGGTATTCTGTTATATAGATTATGTAATTTACAGAGAGCAAGGGAAACCAGAAATGGGAGTAACTTTGTGTCTCCATTTTTCACCTCTTCTTTTAACAGTTATCTCAAAAGTTTCTAATGCACCCATTGATTTTGTCACATTCTGTGAGCTAACAAAGAAGTGTACTTTTTCTGCTAAATTTTATTTTAAAAAATGAAACCTTTGTGTAATGGTTAAATCAAGGTGCTTAATTTTTATTTTTAGCAATCTTCATTGTTTATATTCATTGCTTCAGCTTAACATCTGAAAAGTGCTTATTATGCCCCAGATAAGTGAGGGGGAAGAATATGCAGAGATACTTTCTATTCTCTTCTTCCAGATGATGGGAAGCCACATAGGCTGATTCCCCTTCAGAGAAGAATAATTGGATGTCCTCTTGTTTCAGAGTTTAAGAGGTGGTGGCAGCTGAAATAATGTTTAATCAATGATAAAGCAAACTTGTTAATTTCAGATGCTTGGATTTTATTAGCAGAAGGCTCCAGGTTGGTCTCAGGCAACTTTGGAACTCCTGCAACAGTTTCACAATTTTTTTTTTTTTTTGGGGGGGGGGCAAAGGAGAAGAACATAAAATGGCACCAGTTAATTAAAGTTGAAAGGAATGAAGGATTATTAATTATTCCTGGTTAAGACACTGCAAGAAGTGGGAGGCATTCAGAAGAAACTTTCCCTAAACTTTCTCCTTCCTTGAATGTTCTAGTAAGGTCTTGTGGTTTTTTTTTTCTTCTTTCTTCAGGTCTTCTGTTATTTAGCAGAGATTTTCCTAGTGGCACTTAATGTTTTCATCACCTTAGCCAGAGGTGTTTTCTCAACAATCTGGACTCCTGATAGATTTCTTTGAGCTTTGTGCTTGATCCCCTGAAGGATTTCTAAAGGGCTACATCACAAGGGATCCCAACAGTGATCTGGCTCAATATAAGGAAGGAAGATTATAGCCTGGCTATCTAAGGAACCACCTCTCCCATAACAAAGCTGACTAGTTAAGATAGGCAGAAGAGGTCCTTTTGAAGATGAGTTTGCTAGCATGCAGGAGAAGACCTTCTCCTGTGTCAAGGAGTTGCATTTCAGTCCACTCTCTCAATCTTTAAGGCACCTACAAAGATTGATATATAGATTTAGTACTTATTTTTTGCTATTGTTGGCTGCTTTGAATGCTCACCAGAGGAGAAAGGTGGACTATCAATCAAATAAATCAATAAAATGCAATGAGGCTGAACTCCTTCTTTCCAGCCAGCCAGTGTACTGTCTCTGTTTCCATCATCTTTGTATAGGTAGTTAGGAGAGAACTCTTGAATACTGTGTATTCAGCTCATGCTGTGTAAACATGATGCACTGAGCCACAAACATGTTATATGACCCTGACCAGTGTGTGGCTTATGATTCAGGATAGTCTGACCATACGTCCCGTTTTGAATGGGACAGTCCCGCTTTTTAAAGCATTTTTCAACCGTCCTGTCGTTTTCATAAAAATCTAAATTTTGTCCCATTTCTCAAACCTGGCGGGAATGGCGTGGAAGGAGGATCCGAGCCGGAGCATGGACCGGGGGGCGGGGTTTGCAGGCGGGAGCCAATCACGCAGACCGGGGGCGGGGTTTGCAGGCAGGAGCCAATCGCGGGGACCCCTGTCTTTTTCATGAATACAGAATATTACATAAGACCCCGTCCTGTTTTGCCATCCTGAAATATGGTCAGCCTAATTCAGCATGTCATGGATTAAAAAAAAAAAAAAAACAGAGGCAGCAGAGATGATCTACAGGTAAGAGTGTTGAGAAAAGCATATGAAACAAAGGTCCATCTTAGACCTTCATTCAGTTCCCACAGTAGCCAAACAGATGCTTAGTACAAAACCATTAGCAGGACTGAAGTGTGACACTCCTGCTCATGTTTGTACTGGGGGCATTGACTAGCAGCAAGCATCATGTGCAAGATGACAATTTGGTCCTCATCCCGTAAAGGCCTGTCAACATCTGTTGGTTCTGTAGGGTAGAAGTGTCTGCCACCAAGACGTTCTCTTGCACAGGTCTTTTTGAAATGAAGAGACTTGGATCAAGAGAACTCCCCAAATGGCTATGCTTGATATTTTGACCAGGGTCCATCCAGATCACTTCAGAGAGATCAGCAAAGTCCACACTGTGAAATCAAATGTTGATGATCATCTGTTCTCTTAAATTGTTGGAGGCAAGTTCCCTTGCACTCCAGAGATATTTACATTTGGGCTACAAAATGTGGATTTAATATTTCCCTCACTCAGACATTTACAACATGTTTTGGAAACCCTTCAGGGGTGGGGGAAAAGATAGCATGTACTCTATATTACCTTCTAAACTAAACATGGAGAAATAGGCTACTGGTCATAAACAAGCTGTTTGCAATTTGTCATTTGTTGGGTATGGGTTGGATCTTATTCAGAAGAGCAAGATGTGGTGGTTTGTTTTCATACTGGCATACACTGTTGCCAGGGACTCATTTCATTCCTGAACATAAATAAGCCCAGTAATGTACATTGTATGGCACTCTGTTTGCTCAGTCTTCGGTAATCAAGCTGGGAATGTACCATGTTCTGTCTATATCTGTATTATACCCAAGATAGCTGGATGATAGGTAACTTTTGTGGCATTCTGCCTGATGAGTGAGTTGCTAGAAGTTCAAGAGGATCAAGTTTCTTGCACAAAAAGAAGACCAGGTTGCACGCACATGTACTGTGCCGGTTGATGTCTCACAACTGGATGTTCTCAAGTTATTGCTTCAATCTCACTGTAAAGCAACCTAATTATAAGAATTTAAAAGAAGAATACAAGGGGTCTGCTTGCTCTGAAACTGGGCTTCCCCATCAAATAATCCAGAAGGATGGTAGAACCTCTCAAGGTGACACCTACATTCAAGCAAAACCATGCTACCACCATGTTGGATCAATTATACATAGCACCATGGTCTTCAAGGAACCCCCAAAGCTTACATTTTAAAAGATAAGCATCATCAGAAATCTTGTCCTATTTCCTCCTCTTTCTCCTCCCTCACCTTCTTCTAGTAGTCCTCTAAAGGAATGAATTTGCAAGTATTCCAATGTTCCCAACCTGGTCCCAGATTCCAAATTCTAGAATTCCTATACATGACTTGGGAAATCTGTGGGGATTATATACACTGATGCATTCCCTGCAGAATAATCGAAAGCAAAGCAGAGCAAAAAGGGGAGCCACACCAAGCTCTCAAAAATGTGTTCCTAGGTGCAACTGCCCTATTAGGAAGTTGTTCCTAACAGTGAGTTGGAATCCAAGTTCTTGTAAATGTAAATCCATTATTTTTTGTCCAGGAATGATGACCTCCCCTGTGTGACATCTTTCTAGGTATTTGAAGAACCCTATCATAGTCCTTTCTCAGTTTACTCTTCTTAAAGCTAAACATTGCTATTCCTTCTTTCTCTCCTCACAGCTTTAGCATTCAATCCTCAGTTTGCCCTCATTGCCCTTCTCTGCACCTAATCCAGTTTCTCTGAATTCTTCTGCAAGTGTGGTGCCCAGAACTGGACTCAGTCCTGTGCATGAGGGTTCAACACAGAAGAAAGTGGAACTGTTATTTTCTGGACTTTGGAAACTAGACTTTGGTTCCTGCACCCTAAAATGGCATGTGCCCGTTTTTGTAGCCATGTCACCCTGCTGACTCAAATGAAACTTGTGTAAGACTGTCAGGCACACAGCATCCAGTATTTGTGATATTTGAAGGTGAATATTTCACCCCTGTTTCTGAAACCCCCAAATGTATATTTCCATAAATATAGTTAGCAAATATAAATATAATTTACATCCCCATAAATACAGTTAGGCATTCATTCATTCAGCCTCAGCTGTTGGACAGTGCTGGGTTTTCTCTTACATACCCACCGTTCTGCTTCACAGCTACCCTCTATATGGAGATTCCATATAGAGTGAGGCAAAGTGACCCACTGGTCTATGGGGCTTTGGAGCCCTCAGGAACACAGATGAGCAGAAGTCTTCTTCTAGTGTGGGACCTCTCCCCCTTTTAATTCAACCCCTCCTTCAAATATTATGGACCCTGCTAGAGAAGCCCATACTAGGGATACCACCCTTCAGAATCCAAGCTTTACGGCTCTTGCATTTTATGTTCCTTCCCCCTGAGGTTAATATAGGTGCAACAATGTCTCGAAAGTTGTTTTGCCGTGGTGTGCAATTAGAGGCCTGGCAGGTATATAATTTAGTGTGGCATTAATTGGCTAGAGACAGAGCATAAAGGATATGCTCAGTGCGTGAGGCTGCAAGTGTTGCCTTGCCTGCTTCAGGAAGGACACCTCACAAATATGATCGCAACAACTCACCCGTGAAAACCAGTTGACTCACATTTCTCCCCACTGCCATTTTTCTTCGATGAATAGTTGAATTAGACAGGGTGTGTGTCTGTGTGTGTTTTCCCTTCTCCCTAATTTAAAGAGAGTAAATCTCCAGAGATTCGTTTCGGCTTAAATTGCTACAGTGATGTATGCAAATAAAAATCTAAGGAGGCTTTCTGACTAGTTTAACTACTCCACAGCAATCCATTCAGCTACCAGAAATGCTGAATTTAGTTGGATTGTAATAAATATAGCTGTGTTCCAACGTTCCGACCTGGTCCCAAATTCCAAATTCTAGAATTCCTATTCATGATTTGGGAAATCTGTGGGAATAATATTCACAGAGTGGGGAGGTACCTTGGAAATTATCTCATCCAGATGCCCACCCAGGAAAGGAATTCACCATTACAGCATCCATCCAGCCTCGTCTCCAAGTGAAGGAGAGGCATCGTTGCACAGCTCTTACCATTAGGACATTCTTCCTCGTGTCCAAGCAAACTTTACTTCCTTTTAATATAAACCCATTGTTTCTTGTCCTGTCTTCTGGAACAACCCTGAAAATATTTGTCCCTTTTTCTACACAGCAGTTCTTCAGATATTTGAATGCAGCTACCAGCTGCCTCCACCATCTTTTTTTCTGAGAAATGGTCCAATCAATGCAAAAGTAAAAATATTCTATACAGTGCCCCAAAGGCCAAATTTTTCTTTAAAACAGACAGTGAATGTAAAGCAGTGTACAGCCATGGGTGGACCTTCACAAAGTCACCAGCTATGCTCATACAGCCCACGTAATCATGCCAATTAAAGAGCTACTGGTTGTCGGCAGACACAGTATTAAGCCTGGTTCATGTTAAGCTGAGTCTGTTCATTTATTTTTATTTTGCAGTACTTATAACTAGCCCCAATTCCAAATGACTCTGGGTGACAACGTAAAACAAATCAGTGAACCCAAGACATTTAACTGGAATCTTTATACCTGAAGCATATTAAAGATCCATACCCTACAACTGTAATCCTTACATTCTTTTTTTTTCTCTTTCTACCTTTGCAAATCTGAATCTTCAAATACTCTTTGTATAGTAATAGAAACTGTATGTTGTACATTATCAATAATTTAGCCACAAACTGAATAAATTGCCCAGCCTGATAAAATAAAACCCAACTTGTGATAATACTGTATTTAAAAACCTTCCTTATGAACAGTATTATATCACAATTGTTTTGGGGCCTAGTATGTTGGGCAAATTCTGTGGTTGGGTTAATTTTCTGCAGACCCAGAAAATGGGTGTCAGCCTTGTGAGGTAGTCTAGACAAAAAGCATATCCAGAAGTACTAGCTCTAGCTTTATTGTAAGTTTCTTTGGGCAGGGGGTTCCTTCAAGTCAGTTTTGACTCCTGGTGACTGCCTGGACTAGTCCCTGCAGTTTTCTTGGAAAGATTTCAGAAGTGGTTTGTCATTGCCTCCTACCTAAGGCTGAGAGAGGGTGACTATCCCAAGGTCACCCAGCTGGCTTCATGCCTAAGGGAGGACTAGAACTCATGGTCTCCGAGTTTCTAGCCTGACACTTGAACCACTATACCAAACTGGCTCTCATTGTAAGGTTACATTAACAGAATTTTTCAAGTCTGAAAGTACATCCCTCCCCCCCCTCGCCTTTACAGTCCAAGAAACTAGGGAGGGTCCCTTCTGAGATGTTTTCCATGCCCCCATTCCTTCTGCAGTCTCAGCTGTTTCTTGGCTGACCATTGTCTACTCTGTAGCTCTTCATCCTGTCTCCCAAGGTCATTCCCACATACCATTACAATGGGTCAATTCAGTCACCAGGTTAAATGTCTTGTGCAAATACTGTATTCTCTTTTAGCTAAGACTACCTGTAGGGTGGTTGTAAGGTTCAATGGGGGATATTAGCATCATGCCATTGATTTATTTACTTATTTATTTAAATAATTTATATAGCTGCCCGTCTCACTTGCAGTGACTCTAGGATGTGAACAGAAGGTTAAAACTAAACAAGAACACAACATAAAATAAACACTCGGATATGATTTATATGAGTACCCACACCAGTACATTGATATTGCTTGCAGGAATGAGACACGGAAGCATATTTTGTAGGAAAAAACATTTCAAGTATCAGGAACACATGGTGGTGAGTCAAAACTCCAAATGTCTCTCAATGCATTACTATTTTCAGTGGAATAGGGCAAAAATGCCGAGTGCTGATCTACATCTTGCTGCGCTTCCTAATTGGCTAAGTGTGCTCTATTAGAGGGAACATTATCTTCACTCTAATAAGATTAATTTGTTCCAGATCCACTATGGGGTTGTGAATAACTTTTGGGTTAGGCCAGGAAAACCCAGATTCAAGTCTACCCTCATCCCTGGAAATTCATGGGAAATTCATGAGCCAATCTCAATCTCCACCTCTGCTCAATCTGCCAGGGCCAGACGTCACATGCTGGGATAGACAAATTCCCTACCACACCGAGAGTCAAAGAACCATCAGCTACCCTCACCTGGTTTGGCCCATCTGCTTAGACGGTTTACCGTGGTGTGGCTGCTGCACGTGTTTATTTATTTATTTTACTCATTTATTTATTTATTAGCAATCAAAGAGAATAATTGTAGCTCAGGGTTGAACTGTGGAGTCCATGGTGCTCTCTGAGCCTTGTTGTTTTCTTGCAGATGTTTCATTGCCAGGCTAGGCAACATCTTCAGTGCGAAAAGGGAGTGGGACTTGCTCTCTGTTTATATACCCTGGCTTGTCCTGCCTGTGTTGGTGGGGGTGTTGTACTCTCCTTGGTAGTACCTTGGTTGTACCTATACAACAACCCAATCAAGGTACTACCAAGGAGAGTACAACACCCCCACCAACACAAGCAGGACAAGCCAGGGTATATAAAGAGAGAGCAAGTCCCACTCCCTTTTCGCCCTGAAGATGTTGCCTAGCCTGGCAATGAAACGTCTGCAAGAAAACAACAAGGCTCAGAGAGCACCATGGACTCCACATTTATTTATTAGATTTATCACCGCCCAACTCCCCACAAGGTGGGGACAAGGTGTTACAGCTGCTTGGAGCCACAGGTGAGAGCTGAGCACCAGGTGGGGAACAAAGGTGAACTAGTAGCCCTAAGAAGGGCATGGCAGGTCACTCCACCAGAGATGTTACCCCACCCTGGACATCCCATACACTGGACAGACCTAATACTATAGCATTAAACCCATGCTTGAAAGACAAATCTAGCACTCTTGTTAAGCAACACTAAACCCATCCATATAAGGAACCAACTTAATGCCTGGCCAGCATGTTCCAAAGTGCCAATCAGGGATAATGTAAGCAGAGGCCTTTTTGAAATTAGGGGTCTCATCTTTCCTGCCGCTAAGCCAAAATGGCCACGAGGTGCAATGTTCAGCAATTAGAGTGGAGAGGGGTTGACTAAAATGCCCAATGGGTGCTGAGCAAATCCCATCTCCTGAGTACATCAGCAATCGCATCATGGACACAGTATCCTAGATCATGCCCATGGATGAATCAGGCTGGGAGAAATGGCAACTGCTACATTTAAAGTGGAACAGCTAAAGGTGACTTTAATCGGCTTCCTCTGTGGGCTGAGGAATAAGCTGAAGTCAACGTCAAGAGGACATGCCATTTTCACATTGTTAACGTGGTGTCTTCATGGAATGGTTAGGAAGGCAGGAGAATGAAACTTTAAAGTTGCCCCTCTCCAGGTAGCAACTGGTCTACAGTCCCTGAAACATTTATGTCAGGGGAATAAGTTTTCCCTTTGCTGAGTTTATAGTTATCTACAACACAGCCTTCAACCAGCCCTAAAGAATATAATTAGGAAATGGCATGGCTGTTCTCATAGAAGAAAGCCAGTTTAATTTGAAGACTGCCTCCAGTTTAATCAATCTGAATTAAGCAGAGTATAAAGGGAACCAATACAGTGTAACAAATCCATCTAAATCCACTGCCTGTGCCAGAAAGCCTGTAAAAATTATCCACAGAGGTGGCATTCTTAGAATTCCACAACCTGTTTTGGTTGGATCCAGTTGGTGGTGGAGCAAGAGCAAATGTTGGGGTTTGCACTCTACCAAAACATTCCATGGGACCCCAGAAAAAGAATTCAGTAAAGCTAGCAAAGTTTCACAAGGGGTAATCCACCCATCCTCATGACTACAAGAAAAGGCTAGAATGATAGAGGCTTTAGTTTTAAACCAAGGCAACTGAGAACACAGGGCAGGGATGATCCAGACATACATGCCATCAAGAAAGTAGACAGGAAGAAGGTTTTCTCCCTCTCTTTCAACAGTAGAAGAAATAGTCATCCAATGAAGGTGCCTGGAAGAAGATGTAGGGGAGACAAAAGAAAACACTTCTTCACACAGGACATCATTATTCTGTAGAATTCATTATGACAATGAAGATAGTGTCCACCTGGGTGGCTTTAAAGGGAAATTGGATAAAACTCTAGAGAATAGGTCTACCTAGGGCTCTTACTCTTGAAGATCATTCAGTGGCCTGTTAGAACCAGTGAATGGAGCAGAGCTTAACGTTGTGTAAACTCATGGGCAGAAAAAGGAATATTGTTTAAAAACACAGCCTGTGAGCACATTAGAGAGATTCAAGTTCTTATTCTTACACTTTTAGCCCACCCAAGAATAAAGAAACACACGCTTAGACATTGCAGGTACAAAAACTAATTACAAAAGAGTTCTTACATTTATTCAGTCCAGGTACAGCCATTTCAGTAGAAAATTGGTTTCAGTTCTTCTTTCTGTTCCCTAAACTGAATACCTCTGGCCCTGTTTGCTGCCAGAGGCTGCATGGAGAAAGGGGCTTGAGGCCTAGGCATGGCCTCTCCATGGAGGAGCTCAGGCACATGTGTCCTACTCCATCAGTGGAAGAATCAGAGAGAGAGAAGAGGAAGTGGGAGGGGCAACAAGCAGCTTCCTCTAGAAGCACAGAGTTTGCCTCCTAGAGCAATCACCCATACGCTAATGAGGCATGCTTGATTTGCCGGATTCCAACAATTCTCAAACACTCAGTGTTAGTTCTCAATCATTGGTAGCATGCTTCCAAATCCCAGTTGCAAGGGAACAACAGTAGCAGAGAGGTCTCCATCTCCTGTTTGTGAACACCCATGAGACATCTGGTTGGCCACTGTAGAAAATAAAATGCTGGACTAAGATGGACCTTGGCCTGATCTAACAGGACTATTCTGGCGTATTTATGAGATTGGATAGATATGATGAGCTGAGCAAGCACTGTAGCCATTTCAAGAAGAGAGAAAAATAACTTAGAACCAGTGCATAGAATTAGCAAAAATGGTCAGATGTCTTCTCACACCATCCTCAACACTCTCATTTGCGCTTTTAGGCATATGCACCCACTTTTTAAAAATCCTTCCACTCTTGTTTTGAATGAGCTGGCATTCAGCATATATGATTTGAAAGGAATTCTGTACACTCTGTTAATTTTTTTTCCAGAACTTTAGCCACCTCATAACCATTGGAGATTAATAACAATCTCCGAAGTACCTGTCTTCCCGTGATGCTCTCATTTGTGCAGTAATAAAGCTCTCCTTTCTTGCTTAATAAAAACAATCAGGAAACAAATGAATGTGCAAAGAGTGGAACTTTTGAGGAATTAATTCCATGGCACGGAGGAAAGTTTTTTATTATGCTGTAAGCACCCAAAAGGTGAACATTACTCTTTCTTGGAGGAGCTCACCATGCATGCGTTATCACCAAGTTCATGGCAAGATGTTCCTAGGACACAGCTGGAGCCTCCTGAAATCAAGAGAGAGACTGTACATGCATGGGTGGGTAGGTGGGCTCTGCAAATCTTCAAAGGGGTGCTTTGTTTTGATGAAAGTTTTGTATGAAGGACCTCTTTGAAGCAGATTCACAAAGGGACGTGGATATCTGGTTTTAAACAGCAGAATAGAGTGGCCATGATGCTTTACTCCATTGGAGGAAAAGGGCTTTTGTGCATGCACTACACATGTGCAGGACCCATAGCTGGCTAAGGAAAGCACTGGAAGGACTACCTCATATCTCACAAAGCACCAGAATAAATGCTTTGGGTAGCATGAAGCACCTTGTCAAAGAGAATTACATCACAGCATCACCTCTGTGCCTCATCAAAGCACATTGTGCCCTCTTCACACAACCCAAAGAGGAATATATAACAGTTGAGTGACAGAGTGATGTAGCAGTCACACAAGTCAATACATAGAGAACACTAGCTCGAGGGATTGACAGGTTCTGGATCTAGGCTTATGTTATCCAAGAGATCCTCCAAAGGTCCTCCAGAGACTGGTAAAGATATGTGTTGCATTCCTGCAACAAAGGTGTTCCATTTTCATGTCAGATTTCTCGTATAAAATTGGCAAATTGGTTTCTATACAAAGCATGATGACGTGACGCCAGGTGGCCAGATAATAAAAAGCCTTCCCATAACTTTGAATGGCTTTGTTTACATCTTCATTAGATATGAAGCTGGAAGGTACCATGTGATGTATTGTTATGGCTAGTGCCTACACAAGCAATGGGAACTTCCCGTGAGAACAAGTCCTCCTGATTCCGCCTGTGGGAAGCGTTGCTCTGTTTGGAGCAAGGGAGGGGGGAGATCACATGCTTGCTTAGATGCAGCACTGCCACCCTGTACTATAG
Source organism: Charina bottae (assembly GCA_023362775.1). NCBI lineage: Eukaryota > Metazoa > Chordata > Lepidosauria > Squamata > Charinaidae > Charina > Charina bottae. The sequence continues at coordinate 33,685,859 of JALMGJ010000012.1, forward strand.
CCTATGCATTAGGCCTGGTGTGTGTGACACCTAACTTCCAGCCAATCAGAAAGCTGGAAGAACTGAATATCTAACCATGCAAAATGGTGTTCTATGCTTCTTGACTTTTTGTGTCTTTAGCCATGTAGTTCTTCACGTGTTTTGTTCCTGTGGACTAGGAAGTGTGAGCTATGCCTGGCTATGTGAGTGATGCCATGGTGCTCCTTCATGTCTATCATGTCTGTCAGTGGAAGCAATACACTGGAGAAGATTTACTCTGCTTATAGCTTTGTCTGTACCTTTTTTGCAATAATGTAACTATATATGCATTTATTGCCTTATGCTACAAGTAAACACTTTTAGCCATAAACGCTGCACTCCCTTCTGTTTATTCTGAAGCCTTGTTTTTTTCCCTTTAAACCAGCGTACATCCTATCATTTCATTGGGTACAAAGAAAGATCAACCCCAAGCAGTAGACAGATGAATCAATCAGATGTTCCTCTTGTGGGCTTGTAGATGTAATGGAATGTGACAGTGACCTTGGAAGATGGGGGGAAGAGAAGCTGCCTAGGGAACAATCAGATAAAAGGGGGAGGAGGCTGCAAATGAGTAACGGAAAGAGGAGGAAACTTAGGAAGGATCCGCCCTAACTGATCAGGTGGTAAAAAGAGATGGCAGGAGAGATGTACTTTCAGACTTGCAAGATTCTGTTGATGTAGCCTAACAATAAAGTAGAAGTATCTCATCTGGTCATGTTTCCTGTCTGGTTTACCTGGGAGGCTGACAGTAGCCAACATGGACACTGGAGCAAAAACAGATTCTCACATAGCTATTCCAATGATCTCACTGGCAATTCCTCTCCAAGGTAGTAGCTTCTGATTATTTCCACCACTTGGAACTTGATGGGTTTTTTTCCCCTGTTAAGCTGGGGTAACGTCTGTTATGTCCATGCCATGAGCAGCACTTTCATAGAGCAGATTGGCAGCCCCTATGGAAGGGCAAGACAGCAGAGAGGGGATGCGGAGGGAAAGAGAAGGAAGTGAGTGTTGGAGGTTCCAGCAATTCAGCATGCCTCATTAGCATATGGGTGATTGCTCTAGGAAGCAAACTCTCTATGTGCTTCTTCCTGAGGAAGCTGTTTGTTGCTCCTCCCACTTCCTCTTTTGTCTCTCTCTCTGCTTCCTTCCACCATAGGAGTAGGATGGACGTGCCTTCCATGGAGAGGCCATGTGCTAGCCCTCAACTCCAGAATCTTTCCCCTTTCTCCACGCAGCTCTTGGCAGCAATAAGGGCCAAGAGTGTCAGATTGGAAAGCACTGTTCCAGAAGCTGTTAAAAACGAAACAAAACAAAAAACAACCTTGCTCTTCCAGAAGACTTTTTGAGAGCCAACTATTTTATTTATTTATTTATTTATTTATTTATTTATTTATTTATTTGTTTATTTGTTTATTTATTTATTTATTTATTTATTTATCAATCAAACTTATATCACCACCCATCTCCCTCCACCGGAGGGACTCTGGGAGGTTTACAACAAGATAGCAAAACAAGAGACATAAAATATACATACAATATAAAAATACTAAGTTATAAAACAAGATTAAAATCCAAGAATAGTAAAAAGATCTAATTCAATCCAATGTAGGAGAGGGGCTTTCTAAGGTAAACTATGGTGCCATTAACACCAATATTCCTTCATATAAGTTTTAATGAATAAATGTAATGCTGTATTATTTATTATTGTTCTTTTATGTATTATTAGTACTCATGAACTGCTGAGAGTCCATAATCATGTACAGTAGCTGTCTGTGTGTGTGAGAGAGAGAGGAAGAGAGAGAGAAGTTTGCCTTGTCTTTCATAGTGTGAGAACTTGAAGTTGTCAGCTGAAACCCAATGCAGAAAGATGCTATATTGACAGAAGGCATTACTTTTGCACCCACTGCATAGTTAAACTATGGAATTAGTGACAACAGTTGTGGGAATGGCAGCCAATTGGGGTGGTTTGCAAAGGGGACTGGATGAGTTCTGGGACATGAATGGCTGCTGACCACCTTCTCAATCTTAGGTAGGAGGTCTTAAATATGGGTTGCTGGGAAGCAACAGTGGGACTTTTGCTTTCTAATCCAGGCTGGTAAGCTTCTCAGAAACATCCACTTGGCTACTGTAGGACTCAGAATGATGATCCAAATGGACCCAGGGGCTGATTACATCTAAAGATACTTTTGAAGTCCCCTTAGATACTTAGGGTTTCCCCTAACAGACAAAGCACAGTGTCTAGGGCTGTGCTATGCTTACGTTTTCTCTATTTGAGTCAGAATTGCTTCTAATCGTCACTTCATAAAAATGTGTCCTGGCCACAGGCTGTGAGAACGTCTCAGTCATCTCGACTAGCAAAGTCGGGGACCTTTGAAATGTAATAAAAAGAGAAGAAATATTGTGATCAATTGCTCACTCTGTGGCCTTTTCCTGCCTTTTTGCATACACACACACACACACACACACACACACACACACACACACACAAATTCTTCTCTAAGAAAATGAGTAGCTTGTTTCATTAAATCACTGGTTCCTTAATCAAGAAGCCTTTAAAAACATTTTTAAATAAAATACTACTTAAAAATGGGTGCTTTTTATACTGAGTGGGAGAGAGATAGCAATGGAATATACAGTATATCAGCCTGAATTAGCTTTTCATGGCACAAGATGTAAACAAATCTATTTAATTAGAACACCTTGTTCGTGTTGCGTCCCAAGTTATTTTTCATCAGGAGGGGGGAAAATGCTTATTGGGAAATTTCAGGCAGCATTACGCAAACTATCTAACAGTTGGGCTGGATTTAATTGTTCTTATTTCTGCATTTTTATGATTACAAACACTCTCTGCCAGCCTTCCCCAGCTTTCCAGCATCTGTGTGTGTTGAAATTCAAGTCCTGCTTTTTGTAGCCAGGGATGATGGGAATTGTAGTCCAATGCATCCGGAGAGTGCCATGTTTTGGAATGCTCTGCCCTTTGCAATAAGAGGAAGAAATCAAGAAACACAGCTGAAGCCTGCCCTCTTTATTCAGGCTGACTCATTGGCATTTATTTTAGCAATTGAGGGAGGGGTAGGGGAAGGGGAAGGAGGGAGGGGGAAGAGGGAAGAGGGAGGGAGGGAGGGAGGGAGGGAGGGAGGGAGGGAGGGAGGGAGGGAGGAAAGAAAGAAAGAAAGGAAGGAAGAAAGGAAGGAAGGAAGGAAGGAAGGAAGGAAGGAAGGAAGGAAGGAAGGAAGGAAGGAAGAAGGGAAGAAGGGGAAGGGGAGGAGATTTCTTTTTGGGAGGGGAATATAATTAACTGGTATTTTTCACATGTACCCAAATGTGAAAATGGCAGAGGTGCCCTCATAAAAAGAATAAAGAAGCTTATGCCAAAAAGGCTATCAGTGGTTGTCTTTCAAGATTGATGGATGGAACCTCCATGTTCAAAGGCAGCATATCTCGGAATACCAAATCTCAAGTCAAACAATAGGAAAGAACTGCTTCTTGTTGAAAGCCTGATCTTGGACTCAACAGATCCCAGCAAGCATCCAGCAGAGTTTGTCTTATGTGTTCAGAGCCGAATGCTGAAACAATGCTGATGAAATTAGAAATCAGGCTAGGAATCCAAAAGGAAAAGGCATATAGGCAATGCATGCAATCTGACTTCCCTCCCTCTTTGCAGTATATAGACACACATGTAAAGGTTGGATCAAAGAATGCAAGAGGGCAGAGGTCGCCACTGTACATTGCATTGGCCCTGCTTATACATGCACGCAAGCACCTATAAAAATCAGTTGATATCCTTTCACAAGAACAGCCCAGTGGGAGACCTGCTATTCCTGAGCTCATGGTGCTGGGATGCAATTTATTTTATGGGGCTTCAGCTCCAATTTGCTGGAAGGGGCATGAGCAACTGTTGCAGCTGTTTTGAGAAGTATATAAAGCTGAGAAGGGTGGAAGGAAAGAGAAGAAGAGGATAACCAGCAACAAGGTGAATGGACTCAATTACAGCGGTGATGCAGTTAGAAGACCTGAAGGATCAGTTTGGGGATGGGTCATCCTAAAGAAGGTCCATCTATGTGGTTGATAAGAGTCGACATTGACTTGATGGCACATCAATCAAATCAACTTTCCATTGCTAACTACACTGCAATTTTCTCAGAAGTCCAAAGTGTACATGCACTGCAGGTTGATCAATTTACTCAGAAGGTCCAAAATTGGCATGTTCATTAAGAAATTCAGTAGGGATTTATTTCCCATACATCTTTAGCCACAGGTGACATTGGGGTCCATTCTTATCCCTTTATATTCTGAGCCCCCCAAAAGGGAGATTTCAGTGTGTTTGGGGCAGAATTGGCCTCAAAAATACTTTTAAAGCAAGCAAGCAACCAACCAACCCAGGGATACATTCATTCAGCATTCAGCTTAAAAAAGTCCAAGAACAATCTAGTAATGGCTTGTGCACAGCATGCAAAGTTCAGGTAAGGTTAACTCCAGTTAAATTTCTCCAGATTGGTGTGCTACCCAAACCCAACCCATTAGGTTTGATATATTGTTCAAAGTCGGAAAAGAGATTAATTTAGTAAGTAAGTTAAATGTGTTGTGTAGACACATCCATAATGAATGTGAGCATTCCTGACTTAGCAAAATGTCAAGAGGGAAGGGAAGGGAAGGGAAGGGAAGGGAAGGGAAGGGAAGGGAAGGGAAGGGAAGGGAAGGGAAGGGAAGGGGAAATTTTGAATGGAAGGGAAAAGAAGTGAAAGGAAGGGGAAGGAGGAAGGAAGGAAGGAAGGAAGGAAGGAAGGAAGGAAGGAAGGAAGGAAGGAAGGAAGGAAGGAAGGAAGGAAGGAGAAGGAAGAAGGGAGGGGAAGAAGGGAGGGAAGGAATGGGAAAAGAAAGGAAGGGAGAAGGGAGAAGGGGGAAGGGGGAAGGGAAGGGAAGGAAGAGGGAATGGGGAAGGGGGAAGGGGAACAGCAGATTGCATCCAGACTGGCAGTTGTATATCTGACCCAAATTAATATTTTAGAAAAAACTGGGGGGAACCTCCTTACCAGCAGATGGAGTTGAGAAATTTCCAAAGGCTGGAAAAGGGTCAAAAGAGTGAAACTTCATAGACTTGAGCAGCAAGACTCCACATCGTCACTCTGGTTTTTATTTGTTTTGCCTGTTAAAAAGACGTTTGATCAGAAGGCAGAAACCCTTGCAGACATACAAGAAAAATGTTTCCGTCAACTCTTTCTTAATTCTTTGCAGCATAAGAAGTCCATTCTGTCTAATGGAATGTGACTTTCATACACCAACTGGAAATTTAACCTTGGCCACAAGTGATGGTGTACATTACAAGACACTTTGATTATGTGACTTGGTACTGTTGCTGTTACTTTAATCTATTGCTAACCCCCTTCCAGTATATCTATGTCGGTGAAGCTCATCTGTCAAAGCCTCGGTGGGGACATTAGCATGCAAATGTTTCTAGGGTTTGGCTGTTTTTTTTTCTTGAAGGGGGAGAAAAAATTTAATATACTATCCTAATACTCCAGCCAGAGGGGGAAAATGTTTATGAAAGAATGTCTTGCTTTCCTCTCCTTTTCCTAGGAGCAGGAAAAGATAAGGAGAATAAGAGAGGTGAAAAGCAAACCAAGATCATTTTTTTTCAGCCACAGACGCCTTTAAAGCTAATGATGCAGTTTCTAATAAAAATAAAATAAAATAAAATACATGGGAGACTTTTTTTTCCCCTGCAAACATTCCACAAAACGCCAAGGACATTAATATTGGTGTAGCTATCTTTTCTATATTACAGTCATATTTCAATAAGGATTGTTTGGTAGCAGCTCTTAACTTGCATTATATCTTATTAGATTGTTGCAAAATATGCAGATTTCCGTTTCTTCTCACCACCCCCACCCCTCAGGTTGTTTATTACAAGATTTTTCACCCAAAGGAAGAAGAGAATGGAACAACCAACAGAGACCCCCTACACAAAAGGCGATCTGAACATTTCTTGAACAACGCAAGTGGCTTCTCCCTTGTGGAACAACGGGCTGATGTTGAACATTGCCCAGCATGAGATAGTTATAATTGTTCTTTGGGCAAAACTTAATCCCACCGAGAAAAGATTGAGAGCTGGAGCTGAAATCCTGCAGGAACTTCACATGCTCCATGGGCTGTGTGTTTCACAGCAGAATGTCCTTTAGTTCAGAGCTGTGGCAGCAAAAGGTTTTCCTTAGCAAGATTTTTGGTAGGTTTGTTTGCTTTTAAAGAGTCAAACAATCTCTCCCCAATCTTGCCAAGGTCTGGGGAAAAAAGGGGCCTTATCTTTCTCTTTGCCCTTTTGGAGGTATCCTTATGTAGAGAACATTTAAACATAAATGCATCTTCCCTTTGTAGCCCATAGGAAGCAAACCAACTTCTACAGGACATAGACACAATCCTTGGATGCTTTTCTGCAGCTGGTGGAGCCCTTTTCTCATATATTGCTAAAATGTGGTAACATGGTTTGCCACTTGTCATGTAGGAACCCTTGCTAAGAAGGGTGGGATGAGGCCCCTTGATGCCCCTTGATGTACCTCCTCCATTCACTCACTCACTCACTCACTCACTCACTCACTCACTCACTCACACTTGTTTTCATATAGAGCCAGTTTGGTCTAGTGGTTAAGGTGCTGGGCTAGAAACCAGGAGACCGTGAGTTCTAGTCCCGCCTTAGGCATGAAAGCCGGCTGGGTGACCTTGGGCCAATCACATTCTCTCAGCCCTAGGAAGGAGCCAATGGCAAACCAGGAGCCTGAGAGTTCTAGTCCTGCCTTAGGCATGAAAGCCGGCTGGGTGACCTTGGGCCAATCCCTGTCTCTCAGCCCTAGGAAGGAGCCAATGGCAAACCAGGAGCCTGAGAGTTCTAGTCCCGCCTTAGGCATCTGTTGTAAACCGCCCAGAGTCCTCCTTGGGGGAGTTGGGCGGTGATAAATCCAATAAAAATAAATAAATAAATAAATAAATAAATAAATGAAAGCCGGCTGGGTGACTTTGGGCCAATCACATTCTCTCAGCCTTAGGAAGGAGCCAATGGCAAACCAGGAGCCTGAGAGTTCTAGTCCCGCCTTAGGCATGAAAGCCGGCTGGGTGATCTTGGGCCAGTCCCTGTCTCTCAGCCCAACTCACCTCACAGGGTTGTTGTTGTGGGGAAAATAGAAGGAGGAAGGAGTATTAGGTATGTTCGCCACCTTGAGTTATTTATAAAAATAATAAAGGCGGGATAAAAATCAAATAAATAAATACATAAATACATAAATTCATTTGATTTCTAGCCAGCCATTTGTTCAGCAGTTTGAACTGTCCAGCTACAAATTTAATGAATGAATGAATCCCTCCTTTCCAATTTCCACACAAATACCCTGCAGAGTAGGTTGGGGAGAGAGACATTGACTGGCCCAAAGTGTCTGGGGCTGGACTAGAATCTGGGTCTCCTTGCTGCTAGTTCAACAGCAGAAGAGTGTGACTAGCCTTGATACTTCCTATCCCTTTCTCTCCATTACGTTTTGTTCTGGGAGTGGCCAAAGAGTTGACTAACCTTTTCCCAGTCATTTCCTCCACCCAAATCCAAAATGAAGATTCTGAGCCTTGGACAATTGTTCACCAACCTCATTCTTGGAAAAGGAACTATGAACTGAACAGAAACTCTTTCAAATTATTTTACATCCTCCTTCTTGGGAGAATGCACGAGGAATACCATCAACGGGCACTACTTAGTCAGGATGAGATTCTTGGGAACAATTCAGATCACTTCTTCCTTCCATAAAGGCTCTTCAAGTGTCATCCATTCCACCACCATAGTGGGAATAATAATCCAAATAATAATAATAATAATAATAATAATAATAATAATAATAATAATGGGTTGTCCTTTAGGACAACCTCATCCCTGAAATTTGGATGGCCTCAACTCTGCTGGCCTTCCAAAAGGCCTTGAAGACCTGGCTTTGCCTGCAGGCAGTTGGAGATGGGATGTCATGGAGTCCAACACGTGTGTATGGTGGTTTATCCTGTTGAAGACATTTTGTTATCAGGCTGTTGGAGAGTGTTTTAGAGAGCCTTGAATGGCTTTTTAATTGGTTGTTGTTTTTATTGTGGTTTTTCTTTATATTTATTTATTTATTCATTCATTCATTTATTTATTTATGTTTGCCACTCAGAGTTACATTGGATACAATGGGGGAGGATATCAATTTGTTTAATCAATTGATAAATAAGCCATCTAAAGTCTCCAGGAAGGGGCACGGTGGCTCAGCGGGTAAGACGCCAGGCTTGTCGATCAGAAGATCGCAAGTTTGGAGGTTCGAATCCCTAGCCCCGCATGACAGAGTGAGCTCCCGCACTCTCCCCAGCTCTTGCCAACCTAGCAATTCAAAAGCATGCAAATGAAAGTCGATAAATAGGTACCACTTCAGTGGGAAGGTAACAGCGTTCCACGTGTGTCATGCGGCCACATGACTGTGGAAGCCTCTTCGGACAACGCTGGCTCTTTGGCTAACAAACGGAGATGAGCACCGGCCCCTAGAGTCGGACACGACTGCACAAATGTGTGGGGGGAGCCTTTACCTTTTTAAAGTCTCCAGGATAGTCCTTGAAAATCTCCAACATTTTTCATTGTTACCTATTTACTAAATGCATTTCTCTAGCCACCCATCTACCCAAGGAACACTGGGCAGCAAAAAGAAATGTTACAAATATCAGTCAAAATGTGCAAGTACAAAATGAATCAAGGCCCCTAAAAAATCTGGAGCCTTTATGAGAATATATATATATATATATATATATATATATGTGTGTGTGTGTGTGTGTGTGTGTGTGTGTGTGTGTGTGTGCACGCGTGCGTGTGCGTGTGTTAGAGACAGAGAGAGAGAGACAAATGGAAAAAAAGTCTATGAGTGGAAAATAATATTAATCACATCCCAAATTAAATATAAATAACGTACATGTGTTTAATTAATTAAATATTAAAATGCAATTGTAATGCAATGAAAATGCATTACATTTAATTAAATGTACATAAAGTGAAATCGAATGTCTTTTCTCCCAGATGTCCACTTTCCATTTAGGAACAAGGCCCTGACACCCTTTGCCCAGGAAAAAAAGAAAGGTAACAGCATTCCACGTGTGTCATGCGGCCACATGACTGTGGAAGCCTCTTCGGACAACGCTGGCTCTTTGGCTAACAAACGGAGATGAGCACCGGCTCCTAGAGTCGGACACGACTGCACAAATGTGTGGGGGGAACCTTTACCTTTTTAAAGTCTCCAGGATAGTCCTTGAAAATCTCCAACATTTTTCATTGTTACCTATTTACTAAATGCATTTCTCTAGCCACCCATCTACCCAAGGAACACTGGGCAGCAAAAAGAAATGTTACAAATATCAGTCAAAATGTGCAAGTACAAAATGAATCAAGGCCCCTAAAAAATCAGGAGCCTTTATGATATATATATATATATATATATATATGTGTGTGTGTGTGTGTGCGCGCGCGTGCGCGTGCATGTGCGTGTGTTAGAGACAGAGAGAGAGAGACAAATGGAAAAAAACAGTCTTCAGACCCACCAGAAAAATACAACAAATACTAAAATCAGCAAAAGACAAAAGGGACCCCCGCACCGCTGCAGGAGTATACCGCATACCATGCAGCTGTGGACAAGTATACATCGGAACCACAAAACGAAGCATTCACACCAGGATAAAAGAACATGAAAGACACTGCAGACTACAGCAACCGGAAAAATCTTCAGTAGCTGAACATGCTCTCAAGCAAACGGGACACAAAATCCTATTTGAAAACACAGAAATACTGTACAACACCAAAAGCCACTACACCAGATTATATAGAGAAGCCATTGAAATTCACAAACACCAGCACAGTTACAATAAAAAGTCAGCCCGGAAGACCCACAACAGCCAAAGTTCCCACCTTCCTCTCTGGGATCTTCCAGGACAACAACAAGGCAGTTCTATCCAACAGGTGCACCAGTGTGTTGAGAGCCACTCCTGAGTTATGATTTGACCGCAGAGGTCGGGAAAAGATGTTTCAGGTGGCTGCAACTGATGGCTATGCCTAGTTATAAAACCCAGGTTTCTGCCCCTTTAAATACCTCCTGGTAAACAAGAACCAGGTAAATTTGTGACTACACCTGGATCGCTTGCTATCGACAGCATTTTACTGGGGCTTTTCCAGCTGGATTGCATATGACAGACCACATTAGAGCTCTAGTTTAGATTGATGACATGCCAAAGACAGATTCTCCATGAAATATGTTCTCAAACTCCACTGCTCTCTTTTCCTACAGGCTCCTGGAGCATGCTTACAATTTCAAGCAACTGGAAGAGAGAGAGAGAGAGAGAGAGAAAGAGAAACCCTACAGGCAAATCAGAAGAAAAGTGTAATGCTACATGTATCATAACTGCAAAATCTCAGATTTCAGCTCATTCCTCTCCTTAAATCTTTTATAACAAACATCTGGAAGGGCAAGCGTTCCACTGCTACCATTACAGCAAAATACAGGTAGTCCTCGCTTAACGACCACAATTGGGACTGGAATTTTGGTTGCTAAGCGAAGAGGTCATTAAGCGAATCTGACCCAATTTTATGACCTTTTTTGTGGAGGGTCATTAAGAAAATCACAGTGGGCTTTAAGTGAACCATGTGGTCATTAAGCAAATGATGTGGTTCCTCATTGATTTTGCTTCCCAGAAGCCACCCGGAAAGGTTGGAAATGGTGATCACATGACCCCGGGATACTGCAATGGTCATAAATGCGAACTGGTTGCCACGTGCCCAAATCATGATCACGTGACTGCAGGGATGCTGTAACAGTTGTAAGTGTGAGGATCGGTCATAAATCAGTTTTTTCAGCACCGTCGTATGTCCGAACTGTCACTAGACAAATGGAGAGTCTTTGGTGCTCTCTGAGCCTTGTTGTTTTCATGCAGACGTTTCATTGCCAGGCTATGAAATGTCTGCATGAAAACAACAAGGCTCAGAGAGCACCAAAGACTCCCCAGTTCAACCCTGAGCTACAAATATTCTCTTCGATTGGTACTAAACAAATGGTTGTTAAGCGAGGACTATCTGTACACATTTAGCTTGCAAAGCTTCAATTTTTTTTAAAAAACAAGTCTCCCTAGAACTTGCATGCATATAAAATTGCACACAATTGCCCTAATTTGTCAATTTGCTGAAGTCAAGGAGGTTCTCCAAGCAGCCCACATCTGTATGCGCTTCTCCATTATTTTGTTTGTTGGTTTTTCAGAGTGAATCACCCATTTCAGAACCTTCAAAACGGTTGTCTTCACTGATCCCGGAATTGTTTGGAACTGAAACCAAGGTGCATTGAATATCATCTACTAATCCCCCATTTTAGAAGAAAAATCCTTCCCACTTTCCACCCCTGTATTACTAATAAGTACACACCCATAAATAAAACACCACAAACAAAGAATCAAATAAAGCAATCTGGTTTTATGATGAACTTTATTACGTTTAAAGAGAAAGGTAAAAGCTACGAAAAAACAAAAAAGAAGAAAAAGAAGAAAAACTAAAAAGGTGTGAAAATACAAAATAATTCTTTTTTAAAACATTACAGAAAGATGTGACTTCCGACTTTTAACAGCAAGGATATATATTTTATTTTATCTTATTTTTTTTATCCCACCTTTATTATTTTTACAAATGACTCAAGGTGGGGAACATACCTAATACTCCTTCCTCCTCCTCCTATTTTCCCCACAACAACAACCCTGTGAGGTGAGTTGGGCTGAGAGATCGGGACTGGCCCAAGGTCACCCAGCCGGCTTTCCTGCCTAAGGCGGGACTAGAACTCTCAGTCTCCTGGTTTGCCATTGGCTCCTTCCTAGGGCTGAGAGACAAGGACTGGCGCAAGGTCACCCAGCCGGCTTTCATGCCTACGGCGGGAATAGAACTCTCAGTCTCCTGGTTTGCCATTGGCTCCTTCCTAGGGCTGATTGAGAGGGACTGGTCCAAGGTCCCCCAGCCAGCTTTCATGCCCAAGGCGGACTAGAACTCTCAGTCTCTTGGTTTCTAGCCTGGAGCCTTAACCACTAGACCACTCTTACTCTATATTAAACCAAAATCACATTATTTCTATAAATCATTCCCCTTTAGCACATTATAAAAATCCCTAAGTATAGTTACTCCCTCCCCTGATATTAAAATAAAGAAAAAAATTCATATAAACCTCCTAAACAACTTTTCCCCCAAAAAAAATTACACTTACTTAATTATTCCCTTCCTACTATTATTCTATACATTTCTGTCTACTATAATAAAAGTCAAACTAAAAAGCACATACATTGTTTGCCATTATACTAAATAATACAAGAGTTTTAGTAATTTTAATAAACCCAAAAAAGAAAAGCAATTCGAAATAATGACCTTAAATCAAATTCTTAAAACCATCCAAATAAACATTTTATACCCTAATAATCTAATCATCTTAATCCATATCCTTAAAAACTCTTCAGAAAACCTCCCATACATAATGACCCCTACTTTTTCATAACATTTCACCAAAAAGTCAATTTTACTTATTGCTTGCAGATCCCTCTCTCTGTTGAATTTCTCCAATTCCACTATCCAATCTTCTTCCAGCATCTCAACAGAAATCCCAATCTCATTCTTAGAAGAAACATTACTATCACTGTTGAATTCCTAAATTCCATCCACTACACCCCCAAACAGATGACACATTTTAAAACTCATATTTTCCACAATGTCCTGAATGTCTTGTATAAAAACTTGATAGGAGTCAGAAAAGATCTCTTTAAAATCTTGATGGAAGTCAGAAAAAATCTGTTTAAAATCCTCCATGTCTCACACAATAGATTACGCCCCCCCCCCCAGGAGCTTAACCTGCGAAAGTCAAAGATATGAAACAGTTCCGAAGCACATTTACACAAAGCGAAAGTGAGATAAACAGACAGTTCCCAAGGGAAAGTAGAAACAGAAAGCTGAAGGTTTAAATCAGCCGATTCAACATGTAGGAAAATGCTAATATCTTCAAATTTAATACCAAAATAATAACAGGAAGATAATTATTTACTCTCAGTCCTCCTTTATATTTGGAAGGGAAACAAATTCCAAAACTTAAAAAAGATTTTTTTAAAAAAGTAATCCCAAAAATAACGAAAAGCACCAAGCACTTCTCCTTCCTGTAGAAAGCCTCTCTTAGGGTACGCATACTTAAATAAAAATATAAATTTGGTGATTTAGAAATGGGGTGGCCAGTCTTAGTGTCCCTTTAAGGCTACAGCGCGGCTTGGAAAATGGTGATGTCCCAGCCTCCCAGCTGCTCTTACCAGTCGAGTGTGAATGCTGTTTGCGATCTTCTGGCTGTAAGCAGTCGTCCAGAGGACAGATGAGGTGATTCCTGGTGTTTTCCTTAATCCGGAGAACACTCCTGGGCTTCAGGAAAACCTGCATGAGCCTGAAAATAATTGCCACGTTGTCAGTTTCACCTGCGTAGCCCACGGGCACAGCTGCTCAGTCTGTCATGTCCCCACCGGAAGTCCTCAAACAAAGCAATCTGGAGGTAACTGTTGTCTCGAGATTCTTTGGTGTGAAGTGTGTATTTTTGTCAGTGCTCATCTCTTCTTGACAGAATCTATATGAAAGGATTGTAACTGAATCATGTTGCTTTAGAGCTGTGTTTTAATCAATGCGCATAGGGGGAATATCTGCATGAAGATGCACAGAAGCTAATACCTGAAAGTTGTGGAAATTGTGCATAGCCCAAGTCCAGAATTAACTTTAGAAATTCTGAGTTAGTCTTTAAAAGTAATGGGACCCATGAAACTCCTGAAAAAAAGAATATTCAGGGAATAGGGTGGGGTAAATGAACCTTTTAATGTTTGTTTATGCAGCCTTGTTTGAAATAAATTGGGATAGGGTGGGTGAACTGTAATGGGATATATAAAGACAAAATACAGCTGGATCCTATTTATAAGCACCAGCAAAAATAAACGTTTTTTACAGTGCTATACACCTAGTCCCACTCAAGTACTACTATGCTACCTCAACATGGGGTTTCGGTGGGTGGGGTTCCTGGGAAGAATGAGTGAAAAATACTATATGCCAAGATTATATATCAATCGAAGAGAATATTTGTAGCTCAGGTTTGAACTGTGGAGTCCTTGGTGCTCTCTGAGCCTTGTTGTTTTCTTGCAGACGTTTCATTGCCAGGCTAGGCAACATCTTCAGTGTGAAAAGGGAGTGGGACTTGTTCTCTGGTTATATACCCAGGCTTGTCCTGCCTGTGTTGGTGGAGGTGTTGTACTCTCCTTGGTAGTACCTTGATTGGGTTGTTGTTTGCTGCTTGGTTGATTGGCTGAGTTAATAGTTCCTTGATTAGGGTCTATTGTGTTGTTTGATTGCTCCTCCTGCAATCAGGCAGGACAAACCAGGGTATATAAACAGAGAGCAAGTCCCACTCCCTTTTCGCCCTGAAGATGTTGCTTAGCCTGGCAATGAAACGTCTGCAAGAAAACAACAAGGCTCAGAGAGCACCAAGGTCTCCACAAAATTATATATTCCCAGCAGGGTCACCCAAGGCATGAAGGTCATCCCAACTACCCAGCTAAAGCAAGCAGGCACTTCTATTGGGCAGCAGCAATAGAGGAAGATGCTGGAGGCAGAACATCACTTTAGTGGCAATAGCAAAGGCATCAATTCATACTGTGCAAGAGAAGACAAACCACTCCTGTATTTTACCAAGAAAACCACATAGATAGGCAGTACAAAGTGATTGACATCTTAATGCCAGACGATGGGCCCCTCAGGTCGGATGGCACTTAACATACTACTGAGAAATTGCTGAGGACCTTTCAGAATACTAATGAAGTTTATGACAGGGCTGGATTAAAGCCTTTGGGAAGGTCCAGAATACCATCTCTTGCACATCTGTTACTACCACGAGAAGTTTAAGGCAGGATTTTCTTAAGAAAAGGGATCCTACAAGATCTTCGTCTGAGACCCCGAGGAAATGATGTTGAGATAGATGGGGTTTATATAATGTAGGTTTATATAAGACAATCTTACTCGGCTACGAGTGATCGCCAATGATGATATAATGTAGGGCACCAGATGGCTTTTAAAGCAATGGTTGGAAGCTCATGGGGGGGGGGGGGGAAATCAACTCAACTGTTTTGACTGAAAAGACCAAATTCATAAATAGTGTAAAATTTGAGAACTTTGCCAGCTCTGACCTCTTTCTCTAAACTTTCATCCTCAGCTCTACTTGCCTCCTTTTCATGTTACTTCAGGTTTTTTCCCCCTTCAAGCCAAGACACAGCAAGCAAGAGAGTACAGTTTGCTGCTTCTACTTAGAAAACAGGCTGTTCCTGCCTACAGTGGATTTTTTTTTTTTTTTTTGCTGATCATCCCTTGCAGGCAGAACTTTGCCTCTCTGTGTCTTGAAGAAACATCATTTACCTCTGGAACATTTCCTCCAGTTCCTTTGGATCTGTGACAGACTTCCAGAAGCCAGCTCAGGATGCCCTAAGAATTGTTTATATATTGATCTGATTTTAAATTCCCAGTTAGTGTTGTTTTTCTGGTAGTTTTATTACTATATTTTGTACACTGGACATTTTATTCGTTGTAAACTTCTGACAACCGTAAGGTCTAAACATTCAGTAAATACAGAAATCCATAAATGGTCCAGCTAGACAATAACTGAGCCTAGGAAAGGACTTCTGAGTTATTGGGAACATTGATTGATTGATTGATTGATTGATTGATTGATTGATTATATGCCATCAAGTCTGTGTCAACTGTTAATGATCAGATAGACCAGGGGTCGGCAAACATTTTTTGCCGGGAGCCATTTTGACATGCTCGTGCACATTTTGAAGTGCTCGAGAGCCAGGGGACGGGGTTTGCAGGCGGGGGCCAATCGCGTGGAAGGGGGAGGGGTTTGCAGGCGGGAGCCAATCGCGTGGAAGGGGGCGGGTTTTGCGGGCGGGAGCCAATCGCGTGGAAGGGGGTGTGGTTTGCGGGCGGGGGCCAATCGTGCACACTTAGGGCCTGCTGCCGCCATGCCCGCTGCAGTGCCTGCCGCCGCCATGCCCGCTGCCATGACTGCGCAGGCGGAGCTGCCTGCCTGGCACTCGGGCGCTCTGGCTGGGGTGCAGCGGGACGGGAGCATCGCCGGCGGCCCGCGAGGACCGGCCAGGGAAGGCGCGCGGGCGGAGCTCCCATCCCGCTGCACCCCAGCCGGAGCGCCCGAGTGCCAGGCAGGCAGCTCCGCCCGCGCGCCTTCCCTGGCCGGTCAAGATCCCTTCCCCGCCCCCAGCAGAACCAAATATGTTAAAAAGTGGGTAGGTAAAGCACGCTCGCGTAAACATCCTGGTTCCTTCATGATCAGTTGAGCAGCAGCCACGCAGCAGCAGCAAGCGGGTGTCTTCGACAAATTGCTCTGGAAGGGGGCGGGGAGGTTGGGAAGAAGGGAAAGAGAGGCTCGACTGCTCCAGTCACTTCTCTTCCGGAGCCAAATCTTCCAAAGGGGCAGCGGCAGCAGCGGCGTCCTGGAAACAGGAAGCACTGATGGCCCACCACCGCCGCTGCCCCTTCGAAAGGGCAGACTCCGGGGACCCCGAAAATGCCCTCGGTTCCGGCAGGGAGGCAAAAATCACGCGTGCAGGCTGCCGGGCTTCCCGACGCACAGCTGATTGGTGCGGTGGGGGGGGGGGACGGGGTGGAAATTCTCTGTGCTGATCAGCTGTGCGCCGGGAAGCCCCACGCGCGTGTGATTTTTGCCTCCCTGCTGGAACCGAGGGCATTTTCGGGGTCCCCAGAGCCTGCTCTTCCAAAGGGGCAGCGGCAGCAGCGGCGTCCTGGAAACCGGAAGCACTGATGGCCCACCACCGTTGCTGCCCCTTCGAAAGGGCAGACTCCGGGGACCCCGAAAATGCCCTCCGTTCCGGCAGGGAGGCAAAAATTGCCCGTGCAGGCTGCCGGGCTTCCCGACGCACAGCTGATTGGCACGGTGGGGGGGGGGGGACGGGGTGGAAATTCTCTGTGCTGATCAGCTGTGCGCCGGGAAGCCCCCCACGCGCGATTTTTGCCTCCCTGCTGGAACCGAGGGCATTTTCGGGGTCCCCAGAGCCTGCTCTTCCAAAGGGGCAGTGCCAGCAGCAGCGTCCTGCAACCCGGAAGCACTGATGGCCCACCACCGCCGCTGCCCCTTCGAAAGGGCAGACTCCGGGACCCCGAAAATGCCCTCGGTTCCAGCAGGGAGGCAAAAATTGTGAGTGCAGGCTGCCGGGCTTCCCGACGCACAGCTGATTGGCGCGGAGAATTTCCACTCCGGGTGGCCTGGCAGCGCGCGCGCACACGATTTTCACCTCCCTGCCAGAACCGAGGGCATTTTCATCAGCGCTTCCGGCTTGTCACGCGACACACTTGGGGGCCCCCGGCGACACAGTATTGTGTTGACACACAGTTTGGAAAGCCCTGGGTTAAGGCGATGGGCAAGTGCCCGTCGTCAAGATGGCTGCCGGAGACGGAGGCTTCCAAACCCTCGCGAAACTGTGTGAAGCCCGTCCCCGGAGGAAAAAGAGAGGCTGGGCCTAGGCGGTTGCCAGGGGTATGTCCACAGCCACGCACACCATGCCCGCTGCCGCACCTGCCCCGCCACACTCGCTGCCGCACCTGCCCCCGCCACGCCCGCCACGCCTGCCTGCGGAAGAGCCACACTCAAGGGGCCAAAGAGCCGCATTTGGCTCGCGAGCCGCCATTTCCGACCCTTGAGATAGACAGATCTTCTCTTGATGATGTGCATGAGATAGTATTCTAGACCTACAGATTGCAAACCACAGGCTCTTCTGCTTAGCTATGATACCTGACCTAGGTGGTTAGAAACCTTTCACCTATCACATGTTTTTCAGAGGCACATGTGGAGCTCAAGAAGGCAAAATCAGCTATGGGGAAGGTCAACTCTGTTCTTTGATTAGCAGACCAGCATCTGCTGATCAATAACTAGAAGAAATTATTGACCTCTTCACCAATGCATGCTCTTCATTACTGACATTTAAATGTTAGAAGTCTGGAAGCCACCTTATAGCTCCTGCATTCTACCATTTTTCAATCGACATCAACACCCCACAGATGTTTGACCTGTAGACAGCATTATGGATGTGTAATATTGTTGAATCAAGGGCCACATTTTCAACTGCAGTTACACTCCACAAGGTAGGTGAGATGAGGATAGAGAATTTGGCAAGAATTCTAATTAAGGCATTCCTGACTGATGGCTGTAAAGGTAAGCTCACCAACTCTTTGGGTGTGAACCGCTGTTAAGAAGCTATCTTAATATCCATATCCATATATATACACAAAATAGAATAGCTATGACAAAAATTGTGTGTGTGTGTGCTTTGTTTTGCCTGTTCCAGGTTTAAGTCATGGACTCAAAAATTGCTCCTGAGTTGCTCCTCATGGATGGATGGATGGATGGATGGATGGATGGATGGATGGATGGATGGATGTGTGTGTGTGTGTGTGTGTGTACAGTGTGTGTGTGTGTGTGTGTGTGTGTGTATGTCATAGCTTTCCAAACTGTGTGTCGGGACATGTTAGTGTGTCGGCTGCAGTGTCTGGGTGTGTCATGGCTGCTGCTGCTGCTGCATCCGATCTCTGCCAGGATTCTGCACAGGTCCTAGTGCCTGGCTGTCTCCAAATCTGCTGTGATTCCACGCAGGTCCTAGTGCCTGCTTTGTGCCCTGCTATAAGAGTGTGTCGCGAAATGATGCATGTCTAAAAAGTGTGTCACCAACATGAAACATTTGGAAAGCTCTGGTGTATGTGTATGTGTATGTGTATGTGTATGTGTATGTGTATGTGTATGTGTATGTGTATGTGTATGTGTATGTGTATGTGTATGTGTATGTGTATGTGTATGGGTATGGGTATGGGTATGTGTATGGGTAAGGGGATGTGTATATATATAAAAGCACCATTGCTTGTGCCCTGAGATCTTTCCTGTAGTCGGTGGAAGGGTAAAAAAAGAAATTCCAGATGCAGCTTTATAAAGAGTGCCAGTCTAGGAAATCAAATGTATTTTTGATTTCTGAAATGCCTGGTTGCAACTGAAGCTCATAAACTCATGTGTTGACTTAACCAGATATGGCACTAAGTAATAATATTTCTGGAAATACCTTTTGGCCACCTCCCCTTTCCATGTATATATGTACTTGATGTTATCTAACGTATCCACAAATGTTCTTTGTGTATAGTGCAGCTATAATAGAATTTTGCAGATTGTTCTTATCTAGATATTATATATGCATCCAGAGGGAAAACTTTACTTTAACCAGGTGCATTATCAGAAAATAACAATCTAGAACATAAACATCCACGTGTGCATCTTCTTTATGATGTCAAACAGTTCAAACAATACACGTCTCTTTTTCTCCCCATTATTTTACATTTGGCAGATATTTCCCCCTTCCTTATTATTATTAGCAATAGCATTGTGTTTGGATGCTTCCGAGCTAAATCCATTCATGTCCCATTAAACCTGAGGTCCAAAGTTCACAGAAGCTTCTTAAAGGCTTTCAGCCAAATTCCATATTTTTGTTGATGTAACGCATGAAATCTATTTCAGCAATACAAAATATAGGTGCTGATATCACACAAGAGTATCCCAGAATTTCTCCTTGCTTCTGACTTTTTCAGGTTTCAGGGGTAAATCAGAAGGGGAGGTGGATGCAAAGAGCTAAACAATTCTTGCAGAGATCAGAAATCTTCATCTGCCTCTGCATTCCATCAATATACTGTAAATATTGATTTCCAGTGATGAAGGCTGTATATGGAACCCATCTAGGGATGAGCAAATCTGTATTTTGGTGCACCATTCCCTAAGCAAATGCTTTCTTGCTTGCAATTTTTCCTAATGTACATTGTTTTTGCAAATAAATGTCACTAATATAATGCATTTGTGTACATCATTGTCATGGAAATGCAGATTTTCATACAGCTTCCTTTATATATGCTTATATCTGTTTTGCGTTTGATACTTCTTGGGAGACTGAAAACTGTGAGTATTGAGTCCTGCTGTGGACTCTTCTTGGGCCACAATGCTTTTAAGTGCAGTCCTATCTACTTAAAGAACTAGGAAGTTAAAGAACATCCAGGCAAGAACAACTGGATTAAAGGGAGAATTTCCAAAGGCTTTCCCCTTCAGGCAAAGAATACAAGGAAGGGTTGTATAGTTGAAGAACAGAATATACTGTATATATACATTGATAGATGTGATAGTGATAGATGTAACAGTGTCAAGTGACAGCAACATCAGGAAGAAGGAGTATGAGAAACTGGAGGAGTACCAGGGCCAGTGCTTCTCCACGACTTCAGAGTAATATGTTCTAAGCAGTAAATAGACACTCAAACAGAGATTAGATAAAATAGTCTATTTACTTTATATACATACGCAGTCCAAAATACAGTCCATGTCTCTCGGAGTTTACTCAAATTCATGTCCATTACATCGGTGATGTTCTCTAACCATCTCATCCTCTGCCGTCCCCTTCTCTTTCCCAGCATCAGGGTCTTTTCCAATGAGTCCTCTCTTCGCATTAGGTGGCCAAAGTATTTGAGCGTCAGCTTCAGTATCTGTCCTTCCAATGAGCAGTCAGGGTTGATTTCCTTTAGGATTGACTGATTTGACCTCCTTGCAGTCCAAGGGACTCTTAAGAGTCTTCTCCAGCACCACAGTTCGAAAGCATCAATTCTTCGGCGCTCAGCCTTCCTTATGTTCCAACTCTCACAGCCATATATCACTACTGGGAAAACCATAGCTTTAATTATATGGACCTTTGTCGGCAAGGTGATGTCTTCGCCTGTTAAATGCACTTAAATGATGTTCTACATAACGTGTCCTTCTAAAAGCTTTTGACACTTTTAGCCTTCATTCTTTTATTGAGTATGGTTTATAAATAGACTTCTCCATCTCTCTTGTCTTACAAAAGGTTGTCATTTAGACCAGGTTTTACTAGAGTTTATAAACATAGTGTAGCTCTTTTTAATCACCTCAGCATTTTATTGGCTTGGGAAGACAGCTGTCTATCAGTTATTCCAATTTTTATCATGCTTCATGGTGCAGATTCGGAGTTGGGTGGCTTTCTCTACATAAATAAGCATGGACTGGACAAAATTGACCATCTCTTCTACATATCAGTGTTCAGTTCCATGGTCCAGGTGCAATGTAAACATATGTACTCTTTGCCCCAGATTGAGGGAGGGGAAAAATCTAGGAAAATGGGGTAGTACAATGTAGGAAGTTAGAGATTGGGATACAAAGGAAAGGGTTCACTGTTCAAATCTCAGCTGTACTTGGAACATGTCCAATGGAATTGGGGAGATCTTCAGCTTCACCTCACCCCACATGCATTAGCTTCAGTAAGTGGCTTCAAAACTCCAGGATGGGAATTACCTGGTCTTTTCAAGGCAACTTGAACATCGACCCGCCCCACTCGGTCATGCAGAGAGGGCATGCTAAGGATCCCATCGGCTAAAGAGTTCCATCTAGCGGGATCCAGGAGGCGTGCCTTCACTGCAGTAGCACCCCCCCCCCTTTGGAATATCTTGCCCCTGGAGCTGAGGCGAGTTCCTTCACTCCCGACCTTCCGGAAAGACCTGAAGACCTGGTTCTGCCGCCTGGCTTGGGACGGGAATGCCAATACTTCCTCTTGGGAGTGACTGGCGCCATGAAACCTGCCTTATTGTTAACATCGTTTTGTTTGGATTTTATATGTAAATTATTGTGGCTGTAATTTTATATTTTTATCTTATCTTATTATTGTGAACCGCCCAGAGTCCCCAGGTGTGGAGGAGATGGGCAGTGATACAAATTTAAATAATAAATAAATAAATAAACTTAAAATTTACTTGGGTTGGAGAACACCTTAGAAGGTGACTAGGCTGGCTGTGTCCTCAGGGGCTGGTAAAGCTAAAAGGGGTGTCAAATTAAAAGAGATGGGACAAGTTAACTTTAGGAATTAATTTTGAAGGATGAACTCCATCCTGCCTCCTTAGAATGACTGACAGAATCAAGCATCTGATGTCCCTTCATAATTACTATGATTCCAGAATGATGGTACGTGCCTTGTCAGGTCATAACACAAGCTTCACTCCTTGCACTTGGATCATGATGTTGCATGCAAGTATGTGAGTTGCATACATGTTCTCCCTTGTCCCCCCTTGTCTCCCTCCCTGGATGCCTATGGAGTTAAGCAATGTCTAGCTAGGATTTATCAGTTAGGAGATATAGCCAGATAGTTAACTAGCTAGATGGTAGATAGATAGCCCTGCGAGTGGGAACATTTTTAAAAAAATAGGGGATGACTGAAGTGCTCCTTCCAACTTTAACCTTTAAAAATGCTGCCATGCTTGCAACAGCAGAATGTTACAGGGTTCTTCCTTTCTTTGGCAGTTCCTGGATTGATCATGGAATACTTGATATGGTGTTTTCTGGAGCTGGAGAAAAATCTAGAAAAGATCTCTCAGGCAAGTTGTTCACCTAAAAATAAAAGACACCTCCATTCTCCTCTATTCAGTGTGGTAATTTTTTCTATGTATTTTCCTTTCAATCTCTGGGGTGTATGTGTGTGTGGGGGGGGAGGGGGAAATAAGCAAACAACAGATGGACTGGGAAAGTTGTATGCAGGCAAGTAAAAGGAAATGGATGTCTAAGGGTTAGGATACAACTTTTGCTGATCAGAAAGAGAAAGAATATTTTTTTAAAAAAAATTAAGTCAACCGAAAAATGCAAATGTTGCCTGGTTGCAAATATTCAGATATAATATGGAAATTTATAATTACCGTACACCAGTAAGGTTTGACCACACCCCATGGACAGACTAGAAAGGCCAGAATATTTGAAGAATGTCCTTCCATAAATGCAATCTTCAAAAATTCAGTCTTCACCTGCCAGTATGTTTCTTGCTCTTGAATCTTATACTCATTCTAGAGGTAAAGCAAAATGGGGAAACCAGCAGTAATTAGGACTTGGTTGACTTTGCTGAGCTGGAAAGCTAAGGAGGGGTTAGGGTTAATTAGTATTTGGATGAGAGACCAGTAGGAAACCCAAGAGTTTAGGATGGGCAGGGAAGTTGAAAAAGTATTCCTGGAAGGAACCACTTCTATATTGCTACCAAGAAAACATGATTGCCACAAGCTGAACTCAACACCGGGGAACCTTTAAAACAACAACAACAACAACAACAACATGTTGTGGTTATTCCTCACTTGTGCATGTCCATGTTCATTCTTGTTCCTTTTCTTCTTGACCTACTAAACTTTCCTTTGTTGTGGTTCCTTGGTTGTTACTCAGATAAGTAGCTGTAAGATGAAGGTATGTACTAGTGTATAATGTATGTATAATGATTGCTTGCATCAGGGACCACCATCAATACACCCACTCACTACACAGGGCCACTCACTGTCATTCTAACTCAGGTCATTCGCTCACCAAAAACATTGTTGCTGACACTGAGACTTTTCAGAGTTCCAGACTTAGCATTTTACTCCTCTTTGTTGTGGACGGCAGAAGCAAAACATGTCTTAATGCAACATGTGTCTTATTCTGTGGGGGGGGGGGGGACACTGATAAGAGGAAGATCACAGTAGATGACCAAGTGGCTCGGTAATTTTGAGACCTGTCCTGGGCACTCTCACAGAGTGGATGCCCTGGCCTTGCTCATTCACAAAATAACAACAGGGATGGGATTCATCAGCTTCAAAACACCTTCCCAGAAAGAGGGTCATGTGACTTTTCCCTCCACTCTTTCTTGTCACCCAGGATGCTTACCAGTAGGCCTTGCAGATACTGTCAACCTACCTTGAGTGGCAAAGCAGTATGGTGGCGAGGCCACAAGCCTTCTTCCCTGTTTAGACACTTTCCCTTGATGCAGCCCAGTTTTTAGAACCACAACCCTGTGGAGCTTCACAAAGAATCTTGAAAGACACGCTTTGCAGGACCCTTCATGAAAGAACTGCCCAGCCCCACTGTCTGTCAGTTTGAGTTATCTTCCTCTTTTCTGTTAGATGATTTCAAAACTAAGCACTTCTAGTCACTTATCACAAAGTTAAAGATGCTGGTAAGGCCTACATAATGTCCTGAGACACCCATCTAAACAGAATTTAGAGTAAAAACTTTACTTTGCTTCATAAAGGCCCACATTTCTAGAGATTGATAGACATTAACCGCCTCAACCCTGCTACGTCGACCCGTCCCACCTGGTCATTTTGTATTTGTATTTGTATTTACAGTATATGCTTTTATATTTATACCAATCAAAGAGAATATTTGTAGCTCAGGGTTGAACTGTGGAGTCCATGGTGCTCTCTGAGCCTTGTTGTTTTCTTGCAGACGTTTCATTGCCAGGCTAGGCAACATCTTCAGTGCGAAAAGGGAGTGGAACAGAGAGCAAGTTCCACTCCCTTTTTTGTATTTATAGTTATACGGAATTGTTTTTAGTGACTTGCCATTTTTATTCTTTGTAAGCCGCCCAGAGTCATTGTACACGAGATGGGCGGCAGAGAAATTTAATCGATAAATTAATTAATGGAGAGGTATTTGAGAAGGTTGCTGGCCTCAGAGATCATGTTGCTTCTCCTTTGGCTGGTTCTCCTAGCTGAACCTGTCCTTAGCACCGACATCTGGGGCCAAAAAAACTCCTCCTGCTTGTACTTTGTAGGTGGTTGAAGAGAGGAAGAAAAACAGGCCTGAAGGTAAATCCAACTTGCGAAAAGTCCAACAGGTAGGTTGTTGTCTTTCCCATTAGTTCTCCATCTTTCTGTTTTCTGACTATCTCCTTTTCCCTCAGTTGCACACATCTTATATAATGAACAGAAGGCCAAAAAAAAAAAAAAGGAAATTTTGCCATAAGATGAACTACAATATTAAAGAAACTGAAAACTACATTTTGAAAATTGTTTCCTTCCCAGATCCTCCTGCCCATGGAGAATCGATACGCCAGAAGAGCATTGCCTTACACATTAATATTAGAGAACAAAATTCGTTCCTGATGGATTGATGGCGCATTTTCTTTAAGGCCAAGCCGTAATGAACACAGCAACTTTCTCTTCCTCTTTTCCTTCTCTCTATTCCGTCTTGCTCTCTCCATCCCCCCTCCCCCCTGCCACAACTTGCCCCCATGGAGATTGCAGTGAATAATTGGATCGTGTTCGCCAGTACGCGAGCCCATCTGTTATTAGGCAGCGAGATGCTACAATTCAGCCTGGTGCCCTCAACCCTCTATTGGCAAGGGGAAATAATAATAAGAGAGATAGTGCTTCTTTGCTCTAAGGTTCTGGTTCCTGAGTCAATCAAGCTAAAGGTTGGTTGATGCACTGCTGGCTAATCATTCCTCCCAGGGCAATGCGGCCCAGACTGCAAACACCCCTTACAGGCCAAGCTTAAAAGCAAATCCGAGTATCCCCCATAATTTTAACATGAAGCTTTGCATCATGTCACAGCCGGGTTTCCTCCACAAATCAGCAAACACCAGTCAGGCCTTTGTTTTACAGAGATGCCAAACATGCGTGGTTGGAAGGGGTATTTAGGCAACCCATCACTACTGACAATCAATTGTGCTCTTTGTGCTTTTAATTACAAGACCAATAAGCAGTTTAGCTTTCTTTGGCCACCCTCGCTGTGCTGCCTTGCCTTGGCCTGATTAAAAGAAGAGAGGGGGATAGTCAAAGAAGCATAACTGCACAACTTGGCACCACATGAAACTTAAGAACATGGGACTTACATGTATTGCTGGTAAGTTAGTGATGCATATCAAGAAATTTATTTATGTATTTATTTATTTATCCAACTTCTATCACCGCCCATCTCCCCCCAAAAGGGAGACTCTGGGTGTTTACAACAAAGTCAGCAATTAAAACATAGTAAAGGTAAAGGTAAAGGTTCCCCCCGCACATTTGTGCAGTCGTGTCCGACTCTAGGGGCCGGTGCTCATCTCCGTTTGTTAGCCGAAGAGCCAGTGTTGTCCGAAGACGCTTCCACGGTCATGTGGCCGGCATGACAAGCGCGGAACGCTGTTACCTACCCACCGAAGTGGTCCCTATTCATCTACTTGCATTTGCATGCTTTCGAATTGCTAGGTTGGCAAGAATTAAAACATATAAAATACAATATAACAACCCTAAGAAAAAACAAATTAGATATAAATATAAATGTAAAATCCAAGAGGCAATGAGGTCATATGTTAAAGAGCTCTATGGCGCAAGCCAACCCCAAGAGGAGCTATTACCCTTCCCATCCCAGGCGAGGTGGCAGAGCCAGGTCTTCAGTTATTTTCGGAAGGTCAGGAGTGTGGGGGCCTGACTCACCTCCAGGGGCAGAATGTTCCAAAGGGCGGGCGCCATGCAGAGAAGGCCCGCCTCCTGGACCCCGTCAAGTGAAATTCCCTTACTGACGGGGTCCGTAGCATGCCCTCTCTGCATGAAATTAATGTAGGAATGATTGTATCAGGAGAAACTAGTCTAGCACCTTAGCTGATCAGGGTCCAGTCTGGTGTAAGGATGAGCAAATACGACTTCTAGGGTTGCAGAAATCTTTTGAAAGGGATGCTTTGGAATGTATTGAAGCATTTTTTCCAGATCATTAAAGCAGCTGCGTCAATTTCTAGGCATCCTAGCTGCTTGGAAAGCTGCTTCCTACACTCTTGTCGCACAGGTGCCAATTCCCATGTTCAAACACATCTGTTGAATTCTGCACACCAAACTTTGCCTTTTTAATTTTTTTTATTTTTTAGAATTTATATCCAGACTTCCTATCTATAGGGCTCTCAAGCTGGCTAGCAATATAACATAGAACAGCACTATTAGATTAAATTCATATGAAAAGTCTGGTTGAAAAGGGGTTTTGTGACTTCTTTCCTAGAAGAAAGAAATACTGGGAGAAATTTCCAAAAAGGTTCATTTCATAGGCTGGGAACAGTGTGCCAAAAAGCAAAAGCTTTGTTATGCAAATTTGGTCCCCATTTTTCTAAACATTTTTGTTTGCCTAACTGATGCCATTCTTGGAAACAGTTTTCACAAATGCACTGAGAGTATGTGTGTTATTTTCATGGCCAGCATTATTAAATTTGGAAAAGTGCAAATTTCAAATGTTAACTGAGTTTCAGCTGGTGTACCACTATGAAAAAATGTGAAATTAGATGAGTAAACATTTAAATGTGAACTCAACCAATTTCTCCCCGTCCATAATCTGGTCCTGAAGCTCAGCATCCTTATTACAATGCAATGTGTCAAATGTTGCTTGAAGAGACACAAAGGAAATCTTACATTTGACTATCAAAAAGATAAGGCTGTACAGCCTCCATCCATTTGAGGGCCCAGCAATGGGGCTTAGATTCCAGTGATCTCTAAATAATCCACAGTTGATCCTCACCATGGGGGTGGCCATCCCAGATTGACCCCTGTGGAGATCTTAACAGTTTATCAGAGGGAAAAGAAGAAAAACAAATCCTTCTTCCTTACAATCACAATCAAATCTGGACCCCATCTGTGGTTTCCTTTTAATTACAGCTTTTCAACAGTCTTGTCTAGTTTGGCCTTTAAAAACTGAGCAGCATAGCTTTCCCACTATGGAAACTCATTATTGATGGGCACTGCAAACAGCTGGCTACAAAGGATGCTGACACCGGTCGGCTTCTGTACTGCTTGACACGTGTTGGCTCAAATACATGGCAGGCAAGCAAAGCGAGTCAGACATTCCACCCCTCCAGAAAAAGAAACACCCCCTCAGAGAGCAGGGAAACAGCAATCCTGTGAAGGAGAACAGAAATAATTATTTAGGTTTATCAGGAAAATGGGCACGGAAGGAGCGGGTTAAATCAGGTGCTCGAACATGGCGACTGAAGACCCATTCGCTGTCACTTTTAGGGAAGTTTTTCCGTCGCACGAGGTACTGGAGTTGGCTGTGATATTTGCAGGAGTCCAAAATGGCTTGAACTTCAAAGTGTTGTTCTCCATCAATCAGAATAGGATTGGGGGGAGGTGGAGTCAGATGCCAGTGGGCCGACGGTTTGAATGGCTTCAGAAGACTGCAATGAAAAACAGGGTGAAAGTGTTGCATATTCTTAGGTAACTGCAATTGAACAGTGACAGGATTAATAACTTTGGTAATTTGGTTATACCGTTTCAGTATAAAATTGCACGGGGCAATTGCATCTCAGACCCATCAAGTTGAGTAAATGTCATGGGGGTTTTAGTCTCCCAACCCTTAGTCTTAATCCCATTACTACTGCAGGATGCATTATGCAATGAGTGCAACCACTGTCTAAAAGTCTCACTAAGTCCGCACTCCTGCCAGGTCGCAAAGATGTGATTTTGGTTCCCACCAAGAGGTTGGGACAAGGTCCACTCACCATCATATCCAGACATCCGATGTTTTGAGTAATCGCTGCCTGCCCTCGGGCACCATTCAGGGCAGGCAATTCCAGTTTCCCGGCGACTGGAATTCTTCATCTGCTGAATTGTTGTCAGCGTCGGACAATCCTCTCGGCATGAACTCAGCGGCTCCTCTGGTTTGCGTGAGCTCAGTGCCAATTGAGGCGCCACGGGATGCTTTTTTAGTTGGCAACTTGGGTTTGCGGCTGGGGCTTTTACCTCATTGAGCTAGTTGGGATAAAGGGCACACAACAATGCGATGGCCTTCCTTGCTGCATCTGAAGCAAGCTCTACTTCCAGCACGCCGCTTCTTCTCCCTTTCCCAAATTCTGTGACTTTCTTTTCATTTGGTACTCAGAATAGTAGTAGAAGTGCGCTTCTCGGCTCCGTGCAGGCAGTGCTGTAATTTTACTTGCGTGCAGGCTTCTTCTACTTCTCCAGATATGCAAATCCAACCTCACAGGGTTGTTGGCTTGGCCCGTGCCAAAGACCATTCTAAAATTTCAGGTTTTAAGCCGGCTTTGAAATACTCAATTTTCAGCGACTCTGGCCAATCAGTCATTTTTCCCACTAGACTCTTAAACTCCGAGGCATAGTCCAATACGGATCAGTTCCCTTGTCTAAGAGTTTGTAGATTGGTTCTGGCTCGCATTGAAATGAGGGGATCTTCAAAGTGAGGTCGGAGAGCGAACATAAATTTGTCGAAGTCCTCTACCCCTGGTGCTTCAGCGTCGTACAGATCCACAGCCCAATCGGCCGCTTCTTCTTCTAAGTGTGCTGTAATGTATCAGATCTTTAATTCATCATCCGGAAAATCTCTTCCCCATGCGTCCATGAATCCACAAACCTGATTCATGAACCATGCTAATTGCTTCGGATTGCCTTCAAATTTCACTTTCAGATCTCGTATCCCTACACCTCCACCACCAGTTTGTTCTCCCAGCCCTGGTAAGAAATTTGCAGGCTGGGGTCTAATACTGGTGGTGCTTTGACGAGCCGAGACGTTTTCTTCTCGTGGGCTTCTTGCGAATTGTTGGCTAGTAGTTGCCATGGCTATTTGCCTCACTTGTTGACTCATCTCTTCGATGATGCCTTGTAAGCCTTCCATGCGACTCCCGAGCTCTGACACCTTAAGTTCCACTGCCTCGATTCGTTGTCCCAATGTGGATTGGGATCCTTGCTCCATGGTTACATGCCAAGCGACCTCTTGATCTGCGTTGCATCCAATTGCTGTCGACCATCTGTCTCTCACATCCCATAGTGAGGGGTTTGGGCCCATCTCCATCTCTGTGAACTGGATTTTAGGTTGGGCTCCAAAGTTCTGCCGCCCCATCATGGGATGACTAACATCCCATTCCTGTCAACCCAGCAGTTTGAAAGCCTTGCAAGTAGATAAATGGGTACCACCTTAAAGTGGGCTAATTTGCTGGCGTCCTGTCGGGAAGTCAGCTCCACCGGAGAGGAGAGGATCAAAGGATCAGAGGAAGATCAAACAGCGGTGGTGACGACAGACCCGGATGTGACAGCTACAGGACGTCAGCAGCCGGCTCAAGGCATCCTGGGAATTGTAGTCCAGAGCCTAATAGAGTCAGTTCCCTTACCCCTCTCCCTTCACGAGTGGTGAATTGTATATATTTGGAATTGATGTACAATTGAATTGTATATATATGATTGTAGGCCGCCTAGAGTCCTCCACTAGGGAGGGGATAGGCAGGGTATAAATAGCACTATAAATAAAATAAATAAATAAACAAACATCCCCTCTGTTTCCAGATCTGGGTCTCTTCTGTAGCTCTTCCCTCGCCTGGGGCTCTTTACTTTGCATGTCCCAGGTTCCTTCAGTTGGGAAGCCTGCCAATAACTCCAACATGGTTGTGCTCACCATGGGTTGTTCTGACATGGGGGACTGGGAAAATCGTACTCCTGTTGGGTAGACACCTCCAGTCTCCAAATCTATTATGGGGGACTGGGAAAGTCTTACTCCTGCTGGGAGGACACCTCCAGCCCCTGAGATGAGTTCTTCATCTTGCCACTCATCCATAATAGCTAATTCCAGATTGCTTGACCACCCTAGGTCCACCGAAGGTACTGCTGTCTCAGAAAGAACAGTGTCCTCAGGGCAGGTTGCCATTATTTGGTATTCAGAGCTTTCTGTGATGGTCCCAGTGCCAGGATCTTAAGATGAGAAATTCTCCAGACAATTCATCAGAATGCTAAAAGAATTCATTTATTAAAATCTGACTACATGGAACGGCTGCCAAAGCTCTGAATACCAAATTTGGCGCCAAGCATTCAAAGTTAAGAACTTCCCTCTGACTTCATCCCTTTTTAGTTTCAAAACAACCGTTTTCTCACTCTTGATCTTCCCCCCTCCCAATCTGTTAAGTTTAATGAGAGTCCAGGTGTCTTATCAGTGTCCTTGGTCTTTCACAGTCAGTGGAGGAATGTGAGGGAGGCAACTGGTTCTTTTTGGTTTGCAAAGCAGCTGGCTACAAAGGATGCTGAAACGGGTTGGCTTCTGTACTGCTTGACACGTGTTGGCTCAAATACATGGCAGGCAAGCAAAGTGAGTCTGACAGTCAATCATACATCCTTGTTTGTTTGTAACTACAGTCATAGCTGGCTTACTACGGGCACCAGCCGAGACGGGCAGGGGAGGTCGGGTGGCGGTTGTCATCCAAAAGTCTCTAATGGCCTACAGGGGCGCTGCTCCGCAAGTGGCCGGTTGTGAGACCTTGTTTTTCAAGTTGGGATCTCAAGAACAGTTGGGGGTGTTGCTTCTGTACCAGCCTCCCTGCTGCCTAGCAACCTCCCTGCCCGAGCTGCTGGAGGCCGTCTCGGGGTTGGCGGTTGAGTTCCCCAGTCTTATGGTTCTGGGGGACTTCAACTTGCTGTCCCTGGGATGTGCCTTGGAGGCGGCTCAGGAGTTCATGGCTACCATGGCAGCCATTGGCCTGTCTCAGTTAATTTGGGACCCGACTCGAGACAGTGGCCTCACCCCGGACTTGGTTTTCTTGTCTGAGTAGTGGCAATGTGATCTGAGGGGAGAGCTAGATCTGTCCCCATTGTCATGCTCAGACCACGCCCTGGTGACCTTGAGATTCTCTTGTGCCGCCCCACTCCGCAGGGAGGCAGGACCTATTTGATTGGTCCGCCCCCGGCGACTTATGGACCCAATGAGGTTTCAGAGGGAGCTGGGGGTGATACCCGAGGATCTGCTGCACGGTCCACTGGAGGCCCTGGCTGCAGCCTGGAATAGAGAGGCAGCCGGGGCCTTGGACAGGATCGCGCCTGTGTGGCCTCTCTTGCCACATTCAACCCATCACTCCCGTGGTTCACGGAGGAGTTGAGGGTCTTGAAGAGGGTTAAGAGATGTCTGGAGAGCCGCTGGAGAAAAACGAAGACTGAATCTGACCGAACACAATCTAGAGCCACTATTAAGGCCTACCTTGTGGCGGTAAGAGCGGCGAAACGTGAATATTTCTCTGCTCTCATTGCGTCCGCAGAATGCCATCCGACGGCCCTGTTTAAGATTACTAAATCTCTTTTGTGTCAAGTTCAATCAGTGACCCATTTACAGGGCCGTTTGGAAGAGCATCTGCAGGATAAAATCGCTCGGATTCATTCTAAGTTGGACTCTAAGCGTGAGGCACAGTCTGAGGAGATGCCAGATGATCTCTGGTGAGGACAGGATGGAGGGAGTGCATCCATCCTTGCTCTCTTAGATCTCTCGGTGGCTTTTGATACCATCGACCATGGTACCCTTTTGGGGCGGCTCAGGGAGTTGGGGGTGGGTGGCGCAGTTCTGTGCTGGTTCACCTCCTCCCACCGGGGCCATTCCCAATCAGTGGTGATAGGAGAGGAGAGATCCGACCCTTGACCTCTCTTATGTGGGGTGCCGCAGGGTTCGATGCTCTCCCCTCTCCTGTTTAACATCTATATGAAGCCACTGGATGAGATCATCCGTCACCACGGGATGAGGTATCATCAATATGCGGATGATACTTAATCATATATCACCATCCCGGGTGAAGTAAGTGATGCGGTTGATGCCCTGTCTCAGTGCCTGGGGGCTGTGCGGGTCTGGATGGGGAGCAACAGGCTTCAGCTGAACCCTAGTAAGACGGAGTGGCTGTGGATTGATGGCCTCTCAGATTCCAGGAAGTTGTCATCCTTGATTCTGGATGGGGTAGCACTGCCACATTCGGAGCCGGTGCGGAACTTAGGGGTCCTCCTGGACTCATGTCTCCTGCTTGAAGAGCAGGTGGCAGCCGTGGCCAGGAGGGCCTTTGCGCAACTTCGGGTTGTGCGACAGTTGCGCCCATTACTGGATCGAGATGCCCTACGAACATTCACTCATGTCCTTGTCATCTCCCATATAGACTCTTGCAATGCGCTCTACATGGGGCTACCCTTGAAGAGTATATGAAAGCTTCAGCTGGTGCAGAATGCGGCCACTCTGACAGTTATGGGTGCTGTAAGATCGGCCCATGTAACACCTCTGCTGCGCAAGCTGCATTGGGTACCAGTGTGCTTCCAGGTCCAATTCAAGGTGTTGGTTTTCACCTTTAAAGCCCGACATGACATGGGACCAGGTTACCTGAGGGACCGTCTCATCCCTGGAACATCGAGCCGCCCCACTCAGTCATGCAGAGAGGGCATGCTACGGATCCTATCGGCAAAAGAATATCATCTAGTGGGATCCAGGAGGCGTGCCTTCTCTGCAGTAGTACCCGCCCTTTGGAATACCTTGCCCCTGTAGCTGAGGCGAGTTTCTTCGCTCCCGACCTTCCGGAAAGATCTGAAGACCTGGTTGTGCCACCTTGCTTGGGACGGGAATGCCAATAGTTCCTCTGGAGAGTGGCTGGTGCCATGAAACCCGCCTTATTATTAACATCATTCTATTTGGATTTTATATGTAAGTTATTGTTGTTGTAATTTTTATATTTTTAACTTGTTGTTGTGAACCGCCCAGAGTTCCCTGGTATAGAGGAGATGGGTGGTGGTACAAATTTAAATAATAAATAAATAAATAAATAAATAAATAAATAAATAAATAAATGTTTATCAATGGTTGTTGTGGGTTTTCTGGGCTGTGTGGCCGTGTTCTGGCAGTTTTGGTTCCTAACGTTTCGCCAGTAGCTGTGGCTGGCATCTCCAAGTTGGGCACAGAGAGAATCTTCTAGCTGTGCTCCTGTCCTCTGAAGATGCCAAGTGAATCAAGGTGGCAATGTTCTTATAAAAGACACTTCCACGGTCATGTAGCCGGCATGACAAGCATGGACAGAAAATCCAAGATGGCGATCGGGAGCAGCCGCTGCTGAGCGCTGCTCCTGGAGAGAGGTTCCTGGTCTCCTGAATCCCACCCTACCCTGCCTTCTTGTTACCTGGAGGTGTGCGTAGGGGATTTTGTGAGGTTCCCTCGGCTTTCACTTCTGGACCGAGGTGGGGAGATGGCTGGACCCCCCCAGGTGGAACAGCAGGCGACGAGGCGGCGAAGCGGGGCAAAACGCGACGGCCGTTTGGAGGAGGAGAGTTGGAAAACGGCAAAACGCGGTGCTTTTCCCTGCGGGCTTTGGGGGCTCGGGCGAGCCCATTGCAA
This sequence comes from Charina bottae, assembly GCA_023362775.1. Taxonomy (NCBI): domain Eukaryota; kingdom Metazoa; phylum Chordata; class Lepidosauria; order Squamata; family Charinaidae; genus Charina; species Charina bottae. Next base: position 33,719,932 of record JALMGJ010000012.1, read on the forward strand.
ACTGGGCGGACTCCCTGGTGAGCCCTTACTATCTGGTCGAAGACGCTCGGCCCCTTGGCGGCCCTCTGGTGTAGTGGAGGAAGCGGCGGAGTAGCGGAGTATAATCAGGAGCCTGTGGGCCTTGTGGACAAGCACTTTACTATATTTTTGGGAGCTTGGGGCCCGGACGGACTTTGACGAACCCCCGCAGCTGTTGATGGACCTGGCGAGCCCCAGAGATTTAATATACACTGGAGGCTTGCGAGACCTTGGCGCTGCAACAAGACGGAAGAGCAGAGCAGCGGAGCGTGTTAGGTCTTAAGGCACGCCGACTTGGACGAACTCTTGGTGGGCCTGGTGGTCTTTAACTGTGGGGGAGGGGGTCTAAGGGGGGAGGACGGGTTCAGGAATGGGGGACCAGCCATAATATCCCCATGAAATCAACAACTGTTGAAGGTTTTTTATTGGACTTTTAACTTTAGTTTAACAACTAAGAGGAAGCCCCCATCTACACCCACATTTATTTATAGGCGGCAGAGACTTTTTAGGGTTCCTGTAGTGTGAATGTGCCCCCCCCTGGATGTGAGAGAGTCAGGGGGGAGTCCAAGATTGTGTGATAGTATGTATGAGTGCCCACACCTGAGTGGGAGACAGGTGGTGGGCAGGAGTGGATGATATCTCTCTGCGACCAGTGAGAGTGGTTGTGGGGGGACATTGCAGGTATGGTTGTGGTGGTTAGGCCCTTTCAGTGCCGAGAGCTTAGGCTGGTGCGCTGGGGGGGGCCTACCATCACTAGAAGTTGACTGAGTTTGAGAAATGTGTGCGTGTGGGAGGGGACCCGTGTTTCAACCTAGGGTCTTTGAAGGTCTGGGAGTGGAGGCATCTGGACCTGGAAGCTCTGGGGGTTACGGAGTGGGCTGCCCTATCGAAGTGGTGACGGGCCGGGGATGCTATGACGGGAACTGGAGGGCAGGCCATCGTTGGGGAAGACGCCCCCGGTGTTTGTTACCGGTGGCGTGTTCCGGCCCTCCAGGTTCATACCCAGGTCCTGGTCAGCAGATCCTTGAGGGCCCTGGTTTCCGGCTGCTGCTGCTTAATGCCAGGTCTGTTAACAACAAGGGCCCCCTCATATGTGATTTGATCACGGAAGAGGGGGCAGACCTGGCATGTATCACCGAGACCTGGCTGAGCTCGGAGGGGGGGGGTAGCCCTCTCTGAAATATGCCCAGCCGGGTTTCAAGTGTGGCACCAGCCGAGACTCCGGGGCAGGGGAGGAGGGGTGGCGGTTGTAATTCGAGAGTCTCTAGTGGCCTTCAGGGGCACTGCTCCGCAAGTGGCCGGTTGTGAGACCCTGTTTTTCAAGTTGGGTTCTCGAGAACAGTTGGGAGTGTTGCTGCTGTACCAGCCTCCCTGCTGCGTAGCGACATCCCTGCCTGAGCTGCTGGAGGCCGTCTCGGGGCTGGCGGTGGAATTCCCTAGGCTTATGGTTCTGGGGGATTTCAATTTGCCGTCCCTGGGACGTGCCTCTGACGCGGCTCGGGAGTTCATGACTACCATGGCAGCCATGGGCCTGTTCCAGATTATTCGAGACCCAACTCGAGACAGTGGACTCACCCCGGACTTAGTTTTCTTGTCGGAGCAGTGGCAGTATGCTCTGAGGGGAGAGTTAAATCTTTCCCCTTTGTCATGGTCAGATCATGCCCTGGTGACCTTGAGATTCTCTTATGCCGCCCCACTCCGCAGGGAGGCAGGACCCAGTCGATTGGTCCGCCCCCGGCGACTAATGGACCCAATAGGGTTTCAGAGGGAGCTGGGGGCTGTACCTCAGGATCTACTGCATGCTCCACCGGAGGTCCTGGCCGCAGCCTGGAATAGGGAGGCGGCCGGGGCCTTGGACAGGATCGCGCCTATGCGGCCTCTCTTGCCACACTTGACCCGATACTCCCCTTGGTATACAGAGGAGTTGAGGGTCTTGAAGAGGGTTAAGAGACACCTAGAGTGCCGCTGGAGAAAGACAAAGACTGAATCTGACCAAACACAAGCTAGAGTCGCTGTTAAGACCTACCTTGTGGCGGTAAGAGCGGCAAAATGTCAATATTTCTCCGCGCTTATTGCATCCGCAGAATGCAGTCCGACGGCCCTGTTTAAGATAACAAGATCTCTGTTGGGTAAGGTGGAGTCTGTGACCCACCTACAGGGCTGTGCGGAAGAATTTTCTGAGCATCTGCAGGATAAAGTCGCTCAGATTCGGTCTAAGTTGGACTCTAAGCGTGTAGCACAGTCTGGGGAGATGCCGAGGGAACGTCTTTGCCTGGTTATCTGGGAACAGTTCGATCCTGTTGGACCTAAGGAAGTGGACAGGATCCTTCAGGTTGTAAGGGCCACCACATGTCATCTGGACCCATGCCCTTCCTGGCTGGTACAGGCAGCCCGGGAGGTGACATGTGGTTGGGTCCAGGTGATGGTTAATGCATCTCTGGGGGAGGGGGTGTTCCCAGCTGCTTTTAAAGGGGCTTTGGTGCACCCCCTCCTCAAGAAACCATCACTGGACCCTACTATATTGGACAATTTTCATCCTGTCTCCCACCTCCCCTTTTTAGGGAAGGTGGTTGAGAAAGCGGTGGCGTTGCAACTCCAGAGGATCCTGGATGATACGGATTATCTGGACCCCTTTCAGTCAGGTTTCAGGCCGGGATATGGGGTGGAAACTGCATTGGTCGTGCTTACAGATGATCTCTGGCGGGAGCGGGATGGAGGGAGTGCATCCATCCTAGCTCTTCTTGACCTCTCGGTGGCATTCGATACCATCGACCATGGTATCCTTTTGGGACGGCTCAGGGAGTTGGGGGTGGGAGGCGTAGTTCTGCGCTGGTTCACCTCCTTCCTCCAGGGCCGTTCCCAATCGGTGGTAATAGGAGAGGAAAGATCCGACCCTCGCCCCCTCGTCTGTGGGGTACCGCAGGGTTCGGTTCTCTCCCCTCTCCTATTTAACATCTACATGAAACCGCTGGGTGAGATCATCCGTCACCATGGGATGAGATACCATCAATATGCAGACGATACTCAATTATATATTTCCATCCCTGGTGAGATAAGTGATGCAGTGGCTACCCTTTCTCAGTGCCTGGAGGCTGTGGGGGTCTGGATGGGGAACAACAGGCTTCGACTGAACCCTGGTAAGACAGAGTGGCTGTGGATTGATGGCTCCCGTGGATCCAGGAAGTTGTCATCTCTAGTTCTGGATGGGGTTGCACTACCCCATTCAGACCAAGTGTGTAATTTGGGGGTTCTTCTGGACTCACGGCTCCTGCTCGAAGAGCAGGTGGTAGCCATGGCCAGAAGGGCTTTTGCACAACTTCGTGTTGTGCGTCAGTTACGCCCTTTCCTGGATCGAGAAGCCCTCCGTACAGTCACTCATGCCCTGGTCATCTCCCATATAGACTATTGCAACGCACTCTACATGGGGCTACCCTTGAAGAGTATCCGGAAGCTTCAATTGGTCCAGAATGCGGCTGTTCGCGCAGTTATTGGTGCGCCTAGATCAGCGCATGTGACACCTCTGCTGTGACAGCTGCACTGGGTGCCTGTGTGCTTCCGGGTCCAATTCAAGGTGTTGGTTATCACCTTTAAAGCCCTACATGGCAATGGGCCAGGTTACCTGAGGGACCGTCTCATCCCCATAACGTCGAACCGTCCCACTCGGTCATTCAGAGAGGGCATGCTGCGGATCCCGTCCGTAAAGGAATGTCACCTGACGGGGTCTAGGAGGCGTGCCTTCTCGGTAACGGCGCCCACCCTTTGGAATATGCTACCCCCGGAGGTGAGGCAGGCCTCATCGCTCCCGGCCTTCAGAAAGAACTTAAAGACCTGGCTCTGCCGCCTTGCGTGGGGGGAGGGGGGGAATAATTCCTCTTGGGGATGGCTGGTGCCATAGGGCCCTTTTAAACATCTAAACATTAAACCATCACATCTTGGATTTTTATACTTAATTTTATTATATGAGAGTATTTTATTAGGTTGTTTTAATTGTCGGATTTTAATTGTTCTGTTTTGTAAACCGCCCAGAGTTCCCTTGTGGGGAGATGGAGCGGTATATAAATTGAAACATAAATAAATAAATAAATAAATTTCCAAATACTCTGTCCAATCTTCTCATAGCCACCTACCAGGTGTTCAACAGTCTCCTCCAGTTCTTTGAACAATCAGCATTTACTGTTATGCTGAATTTCTCAATTTTAGTTTTCCTTACACTTGTACATATTATTATTGTTATTTAACAGGTCCACAAGTTGACTGCTCTGCACAAACATAAAAAATGAGCTAAAGTGAAATGGAATTTTAATATTTTCTTCGTCACCCTTTTTGCTGTCATCGATATTGCAACAAAATGCTTTTGCAAAACACAGTTGCAGATACTACTTTATTATCCCTAATTTAAAAGCTGTTCCTGATTTTTTTTTTTATATATATATATATTTATTTATTTCTGTGTGTTAAAAAAAGGCATTACTTATAATACATCTGTTCTGCTCACTGGGGAATTTGGTTAATGGGTAACAGATAAAATCCATTCTGCTTAGTCAGGTTCAGATTTATTTATTTGTTGGCATATCACTTTTGTTTACAAATACCCAAAGTCTCTTTTATCCTCTCCTCTTTCTCTCTCTCCTTCCTCATCCTAGACCTTACCTGGGATGGTGCAGAGATTTAGCTCTGGGATTGAAAAATTGGTGACCTTAAATGCACTTAAACTTAAATGCACTTAAACCCTCAGTTGTTTAACCAACTGGTTTATCAGACTTCAGATCCAACTGGAAAATTCTTTGCTTGGACCCTATCCACATTTAACATATGAAATCTATTGTTTCTGAAGTAGTCCAGATGTTTTTCATCATTGGTATCAATTTACATTCTTTGCATTATGGCATAACTATGTCCTTTCAGTCAATTTGTGTCATTTTCAGCCATGATACAACCCAGATGGACTCAAACTTCACAATGCATGTCATCTGCACCATTACATTATTAAGCAAATCATTTTAAAATGATGCAAAGAATGTAATTTTGAATTTAACTAATGTTTGAGTTTGGCATACACCCCGTCCCCCTAAATGATTAATTAAACTGAGGATTTACTGTAGTCAAGGTTTAGACAGTGTTTCTTCAGCCAATTGTTTGAGAAACCACCAAGGATATGACTCAGTGGAATACTACATCCAATTCTGGGGACTACTGTCCTAAAAATAATATCCACAAACTGAAGCAAGTTCAGAGGAGGACCACCAAGATGTTGAGGAGACTGGAAACCAAGTCTTGCAAGAAACAATGAAAGGATCTAGGTTTGTGAAACCTACAGAACAGAAGACAGATGAGGGACATGATAGCAACATTCAGATATCTAAAGGGTTGTCATATAGAGGAGAGAGTGGACTTATTTTCTGTCACCTGAGAGGGTAGGACCAAACTGTAGGACAGCAGATTCAGTTTAGATATTAGGAGGAATGTTGTGGTGGTAAGAGCTGTCAGCTAGTGGAACAGGCTGCCTCATGAAGTCTCAAGGTCTTCAAAGAGAGGCTGGATAGGCAACTGTCCAAAATGCTTTAACGGATCCTTCACCAAGCAGAGGATTGGTCCAGATGTCTTCTGAGATTTCTTCCACTGCTATGATTCTATAATTCAGTACTTACTGTCCTTGATAAGCTACCCTGGACTCAGACGTATCAGAAGATTGGATCTACCCATCATTTCCCCCAGTGTTGTCAAGCTCACAACACTCTGAGGAATTATGAGAAATGTAAAGGATGGCTTAATCCAGCACCCACTGAAATATTACCATATCAGCTCCATAAACCCATCAACATTATCTGATGTAGGTCTGGGACCACCAGAAGTTTCACCAAAGCCCCCTCAAAACCAGAGCTTGCTTTAGCCCACAGCTTATTTCCCCCCATGATCAACCAAATATCTCTGATACCTACTTTGGGATTTTCCTTGGTGGAGGTGCCTGGATTGCTTGTTGTAACTCAAGGTTCAGATTTGAGGTTGGGGAGGCAATAACAGAAATAATTCCCACTCCCATGATAGTTTTAGACTCAGCAACTCAAATCTCTGAACCCTAAGAACCACTCTTGTTCAGTAGTGGGACCATGGGTGGAGGACTGCCTGGCACATCACACACCAGGTTCATTTGAGAAGCTTACAAACATGAGCAGGATAGCCACACAATTTTCTACTACTGCTTCCCAGCTACTAGTATTTAAGATATAGGATAAAGTTACCAACACTGGATAACTGCCCTTCTTTATCTTTACAAGTTACACAGTATATAACTGTGCAACTTGCAATGAATGGCTAAAGGTGATGGTCACCAATTTGGATGGACTTAAAAGGGGACTGACAGGCTATTTATCCAGTCCCTTTTAAGCCCACCCAAACTGGTCTATGATGTAACTTGTAAAGTTTTTATTTATTTATTTATTTTACTTATTTATTAAGCAAATTTATAAAGCCGCCCAACTCACACACGGTGAGCCTGGGTGGCTTACAGAATTAAAAACCATAAAAACACAATACACACCCCATGGCAGCAGAAAACACATTCATAATACCCACTTGATTTTCTCCGAAGCAACCTGGGATCCCCAGGCCCCTGACAAAACCTTGTCTTAAGTGCCTCCTGGAAAAGGAGCAAGGAGGGGGCCAATATTATCTCTGGGGGAATGATGTTCCAAAGGGAGGGAGCCACCATGGAGAAGGCCCTTTTCCTTGGCCCCACTAGATATACTTCCCTAACTGAAGAGACCTGCAACATACCCTGCCTCCCTGCTCTGGTGGGCAAGGTACATGTAACTGGAGAAAGGCGGTCCTGGGGACTTCCGGCGGGAAATGGTGGACTGACCAGCTGTGCCCATGAGCTCCATGGGCAGAACTGGCATCATGGCAATTTTTCGGGCTCAGGCTGGTTTCTCCTGAAGCCCAGGATCGCTTTTTCGGAGTAAGGAAAATGATCGGAATCATCCCATCTGTCCTCCGGACGGTGAATTGAAGCCAGGGGATCATAAACGGTGTCTGCGATCTACCTGTAAGAGTTCGCCGGGAGGCTGGGTTGTCATCACTTCCGAGCCACATTGCAGCCTAAAAGGGACATTAAGTCCAGCCATCCTATTTCTAAAGCACCCAATTTATATATATTTGAAGTATTTCTACCCTAAGAGGGGCTTTCTACATTAAGGAGAAAACTATCTCTCTTGGTGCATATCGTTATTTTTGTGATTTATTTATTTATTTATTTATTTATTTATTTATTTATTTAAGCTTTGGACTTCATCCGATACTAAGGAGGGTTGAGAATATATTATTATACTATATTAACTTACTGCTTCAGAAATGGAGGATCTTAGCCAGGCTTTCTCTGATCTTTGTGGAGACATCAAAGCAGATATGACGCAGATTCTTTCTGATTCCTGCCACGTTATTCAAGTTATTCCAAGTTATATATTAATATAAAGGGAGGGAGCAATGTTATTTAATGATTTTTATAATGTGCTAAGGGGATGTCGATGAAGGTTCTCAGTCATCCAGGTGGAACAGTCTGTGGCTTGAATCATGTCAACTGGATTTCTATTTTCTCAGTAGAAACATTTCACTCCTTATCCAAGGAGCTTCTTCAGTCTGAGTAAAGTTAGTAAGGGAATCCTTAAATATGTTTCTAGGGTAGCTGTGTGACCTTGCACCTGGGGCTAGGTCATGGTTATTTTGAGATGTTTATTTCTAAGTCCCATTATCATCTAAAGGAGGATCGTTAAGATTACCCTGCTGCTGTTGAGCTTGCGAAATGGTCTTAATCTTCCTAGGCACAGAAGACAAAGCAGGAAGGAAGACAGGGGAAAGGTTGTGCCTGAGGCCCCCACCTCTATTCAAGGAAGGATTTTCCAAGTTGGCATAAATGGATTCCTTGACCCCTCTCTCAAACCAACTATCTTCTCTGTCTAAAATGTGAACATTAATGTCCTCAAATGAGTGTCCTTTTTTCCTTTAGATGAAGATAAACTGCTGACTCTGGTCCTGTGGTGTTACTTCTCCTGTGTTGGGCCATCCTCCTGTACAAAGGTTGTTTGGTTTCTCCAATGTAGAGTTCAGAAATAAGTGGTGTTAAGACACAGGTCCAAAAGATGGCAGATCTGGTTTGGGTTGAGGTGACTTTTACAGACAAAAACACGGCTGTGCCATGGGTTCTCCTGTGTCACCCATTGTGGCCAATTTATACATGGAAGAAGTGGAGAAGAAAGCACTAATGTTCACATTTTAGACAGAGAAGATAGTTGGTTTGAGAGAGGGGTCAAGGAATCCATTTATGCCAACTTGGAAAATCCTTCCTTGAATAGAGGTGGGGGCCTCAGGCACAACCTTTCCCCTATCTTCCTTCCTGCTTTGTCTTCTGTGCCTAGGAAGATTAAGACCATTTTGCAAGCTCAACAGCAGCAGGGTAATCTTAACGATCCTCCTTTAGATGATAATGGGACTTAGAAATAAACATCTCAAAATAACCATGACCTAGCCCCAGGTGCAAGGTCACACAGCCACCCTAGAAACATATTTAAGGATTCCCTTACTAACTTTACTCAGACTGAAGAAGCTCCTTGGATAAGGAGTGAAACGTTTCTACTGAGAAAATAGAAATCCAGTTGACATGATTCAAGCCACAGACTGCTAAGGGGATGAATTGTAGAAATAATATGATTTTGGTTTAATATAGAGTAAGGGATTGATTATGGAAAAATACTGTATATCCTTGATGTTTAAAGTCAGAAGTCATTTCTTTCTGTAATTGATTCAAAAAAATTTCTCTTGTGTTTTCACCCCTTTTTTAGGTTTTTTTGTGTAGTTTTTTGTTTTTCGGTATCTTTTATCTTTTTTCTGAAATTTAATAAAATTCTTTTTAAAAAAAGAGAAAGGCGGTCATGCAAATAACCTAGCCCCAAGCCATGTAGGGCTTTAAAGATAATAACCAGCACCTTGAATTGGACCCGGAAGCAAATCGGCAACCAGTGCAGCTCCCGGATCTAGGCTTGCACAAAGCTTTGTGGGCCGCTGCATTTTGAACCAACTGAAGCTTCCGGATACTCTTCAAGGGCAGCAGTAAAGTTAAACAAGTTACACTTTTTTAAAAAATCCTGTTTCCTTCTATTTTCTTTCAGGGGATTATTCCAAGTTCTAACACTGGGATAAAGGGGGAAAAAATTCTTCATCCACATTACCTACATCTTGAATGAACTGATACATGGGTTTTTTTTTTAGATTTTAGATTTTCTTTAGATATTTTATCCCACCTTTATTATTTTTATAAATAACTCAAGGCGGCAAACATACTTAATACTCCTTCCTCCTCCTATTTTCCCCACCTGTGAGGTGAGTTGGGCAGAGAGAGAGGGACTGGCCCAAAGTCACTCAGCCAGCTTTCATGCTGAAGGTGGGACTAGAACTCACAATCTCCTGGTTTCTAGCCTGGTGCCTTAACCACTAGGCCAAACTGGCTTTTTCACATCTCCCCTCTTTACTTTTGCTCTAAACTAAAATTCCCCCAATGGCTATAGTCTTTCTTTATAGGGCAGCTGTTGGTGATCCTTACACACACACATACGTACACAGAAAGTATTAATTGTTTTTTTCATAGAGGCAGCAATCTAGCTTTATGATCAAGAAAAAAATATTGATAACATGGCAATTCTTTCATCTAACTGAAATGACAGCCAACATCTTTACTGGAGAGAATGTTCTCAATAATTTTGAGACAAACTTAACTCTCTGGACCCACAATAATTCTCTACCATGTCTTTTTCTTTCTGCTCCCCCATCAGACCAAACCTGGGTATCGCTGGGTATCACAGTTGTACAGTACGAAAATGGCATGACGTTGCACAGTTGGAGCTAATGCAAACTCCCTTCTGATAAACCTGAAGACAATGATTTAGAGAAAACCCTGCCACGTAGTTCCTTTTTAGCAAATTTCATTTTCTCTTGGCTCCAGCCCTCTTCTTCCTGGTCTTCCTTCCTACTCTTACCCAAAACAATAATAATAACTTTAAAAGCATGTCATGCTACTGACCAAGGAGGGACAATACATCATTTTGAATGCCACCATCCTCGTTTATGGTGAAGCATTTGATATTAATGTCTCCATCCCTTATCACAGACACTGGCATTATAAGTGCTTAACTCAGCCTGGCTTATTTATTAGAGCAGGTTTCACTGCTATTTCCTTAAATAAAATGCCTGTTCTCCATGTTCTGGGAGATAGCTTTCCTCCTGCCACTCATAGGGAGCTGCCTGTCTCTATTCATCATCTAGGTACTCTTGGGTAAATGCATGAAGTGGATGCATTAATAAATGCTATTTTACCAGTTGTGATTCATGACCTTTATTAGAACATGGGTGTATACCAAGGGGTCTGCCACCTCCTCAGGGATGGGCATCAATGGGTAATATTATGGGGAAATGCAGTGGTCTTCCCCAACATCTTAGGAAAAGGTCAACCACAAGAAGCTAGTTATCTCACCCCCAAGATTCCACAGGAGAATGCAAAAATTGGTGAGTCTCGCAAGATTGCAGCTCTTCATTTAGCTCTGGGGTACCATGTTGCCAATGCTGATTATAGGAACTTGTCACATAATGAACAGAAGAGGAGAATGTGATGATGATGATGGTAACCAATCAAGAGGAAGCATATGGGTTGGCTTTGTACCTATATCTACGGTGGGGAAAGTGTCCTTGACGAGCTAAATGAAGGCAGAACAGCATCTTGAAAGTGACAAGCCAGATATAGAACATGGTCTACTGGCTGTATTACATTTCGAAGGAATTTCAAAATTAAATTTCATTTAAGTGAAAAGATGTTGCAAAGCATCCATACATGTTCTTTCAGCATCTTTTCTTTCAGCATCATGGGGGCACTGGCTCAGTGAATGGATAGTAGTATACAAGGTCCAAATATCATTATACACATCCATCTTGGTGGTTGAATTCATGATCCAAACTGTTCACTTCCGATCCCTTCTGGAGAATTGGCTAGTGGAGGCGGGTAATCTACTAGTAAACTGCCAAAGTTTTAAAAAAACTGACATTCCTAGCCCCTCGCCAATCCTATCTTACTGATAATGAGAATAATGAGGGCCTTCTGCATGTCAAACAGTAGAGGTTTCTGGATTGGCTCCAATCCCTCTTGAATTGTTGATTTGATTTGGAATGTCATTGCAGATGATGATTCAGTTCTGTTTGTTTCAATATCCTGAATCAATTTGCAGGGGGGGGGGAAGGGGGAGGGGTTGCACATGCACCAGGACACTTGTTGAATCCACTCAACAGTATGTGATTCAATTTGACCGTTTGTTTTGATTTTCCAAAACAATTTGATTTGATTGAATCAGCTTTGAATCAAACCTCCAAATAGTTTCACACAGCTAATTGTTTTATTGCTTTGTTTATTTTAGAAATGCACACTTATTTATTTATCCTTAAAGATAATGTGTGTGTGTGTGTGTGTGTGTGTGTGTGTGTACACGGTATATATAAAAACACGAGCAGATAATCTGGGAGACCCATCAGGTTTCTCTGAGAGTTTAATTAGTTCTGTCTAAAGGACTCAGAAAAAAAAATCTAATCCAGTTTCAAGGCCTGCAGATGAATTGTGCTGAGAGCAGAACAATAGTCAATTAAATTAAGAGGTCAGGGAGGTTCACCTTTGAGGATTTGAAAGTGGAAATACAAAGCTAGGATTTTGCAGGATTAAACTGATAAATGTCCTCCTCCTGCTTTCTTGGACACACTTTTCTGAGTTAGACACACTCTCATTATCAGTTTTTCTCCCCCAACTATTTTCTCCCTGTCCTTTACATGTATCTTGAGAAGTTAAGCTTTTCTTCTTTTTAAAGGGAGGGAGTGTTGTCTGATTAATACTGTGGCCAGGGGCGCTAAAGGATACTCTAGTTTCCAGAAGACGGTTTAAAGACCAAGAATGCAAGCGTCAATTAACAAACCACAGCTCTGTATGAAATTCTGCTTAAGAAATGTGAGTATGATGGTGGTGGGAGAGGAGTGTCTGGCTCCCCCATGATGAGGAAGGATTATCTGAGTAGAAATGTGCACCAGGAGCAGAAAATGAGACATGTGGCTGTGCTTTTTTAAAAAAAATCACATTTAGAAGCAAAATTCAGAGTGATAGGATGTCTGTCTTATTTCTAATCTTCATTCTCCACATAGGGATAACTTTCTGCCTTGGGATGAAGTGCGGCGTCACAAAGGTTATCCTTGTTCAACAAAAAGTAGGAAGACTGGAGGAATCCCTTGCCACCGTCAAAGAAATCTGTAGCTAGCAGTCTTTCTTTAATGCCTTGTGGCCTCTTCATCCTCAGATGCCATGACGAGCATCTGGAAAGGACCAAAGATGGAACAAGAAATAATGCTGTTGCATTACAAGGCAGTTGATTCCAGATGAAAAATCAAGAAAAAATATCCTAAAAGGAAGAGCTGTTCAACTTCCAACAGTCGAACAGACATTCTTGGGAAATACTGGATCCTCCTTCACTCCAAGAGTTTACAGGCTGGTTGGCCATCTCTTGGGGATTCTTGCACAGAGCAGGAGATTGGACTAAAGCAGAGCTTTCCAAACTTTTCATGTTGGTGACACACTTTTTAGACATGCATCATTTCGCAACACGCTCTTACAGCAGGGCACAAGGCAGGCACTAGGACCTGCTTGGAATCTTGGCAGGGCTCGGAGGCAACAGCAGCCGCGACACACCCAGACACTGCAGCCGACACACTAATATGTCCCGACACATAGTTTGGAAAGCTCTGGACTAAAGGATCTCTAAGACCCCTTCCAACCCTTACATTTTATGACTCTATTATTCGATGACTTAGCTCTGTGAGTAACACCTCAATTTGCACATTAAAGCTCCCTCTTTAAACTGGCATCTCCAACCAGAGCTTGGAATGACTCTGTTCTGAAGCCATCAAGCCATGTTCCTTAACCTGGAATACTTCAGATACTGGCTCTGAGTTCTGGGAATTGCAATCCAGGGCACCTGGAGATCAGCTAGAGGAAATCAGAACACTGCTGTTTAATGAGCGCAGAGAAGAACACTCAAAGGTCCAATTTGATATAAGGTAGGAATGAGCGATGTGCAAACCTTCTGAAATTCTGATCTGCAACTCCCTGCATCCCCCACTAACAGCCATATTAGAGGGGGCTTCTGCGGGCTTCAGTTCAGAGACATAGGGAGAATTGCATCAACCAGTCAGAGTTGATGGACCTAGCTTCCATTTGTCTAATCCCCCTTTGAAAACAGCAAATGACTCTGGGACTAGAGGTCTTTCAATGAAGTTGAGTGAGTTAGAAGATGAGAGAGAGAGAGAGAGAGAGAGAGAGAGAGAGAGAGAGAGAGAGAGAGAGAGAGAGAGAGAGAGAGAGAGAGATCTTTACATAGCATATCATTATCCTGTTGAATTCATTCACTACAAACCATGATGGTAGCCACTAATTTAGATGGCTTTAAAGGGGACTGGATCCTTTAATGCAGAACAGGTCTATCAAGGACTATCAGTCTTGAAGACTCCATGTTGCCTCTGGATTGATGGACATACAGTAGGTCGCCAAATCTCAGTTGTAGTCATTGCCGATCACTCGTAGCCGAGTAAGATTGTCTTCCAAAGGTAAAATTTTAACAGTGGATCCATAAGTGGCTATAAAGGCCAATTCTGGATCCGCACAACCTCCCACAATGAGGGCATAGGTTTCCGGGTGGGAGACGGTCATGATTAGGGGTTGCCTGACGTGCCTTCCTTTTAGCTCTTTTCTCCCTTTCGCCCTGCACTCGTGCGTCTTCAAAGTCCACAGCACCATTAATAAAGGCTGACCTCCAATTGAAACGCTCATGTGTTAGGGCTTCCCAGTTCTCAATGCTGATATTACATTTTTTTAAATTAGCTTTGAGAGTATCTTTGAATCTCTTTTGCTGTCCACCAATATTCTGTTTTCCATTCTTAAGTTGGGAGTAAAGTAGCTGCTTTGGAAGACGATGGTCAGGCATTCGAACAACATGACCGGTCCAGCGAAGTTGATGTTGGATGATCATTGTTTCAATGCTGGTGGTTTTCGCTTTTTCTAATACGCTAACATTAGTCCGCCTATCTTCCCAAGTAATTTGCAGAATTTTTCGGAGGCAGCGTTGATGGAATCTTTCAAGAAGTTGGAGGTGGCATTTGTAGAGGGTCCATGTTTCACAGGCGTACAGAAGGGTTGGTAGTACAATGGCTTTGTAAACAAGCATTTTGGTCTCCCTGCGAATGTCCTGATCCTCAAACACTCTACGCTTCATTCGGGAGAAAGCTATACTCGCAGAGCTCAGGCGATCCTGAATTTCAGCGTCGATGTCGGCTTTTGTAGATAGATGGCTGCCGAGATAAGAAAAGTGGTCGACATTTTCTAGTGACACACCTTTAAGCTGGATTGATGGCACTGCAGAGGGATTGGTTCGAACTTGCTGGTAAAGCACTTTGGTTTTTTTAATGTTAATCGAGAGGCCGAGCTTTTCATATGCTTCTGCAAAGATGTTTAGGATAGTTTGAACATCTTCCTCGGAGTGTGCACAGACTACGTTATCATCAGCATATTGAAGTTCTATAACAGAAGTTGTAATTACCTTATTTTTTGCTTTCAGCCTACTAAGATTAAAAAGCTTTCCATCTGTTCGATATATAATTTCTACACCAGTAGGAAGTTCCTCTTCAACAAGCTGTATAATCATAGCGATGAAGATAGTGAATAAGGTTGGAGCAATAACACATCCCTGTTTAACGCCGGATTCCACTTTAAATGGATCGCTTTGAGAGCCATTGTTATTCAGGATTGTTGCCATCATGTCGTCATGGAGTAACCGCAAGATGTTCACAAAGTTATCAGGGCATCCGATTTTCAGAAGGATGGTCCAGAGAGCAGTACGATTTACAGTATCAAAAGCTTTAGTCAGATCAATAAACGCCATGTACAGAGGGCGGTTTTGCTCCTTGCATTTTTCTTGAAGCTGTCGTGCAGTGAAAATCATATCCACTGTTCCCCTGGAAGGGCGGAAGCCATTTTGCATTTCAGGGAGGATGTCTTCTGATACAGATAGGAGACGGTTTGCGTTGATCTTTGCCAGGATTTTGCCTGCTGTGGCTAGAAGGGAGATGCCTCAATAGTTTCCACAGTCTGTTCTATCACCCTTTTTAAAGAGAGTGATAATTATGGCATCTCTAAAGTCTGCTGGAATCTCCTCCCTCATCCAGATTTTTTCGATGAGCTTATGAAGTTGTTGTGTAAGTTCAGGCCCGCCTTCTTTAAAGACTTCAGCAGGAATCCCATCAGGTCCACTAGCTTTGTTATTTTTCATTTGTTTAGTGGCTTTACTAACTTCCTCCAAACTAGGGGGTACTGCAAGCTCATCTCTTATTTGTTTTTGCGGGATTTGCAAGAAGACTTCATCAGCCACAGTAGAGTGACGATTAAGGAGATTGTAGTAATGCTCTTTCCAGCGCAGTGCAATAGACTCTTTGTCCTTTAGAAGTTTAGCACCATCTACTGAGCGTAAGGGATTTGTACCATGGTTTGTTGGTCCATAGATGGCCTTTATGGCATTAAAAAAGCCCCGTGCATCATGAGCATCTGCAAAATGTTGGGTTTCTTGGGCTTTTTTTATCCACCATATGTTCTTAAGTTCTCTAGTTCTTCTTTGGACTTCTGCCTTTGCACTGGTGTAGATTTTTTTCTTAACGGCACAGTTAATATCTTTTTCCATATCCGGAAGGCTTTCCTTTTCTTGTCAATAATATGTTCAATCTCACTATCGTTCTCATCAAACCAGTCCTGATGTCTCTTAGTCTGGTATCCGATAGTTTGTTCACAGGCTGAAATAGTAGAAGTCTTCAATTTAATCCAGTGTTCCTCAACTTTTTCAGGAAGTTCCATAGGCAGATGTTCCTTGAGAGTTGATTGAAAGCAAGCTCATTTAATAGAATCTTGAAGGGCCAGTGTATTCATTTTACGCCTTGGTTTTCTTCCTTGGAGCCTACGATGAGGGACAAACTTTATGGCCATCGTGGATCGAATTAATCAATGGTCTGTCCAGCAGTCATTGGCGCTCGTCATGGCTCTAGTGAGAAGTACATCATGGCGATCTCTAGCACGGACAATTACATAATCTAAAAGATGCCAGTGCTTCGACCGTGGGTGCTTCCATGATGTTTTAAATTTATTTTTCTGGCGAAAGAGTGTGTTAGTAATGACAAGGTTATGCTCTGCACATTTAGTCAGAAATAAGATTCCATTCGTGTTGCTGTTGTCAACTCCTTCTTTCCCAATGATCCCTGGCCACAAATCAAAGTCACGCCCAACTCTTGCATTGAAATCGCCCAGGAGGATAATTTTATCCTCCTTTGGTATCTCTGATAAGATGGTGTCCAGCTGGGTATAAAATTTTTCCTTGATATCCTCATCTGCATCTAGTGTTGGTGCGTAAGCACTTAGGATAGTTGCCTGTTGGTTTTTGGTGAGTTTTATTCGGAGAGTTGAGAGTCGTTCGTTAATCCCAGTGGGAACTTCTGACAAGAGCTTCACAAGGTCGTTTTTGATAGCAAAGCCTACCCCATGTATCCGTCGTTCTTGTTCAGGCAGTCCTTTCCAAAAGAAGGTATAACCTCCTTTTTCTTCCTTCAACTGTCCTTCTCCTGCTCCTCAAGTTTCTTGGAGTGCTGCTATATCAATATTAAAACGTCTCAGCTCCCTTGCAATAATGGCAGTCCTACGTTCAGAGCGTTCACTATCCATATTGTCTTGCAGTGTCCGTATATTCCATGTTCCAAAATTCATGTGTTTTTTACGACCGCTAGATGGTGACCCCACTGGTCGCGGTAATCCAGTCAGGGAGAAAATGAGGCAGACTATGTTTAGGGCACCTTTTCTAGCCCCCTCCCCATATGGGGTAAGCAGTGTGGATCCTAAATAGGGCTGCTCAGTCGTGGATACAGCTGCCGAACTACTGAACTGTCTTGATCCTTGAATCAGGGCGACTGAATCCGTATCCACCGTCCATGTGCTGGTTCATGACTAGGAGCTTCCGGATTTCACAGTCCTGCCCCCGTTGCCATTCGTCAATCGCCATGGGACTTTTGGTTGTTTTGGGTTTGTTCAGTTGTAGTAGAACAATGGTGAAAGAGGGTTGTGTCTTCATCGTCTGCTTGCAAGCACTCCAGAAACTTCTGCTTCCCCACTTACAGAAACAAAATACTGGATTAGGATGGACCTCACATGATCCAGCAGGACTATTTGTATGTTCTTCTGAACCAGTGGCCAATAATGTAAAAGTAATTCCTTCCCTTCCCTTTCCAATTAAATATTTTTGCATCTTCACCACTTTCCAGGGAGTTTAAAGAAATCCATGTCTGTTCATATACAGTTACAACAATCCAATAAAGCCATTCGCCGGAGAGATACAGATTTGTTTAGGGTCACCTCATGGCTGAGATGCAGTCTTAACCAACACTCTAAAATCGACACACATTTGGTCTCTTCAGCTGTGAGGAAGCCTCAAGGAAGTTGGTAAAAAGGAAGAGCAAAGAAAAGAGAGTTCCAGTACATTGCCTTGATCGCCCTATCTTTTAAATCTATTAAAGACTCTTATTCTATTTTTAAAAAAATTACAGGCGTAAACTGTGATGGCCAAACCCTGGCTCTATTTTTGCTGCCTCCAGAGCTTCTTAAAATTGTGCATTTGATAGGGCAAGTACAAAGTGTGTTTGTTCATTAAAAAATGTTCTAAACTAAAAGCTCCACTTGGCTTAATAAACTAACTTCCCTCTAAGATTACTTCACTTTCCATATTCCTCCAAAACTCCAAATGGGCTCAAATTATCAAACAAATAAAGCTCCAGGCACCAAATGTGGCCCATACTAGCTTTAAAATTTAAAGTTAGCAGTATCTGCTAGTTCATACAAGCAGCAGGCACAAATAGAATTTTCTTCCTTTTCATCTGTTGACTTGCTCCTGATGGAGTCAACCAACCAGCTGCCAATGATATCATGGAAACATCCAAACAACCAGGCTTGGCTTCGCAGACATCACTGAATAGCTACAGGATGCCAGGAACATCTGTAGTGGGGTTGTCAAAATCGGGAGGATGGTGTGAATGGCATTCCAATCAAAGCCATTCCAATCAAAGCCAAATCCATTTGGCCCATCGAAAAGGGGTGGGGCTCCATCCTGCAAGTTCTGATATCTCCCCTGCAGGAGGCAGAAGCTTCCATAGTTATTCAGACAGTTGGCGTGGTTTTTTGGAGTTTATTTGGTTTCATGGGTACTGGTTCATGTCTTCTTTCATGGATCAGCCCTCTCACAGCTACTAAAGAAGATTCAGGAAGTATCTAATTATCTGAGTATTTTCTGTCTTGGAGGTTCAGATCTTCAGCACATCATGACCTACTTACCACAAGGGGCCTATAGGATGTAGCTAGAGAGTTAAGGGTTTCTTCTGTGTCCCTTTTTGTTTGAGATTTCTTAATATAATTTTTATTAACAATTTTAATTGCAATAGTAAAAACTAATACAAACTAAACTTAGAGAAAGAAAATAGAATGGAAGGAAAGTTTAAAAAGTGCAGGAAAAAAGAAAAAGAAAAAGAAAAAGAAAAAAAAGAAAAAAGAAAAAAGAAAAAAGAAAAAAGAAAAAAGAAAAAAGAAAAAAGAAAAAAGAAAAAAGAAAAAAGAAAAAAGAAAAAAGAAAAAAGAAAAAAGAAAAAAGAAAAAAGAAAAGAAATATATAAAGAACTGACTTCCAACCTTCATCATAACAAGTATAAACAATTTAATAATTGTTCACCCCATATAAGGTTAAACAGATATCTATTCATCCAATGTCCCATCCGTTATCTATAAGCAAGTCCATAAAACTTTTCAATCCTGGTGTCAGCAAAAAGTCCATAAAGGGTTGCCAGAACACTGCTAAAAAAAAGTCTTATTTTAACCTTGATCAAATAAACCAACTTTATATTCCTTCCTTTTATGTTTAACAGTCTTAATCCAGAGCCTTGTTTTGCTGAGACACCCGCTTCTGAGCTCCGAGCTGCCACCGCCATGCCGATCTCCATGCCCCAGTCTTGCCTTGCTACTGTGTCAGATCTTGCTTCTGAGCCTCGTGCCGATGCTGCACTGATCTCTGTGCTCCAGCCTTGCCACGTGGCTACTTCGCGAAGGACCTTGTTGGATATTTCCGAGAAATGGACCCATTCTTAACCGCTAAAGATTTGTTTTAGTAACTAGTAAAATATTGCTAACACCGCTCCTTGTGTCGTGCCTCAGTTGGAAAAGGACATTATCTCGGTTTATCATTTGTATTTCCCTTTTAATTTTTATAACTTCAGCAAGTTTCTTTTGTATATCCAGTAAAGCATCATTTTCCAAATCATTCTCTTTGCTTGTCATTTGTACTTCCACATCTGTCATTCCTTCATTAACATCTTTTAAACATAGTCTATCCATAGAAGCAGACAACATTACTGGCAGTGTTGATATTGTAGTTACTAATTTCTGGCTCCATTCTTCAAATATCTCCTTTAATATTTCTGATGTTTTAATGTTTTGTGTCATTTTCTAAGTCCCAGTATTAACTAGCAGAACTAGAAGACTAGCAGAACGCATCCACGAACACCAACTAGCAGTCAGAAGACAGGATGAAAACTCTCAATCTCACAACACATGGACAGACTCAACCATACTTTCAACTGGGAAACTGTGAGCATCTTAAACCAAGCCAAATCCAAAAATGCTAGAGAATTCCTGGAAGCTTGGCATTCAGACAAAGCAGCCATCAACAGACACATAGAGGTAAACAACATTTACATACCATTCATAAGAGACAATAGAAAAGCCAGAAGACCAGAACACCTCCTTGCCAGCAATCATCGCCCAGCTATGCAAAGATCAGCACCAGGATTAGCACCAGAGAAACAATTAAACAGCACAATATACCCTAATCAAGGAACTATTAACTCAGTCAATCAACCAAGCAGCAAACAACAGCCTAATCAAGGAACTACCAAGGAGAGAACAACACCTCCACCAACACAAGCAGGACAAGCCAGGGTATATAAACAGAGAGCAAGTCCCACTCCCTTTTCGCACTGAAGATGTTGCCTAGCCTGGCAATGAAACATCTGCAAGAAAACAACAAGGCTCAGAGAGCACCAAGGACTCCACATGTACATATATTACAATAAACAGATAGCTATCTATCTATAAATAAATAAATAAATAAATATAGGTCTGGATCTAAAGAAATCTTTTTGCATGCTTTCCTCAACAGACTTGCAGTATGGACTTTTTTTTCCATACTGCATGGACACACCTGTGTCCATGTGTTACAGGGAACAAGCATTATAAACTCTATTTCATTGGTTTAATTTAATTTTAGTACACATTTCCCTTCAAAGATAACTACAGATGGCAGCCTCCTAGGTGATCTTAGAAAGCATCAATCCCAGGACTGGAGGTTAGGTCTAGAAGATAGAAGATAGAAGGTCAGAAGGGAAACCTACCTGGGGGTGTCAGTGAAGTCCCCAGGAGTTCATTTCAGTGACATTAAATCAAATTCAGGTTTTGTATTAGCTTTTCTTACTTTTTGAGAATCTCCATCAAAAGCCAAGGATGGCTCTCTCAACCTGGAGGAGGATCCACACCTGTGAATTACTGTAAAGGTTCCTCAAATATCCTCTATAGGAAAGGAGGAGGAGGAAAAGGAGAAGAAGAGAAAAAGGTGGTGATGACAATAATCTTACCCATATAGCATTAAACCAAGTAGGGGAAGAGAATCTATATATTACATGATCATCTTAGCAAGCTGGACTTGATGAACATTTGGGGTCTGGTCAACCCTATGAAGTTGTCCAGATCAGGAAAGAGACTTTATAAGAAGACTAGAGCTATCCTTGATTGCTATAGCAACAGAATCTTGCCTGTCTCCTCCCTTCTCCTTATACCCCAAGGACTCAGGGGGAGCCAGTTTTTCTAATACTTTGCTATCTCCCTGAGCTTCGGTCATGCTTTAGCACCTGTTGGTTTCCTAAAGGGTTCTAAGTGCCTTCTCCAAGGTCCATGGCTCCCTACAGTTCCCTTCTGTGCGTATTATTACAACTCAGTCTTGAATGTAGCCCTGTGCACCACCGAGAATCCACTTTTCAAAGCAAGGGCTGTATGCTCAGGGAATTTTGCTAAGCTGTACTCCGGTGATATCCATGTTGCCATAAGTTTAAGCAACCAGAAAGGGCTACTTCCTGAGCAGTTAGATATATATTTTCTGTTGCAATGGTTGCAATAAAATACAGTGGTGTTTTTGTTTGTGATGTGGTTAGTGGAAAAAGGGTGGAATTCACTGATCTCAGCAAATATTTATTCAGTTGGCAATCCCTGAGTTCGTACGCTATATCCCTCCTCATATTGACTACAATGGGCTGCAGGAGATGGGGGAGAAATAGACGGCTTATAGCTGGCCAAAAGGGGCCATCTGGACTCGAGGTAAATAGATAGTCTGTGAATTACAGCTATGAAAAATAAAGCCACAACTGTTCACAGATTCTGCTGTTGCATAAGATGTTTGGGCTTGCTAAAGACTGGAGGAGCCTAATCAAGCACAATCCACAATCTTTGTCCAAAAAAAAAAAAGTCCATCAGTAACAGTTGACTCTCCACTGGAGGACTGTTCTGTGATCTCCAGAGAGCTCTGAAGATAAATTGAAACGTCCCAGGTTTCTGCATTAGTGGGCAGAGTTTGGAGAATTACTGATGGAAGTGTGCCAAATATTTGCTGGTTTTATTGGAGAGGAGCAGGCCCTTAGGAAGAGTATATTCCAAGGAGAAAAGGGTCTCAGTTAGACCTTTATTATGACATTTTTGAAACGGTTGCCATGTAATCATTTTATATCCTTCAAACCTTCAAACCTTCCTCTCTGTACCACCACCTTGTATTTTTCTCAAGTGAGTCTTGATGTTCTCTGAGCTTGCTTCTCTTCCTGCAGATGTTTCATTATGCAGCTAGGTAATATCATGAGTTGTTGTTGTTTATTCATTCAGTCGCTTCCGACTCTTCGTGACTTCATGGACCAGCCCACACCAGAGCTTCCTGTTGGCCGTCGCCATCCCCAGCTCCCCCAAGGTCGAGTCCATCACCTCCAGAATATCATCCATCCATCTTGCCCTTGGTCGGCCCCTCTTCCTTTGGCCTTCCACTTTCCCTATCATGAGTGCACTTTCTCAAATGAGTCCAAACAGTCAGGTATCGTAGTATTCTGTGTTCTTCTACTATAGCTCCCCAAGACTCTGAAGTGGGTCTGAAATGTTCTTCTGAACCTGTCATCTCTTAGGAGGGATTTTTTTTGGTGTGTGTGTCGGCGGGGGGGAGGGATGCAACCACAATTCTTCTGATGAGCAGTGTTCCTGAAGTTAACCTCCAAAATCCAACTGGGTGTTCTGGCACTTCTTCTCAAATTCTCAATGAAGGGTTAGGGTTCCTTGAGCTCTTTCAGCAAAGGAGAAGCTTTGTGACATATTTCCACCCCAAAGTGTGCCCTCTGCTGCCTCGTCCCATTAACTGAAAGCCACCAAGAGAAATGTGAAAGAAATTTTCAAGCAACCTACACATAAGGTGAAAGAACAGAAGCCCATGTCATGGGGGAAGGCAACTTTTGAAAGCAGCCAAGCCAGTTGTGGCACAACATTGGTTATTTTACTGCTTAGTCTTAGAAAAGGTAAAGTGGTAAAATAATCCTTTAAAATTTTCCAAACCCAAAAGGTAATTGGGCAAAACCTTGAAATAATCACCTTCGTCTATTTTTGTGACCAAATCCTGCCCACTTCTGTCATGATACCCTATCCAGTTTGTCCCTTCATTTTGTGTAAAGCAGATAAGCTGCAGCTGCAGAAGGAAGGAAGGAAGGAAGGAAGGAAGGAAGGAAGGAAGGAAGGAAGGAAGGAAGGAAGGAAGGAGAAAAGAAAAGAAAAGAAAAGAAAAGAAAAGAAAAGAAAAGAAAAGAAAAGAAAAGAAAAGAAAAGAAAAGAAAAGAAAAGAAAAGAAAAGAAAAGAAAACTCCAGGTTGATTCATCCTGAAGATCTTCCTTTCTCCCCCAAAACGAATCCATTTCTCATTCTGTCGTAGTCTATTTTTACTCCAATCAAATCTAGTTGACCAAACTCATGCAAATACAACCACAATTTATTCCCTTTAAAAGAGAGTGCAAAGTAGGTTAATAGCCCTTACGCTGAACTGTCGCATATTAAATGTAAACTAATTCATTTCCATAGCAATGCCTTTTATTAAATACAAGTGGAACTTTGATCAGGGAGTTCAAAGCAAATGCAATTCTTTCTTTTCCCCTGCCCTCTCCATAAGAGGAACATTTTTATTTTTCCCTTAACACAAAACAAAAACAACTCTAAGCTATATGCTTTTCTTATTTTTATTTTTTTGCATGCATTGCTTTAGTTCAGCAGGTGTGATGAATATTTCTTAAAAGAACTGGAGATGATTTTGGGGTGGGGGTTGCTATTCTAATTATAACCAAATAGCTTTAACTTATCAACCAAATCTTGCTTTACTAGCCTTTGCTGATAGCAATGATTAGAGACCCAGTTTTTTTCCCTTAAGAAGAAAGAATAAACAAATTTGAGTGCCCAGAAGCTCAGTCATGGGGTCATAAACTGCCATTTAATATTAAAGTTGACATTTAGAGTACTGACCAGTCATAATCAAGGGAGGACCACATCTTCGCCCAATCCATTGTGAACCTGATTTTACTTCTTAAAACTGATTAACAGCCATTTACTCAGAAGGGATCCTGATGAGGTCTACTTATTGTTGTTGTTTTTTGCTGTCAAGTCATTTATGTCAAGTCATGGCGACCCTATGTATAATAGAACGAAATGCTAAACAGTCTTGCACCAATTGCCTGACCGTTCCAATGTTTGCATCCATTGTTGCGGTAATTGTATCAATCCATCGCATTGAGGGTCTTCCTCTTTTCCGCTGGCCCTCAACTTTACCAAACGTGATGTCCTTTTCACGTGATTGGTCTTTTCTGACAATGTGCCCAAAGTATGATAGTCTAAGCCTAGTTATCCTCACCTCTAGTGAACATTTTGGTTGTATTTCTTCTAAAACTGATTTGTTTGTTCTTCTGGCAATCCATGGTATCTTCAGTAATCTTCGCCAGCACCACAATTCAAATGCATAAATTCTTCTTCTATCTTCCTTTTTTAATGTCCAAGTTTCACAGGCATATGTGGCAATTGAGAAGACCATAGCAAGTACTTCAAATCTTCTTCATTACCAGCAAGCAAACTTGTGTCATCTGCATATTGCAGGTTGTTAATCAGTCTTCCACCAATTCTGATTCATCGCTCTTCTTCATACATTCCTGCTTCTCAAATTATTTGTTCAGCATACACATTGAATAAGTAGGGTGAAGGTATACAACCTTGCCGCACACCTTTTCCAATTTTGAACCACTCGTATAACCATTTTCTGTTCTAACGACTGCCTCTTGATCCGTGTACAGGTTCCGCATGAGTACAATTAAGTGCTCTGGAATTCCCATTCTTCGTAATATTAACCATAACTTGTTATGGTCCACACAGTCAAACGCCTTTGCATAATCAATGAAGCAGAGGTAAACATCTTTCTGGTATTCTTTTTTTGTTGTTCAGTCGTTTAGTTGTGTCCGACTCTTCGTGACCTCATGGGCCACAGCACACCAGGCCTTCCTGTCCTCTACTGTCTCCTGGAGTTTACTCAAATTCATGTTCATTACGTCGGTGATGCTATCTAACCATCTCATCCTGTGCCGTCCCCTTCTCCTTTTGCCTTCAGTCTTTCCCAGCATCAGGGGCTTTTCCAGTGAGTCCTCTCTTCGCATTAGGTGGCCAAAGTATTTCAGCTTCAGCTTCAGCATCTGTCCTTCCAATGAGCAGTCAGGGTTGATTTCCTTTAGGATTGACTGATTTGACCTCCTTGCAGTCCAAGGGACTCTCAAGAGTCTTCTCCAGCACCACAGTTCGAAAGCATCAATTCTTCAGCGCTCAGCCTTCCTTATGGTCCAACTCTCACAGCCATACATTACTACTGGAAAAACCATAGCTTTAACCATACGGACCTTTGTCGTACATTCAGCCAAGATCCATCTGAAATCAGCTATGATATCTCTCATGCCGTGTCCTAAATCCAGAGGTCTACATAACATGAGCAAAAGTCCAATACAATGACAGTGACCAGGGATGTCCCTACAGAGGAGCGTCAAGAACAGTCAAAAAGAGCATGGTTGTGGCCACCATCTTGATTTCTTTTAATCCTCTCCATGGGTGTTCTGACAGTGACCCATGCACTCTTGGCAAGATGTTCCTTATAGGTAGGACTTTATTTTGGGGCTCTTAAATATTTAGGGCATATGGTCTTCAAATGCCTTGGATGAAGACCCCGGATTCCCTCAGCATGTTAGACGTCTTCGAAAGCAGCTACGTTACTCCCAACTTAAGAATGGAAAATGGAATATTGGTGGACAGCAAAAGAGATTCAAAGATACTCTCAAAGCTAATTTTAAAAAATGTAATATCAGCATTGAGAAATGGGAAGCCCTAACTCATGAGCGTTTCAATTGGAGGTCAGCCTTTATTAATGGCTCTATGGACTTTGAAGAAGCACAAGTACAGGGCGAAAGGGAGAAAAGAGCTAAAAGGAAGGCACGTCAGGCAAACCCTCATCATGACCGTCTCCCACCCGGAAACCTATGCCCTCATTGTGGGAGGTTGTGCGGATCCAGAATTGGCCTTTATAGCCACTTACGGATCCACTGTTAAAATTTTACCTTTGGAAGACAATCTTACTCGGCTACGAGTGATTGCCAATGAGTTAGACAAAATAGTAAGCATCAGTGTGGTAGACCAGAAAAATTATTAAATTCATGACTGAGGAGCAATGTGATTAATATATTTAATTTTAATTAATCAACATAGTTTTCTTGTAACTAATTGTAGAGATTTCACTCTGTTTATTTTTGTATCCATCTATCCATCTATCTATCCACACACCCATACATTTAAATTATTGATCACCACCACTGTGAATATTGCCTGGGTGGCATTTTCATTTCCTCATTTTTCCCTGGATATCAGAGAGAAGACTGAGAGATTGTGACTGACCTGACAAAGTCATTCACAGTTGAGATGCCCCTGCTTCTATCCAACTTTAGCAGGAAGATCTTTGTTCTGAAGATTGGATGTAGGCCCAGTCTGATGTGCAGTGGTTCCCTAAACCTCCTGTACTTTGAGAAAGCTGTAAGAAAGAGCTTTCCAAACTTTTCATGTTGGTGACACACTTTTTAGACATGCATCATTTTGCAACACACTCTTACAGCAGGGCCTCATTTCGCAACATACTCTTACAGCAGGGCACAAGGCAGGCACTAGGACCTGTGTGGAATCACAGCAGGTTTGGAGGCAGCAAGGCACAAGGCAGGCACTAGGACCTGCGCAGAATCCTGGCAGGGCAGGTTTGGGGGCAGCAGGGCACAAGGCAGGCACTAGGACCTGCGCGGAATCCTGGCAGGGCTCGGAGGCAGCAGCAGCAGCCACGACACACCCAGACACTGCAGCCGACACACTAACGTGTCCCAACACACAGTTTGGTATGCTGTGCTGTAAGAAGATGAAAGCTGTCTTAATCTAATAATCTTAAAGAATCTGAGAAGATTAGTGAAGCTGATCCCAGAACCACGTTGACCAGGGTGGGGTGGAAAGGAACTGGAATAGCAAGTCCATAGTCTCCTATGGAAAGAGAAATGCTTTCTCCAGATGCTCATAGAAACAGAATAATAGAAAGGAAACTAATTTCTCTAATTCAGAGTGAGGTTGACAGGCATAGTTTCTCAGGACAAAGATCCCTGTTCTGTCAACAATCAACCATTGCCCAACTCCAAGGCTGAAAAATGCAAGGCAGAAGGGCAAGAAAAAGAAATGCCAGAATTAAACTATAGTCAGTATTTAAAAAATGCCATCTTCTGGTTGGCCGAAGTCAATCAACACTTTGGAGTGGCTCCATCCTAGCATGCCATAAAGATGTGTTTCTACCAGAACCATACTGTTGTTTGCGACCCTTCCTCTGGACCTCAGATTCTAGTCCAGCCATGAAAAAGAACAGTGTTTAGAAACCACTGCTACATTTTTGTCGGTGAGTCAGATGCATGGCTGAATTTATAGAAGAAACAAGATTTTTTTTCCTTTCCCTGATAGAAATACAATCCTTCTCTTCCATGCTAGCATTAAAACTTTAGTTCTCACAGTATAGAATTTTCTGAAGTATTGCATCTCTATTCACATCAGGGAGATCTGCTAGTATAAACAATCAAATCTTATGGATCAACATGTGTCAATGTGTGTGGCTGCACTTATATATCCATTTAGTGTATTTGAATCCCCATTCTTTGACCGACACTCAATATCACCCACGAGCCAGTCCTGTAAGCACAGTGTCATCTTTGCAGAAATAAATAATGGACGTTAATTGCAAATTGTGTGCAGAGAACGTTGCCCATAATCTCTCCAGAATAAATCTATATTAAATTAAATATACAAAGTGGAAGTTCAGAATCAGGTCTGAGATTAAAACACAGCTTTTCTCACCCCATCTTGATGCCAAGTTGCCAAATAACTGCAGCCTTTCCCCCAAATTTGGAAGCTGGAATTTTCCTCTCTCTCTCTTTTTAATGCTGTCTGATATTTTACACTGAGAAAACGGGCTATTTTGCACCAGTTAATTGACATGCTTTGTTTCTAAGTTGGCTGCTTCCAAAATAACTGGGAAATGGGGAGCATTGAAATCAGTGGGCTATCTTCCAAGGAAAGATGCAGAGGAACTGGTGTTGCCAGATTTAATTCAAGCATCCCTATGATTAATTCGGTCACTTTTCTCATTTTACACATGGAGAATGAAAGCAATAGACCAATCGGTTGCTAAAGGCTGTGCACCAGGTCCAAGTTACAACTGGGATTAAATTCAGGTCTGCCCAAATCTAATGCTGAGATTATCACACACAGGAGACCTATGGTTAGAATTCCTGTTGTGGTTAAAATTCTCATTTTAAAGCAGCCATGACTCTTTTTATTTTGATTAAAGTTGTTTTCCTGAAGTATATGAGAAACAGAGAAACATAGAGTAAAATGAAGAAACTGAACCTGCTTTTAACTAACAAATCATTTCAATACACAACAGACAAAACAGGGAATTAAGCGATGAAATGATTCTGTACAATTACCAATTTCTCTATCGTTATTTTAAACAGCATAGGAAAGTAAAGCAGGATTTAGCAAAATATTTTTTTAAATCTCCCATGAGGCACTTCTTGACAAAATCCAGAAAAGAGCTATCATATGTTTTCAACACAGGGCTTAGATCTTTGGAATTCGGATTCCACATTCTTCCTCAACTGTTTGAAATGTTCTTTGGAGCACCACTGGAATTTACAAAAGAGAAAAGCAAATTTTACAAATGTAGATACCCCTGCATGCCAGCTGAGATTGGGAAGGTGGGAGAAGTTCGCACAAGCTGTCAGTCTACAAAGAAGAAAATTTACATATTTGGGGAGAGCAAATGTTATTCTACCTCATTATGAGGGGAGACCTCATGAAAGTGCAAAGCCTATGAGCAAAACAGAGAGAAAGTAGTTCCTTAATTGGGAAATGTCTGAATGAAGACTTGAGTGTCTAATTAATACTAAAGGAAGTGTGAGGGCTTAGGTCACAGGGAATTCCAAGGGAAGGGAGTTTAGCCATTTGTGTGTTCCAACCATGCTGGCTGGGGAATTCTGGGAGTTGAAGTCCACACATCTCCAAGTTGCCCAGGTTGGGAAACACTAATCTAATCACTAAGGACTATTTAATACACATTCCAATAACTCATCAAATGGAACAGAAAAGCAGTTCAACTTCACCTTACCATGTTTAAACTCTTTCTGTGAGCTTGACTCAAAGTGAAACTATGGTGCCACCTTACAGATGTTTAATCCTGGCAGTAGAGAAATTGCCCCCAATATACTGCAAAACATTTGGAAGTGTCTGAGGCACACTTTGGTTTAAGGAAGATACTAGCCAGATATCCTTGCCTCATTTTGTTATAATAGTGGCTAGCTGCAGACACCTATGATCATGTGAGAACAAAGAATATTCAAAGGAAACCTTCCGAAATTCCACAGGAGGGCAAGCATGAAACTTTTATTTATCTAATCCAGTGTTTCTCAACCTTGGCAACTTGAAGATGTTTGGACTTCGACTCCCAGAATTCCCCAGCCAGCATGGCTGGCTGGGGAATTCTGGGAGTTGAAGTCCACGCATCTTCAAGTTGCCAAGATTGAGAAACACTGATCTAATCACTAAGGACTATTTAATACACATTCCAATAACTCATCAAATGCAATCTGGAAACCACTGTCTTAGCTCTTTTCTAATAATGAACATTTCCAACTAGAGTAGAGTCCTTCCCACTCAGAGTCAAGAGGCAAGGGCAGATTTTTAGTGACCAAGACAAGCATCATTTGAGAAAAGGAGAAGTTTTCCTTTCTCCTTGTTCACCCTTAGATGAGAGAGCAGTATATCAGGTTGAATTTGGTCTCATCTCACCAGGCTTGTTGATTGGAAGATCGCACATTCGGAGGTTCGAATTCCTAGCCCCGCGTGACGGAGTGAGCTCCCGCACTAGCTCCAGCTCTTGCCAATCTAGCAATTCGAAAGCATGCAAATGCAAGTAGGTGAATAGGTACCACTTCGGTGGGATGGTAACAGCGTTTTGTGTGTGTCATGCTGGCCACATGACCGTGGAAGCGTCTTCGGACAACGCTGGCTCTTCGGCTAACAAATGGAGATGAGCACCGGCCCCTAGAGTCGGACACGACTGCACAAATGTACGGGGGGAACCTTTACCTTTTTTTACCAAAACCAAACAAGCAAGTTGGGGAAATCTTAGCTTCTTTCAAAGAACCTTTAGAATCTCCCGGCCTCTACCTAAAATGAAATGCAAAACTATTAAAAAAAATCTAGGGTTTTCTTGTAGTATCTCTCATCTCATAATGCATGATCAGATTCTTATACTAGTCAAGCCACATGGTGGGTTGTTTCAGATAACAACAACCCGGTGAGATAGATTGGACACAGAGAGTGTAACTGGCCCAAAGTCACTGAGTTTATTAATCTTCACATATATTAATCCTTACATTTGTACAGGGTAAGACCAGTCCATAAACAAGAAAGGCTGAACAGAATTTCTACAAACACCAACCATATATTATTTAAGATTATCTGCTGGAGAAAAAATAATAATCACAAAATAATGTTTGAGAGATTTCTGGCCAGTCACTGTTGAAAAGAGTATTGCAGGATCAATTGATTCAATTCTAAGCCGGCAGAACTTTTCATAATTGGAAAATTTTTGGGTGGACAACGCTGAAGAACCATGAAGGCAAATTATAGGCAGGAACTATAGAAAAGTATACTATAGCTAAAGCTCTTCTAGAAGACAATTTCAATATCCACAACACGTGGAAACAACATTTGTTAGGAAATTGCCCTCCACAAAGCTTGCCCTGCATCTTGAACAAACCACCTGGATTTGACCATCCCCGTGTGATATGGACAATCTTGAACCGAATTCGCACGGGTCATGGTAGATGTGCAGATGCCCTTTATAAATGGGGCAAAACAACATCATCGAATTGTGACTGTGGGGCCGAAAAACAAACTATCCAACATATAGTGATAGAGTGTCAAAACCGAGCCTACAATGGAGAGTTTGCTGATTTCCTGGCTGTGACAACTGAAGCAAAAAACTATATTTGTAACCTAGACATACGTTTGTAATTTTCCTGTCTATATTTTATATTTTATATTTCATATTTATTATGCTCTATGTTTTTATTGTAACACGATGTCAATGTGCCATACGATAAATAAATAGGCAGGAACATCTCAAAGACTCAGCACCTGAGATCTGTAAGGACATAAGAACAGACCTGCTGGATCAAGCTAAGATCCAGCATTTTGTTTCACCCAATGGCCAAGCAGATGCCTCTGGGGTGATCACAGGAGTTGTATTTAACAAGAATCCAAAAACTGAAGTTTTAAACCATCACTGCTCTGGTGTGTGGTTGTGTCAGTATGTGCTGGTGGAATGGAATTCAAATAAATTGAATGAAACCTATGCATCGCATGTCTTTGTTTGGGAGATCATGCAGTGTCCTAGCCTCATTGTTCTGATGTTTTTTTCCAAGAGGGAGAGTTTAATAGCATTATAAAAGGTCCATTATAGACCAACGGGAAACCTCAGAGCAAAGTCTGCATTGCAGACACTTTGCGCAAAGTTTTCCGAGCCAAAGCGTTGAAGGCACTTCAAGGCACAAACACATCCTTGGGTAAATTACTTCCTATTAGAATGTCACATATTTCTTATATATGGCTGTGGTTTCACAAAGTGACAGCCGGGCTTGACAATAAAAGTTGGCCCTCTTTTTTTAAATTTATTTATTCCCCCCCCGCCCCCCCGCCTGCAGAGTTGCATCTCCACTCCTTCCAATGTTCTCTGGTGCCACACATTTTTCAGTTCCCAGACATGCCAGACGCACCACCCCTCCCCGGCCTCTGCTGCAAATCAGATGGTCAGAAATGCGTTTTCTGAAAATCTGTCAGGCACTTGGCTTTTTTTCCTTGGACCACCTTGCTGGAACAGGCTGCGGGGGCGGGGGGGGTTGTAAGCTGTGTTCACCC
The DNA here is from genome assembly GCA_023362775.1 of Charina bottae. Classification (NCBI taxonomy): domain Eukaryota; kingdom Metazoa; phylum Chordata; class Lepidosauria; order Squamata; family Charinaidae; genus Charina; species Charina bottae. The sequence goes on from JALMGJ010000012.1 coordinate 33,751,788, forward strand.
AACGAGCTTCACCAGGTCAGTTGAAGATTTAGAAGCTGTTGATTCCGAATAGGTTAAGCTTGGTTGGAAATGACCTTGGTTTGCTTTTTGTAACTTAGTCTGTTGCACTAGTTCAGCCTGTTTGGTATGTTTGTGGTTCCCTGTAGGATGTGTCCTACAATTCAGTAGTCAAGTTAACAACAGAGCAGTTGTTTGAGGAATTTGGGATACTGCAGGAACTCAAAGAGGATGGTGAAAAACAAATGTTTCTGCTCATCCAGATCAGCTCACTTATCTTGTGAGCACATGGCTCCAATGTTGATTTGCTTCATTTCTCTCTCAAAGGCCCCAGTTAACTTTGCAAGGAAAACTACAGTGATGGTAGTGTTCTTCAAAATTCTGTTCTGCATCAAACATAGGGCTGACATATCCAATGCTGTCCTCCTTGATACAATAAGGAAACCATCATCACCATTCCCACCAAAGATGGCTTTCTGGCTCTTCTTAACTTCTACCTCACCCCCAGCAGAGGACCCTATTTTCCAGGCATGGGGACAAGTTTTTGTTGTTTATTCGTTCAGTCGTTTCTGACTCTTCGTGACTTCATGGACCAGCCCACGCCAGAGCTTCCTGTCGGCTGTCGCCACCCCCAGCTCCCCCACGGTCGAGTCCGTCACCTCCAGAATATCATCCATCCATCTTGCCCTTGGTCGGCCCCTCTTCCTTTGGCCTTCCACTTTTCCTAGCATCAGTTGTCTCGAAGTTGGATAAGGGCAACTTTCTGAAGCCTCTTCCAGATACTCCCCAAAGCTCTATTCCAGTCAAAGGGAATGATCAGATGTTCATGTGTCCTTGTTTGGATACACCTGGAATGTTTTTCTCCCATTAATAGTTATTCCCATTAATAGTTATAACCGCCCAGAGTCCCTCCTTGGGAGGAGAGGGGCGGTGATGAAAATTTGATTGATAAATAAATAAATAAATAAATAAATAAATTCCTTTTAGATAGAACTATATTGGGAAACTTTTTTTTCCTTTTCCAACTCAGAAGTCTGTTCTGCTAAAGATTCCCTCCAGTGACAGAGGGTCCTACTTCTCACTTAGGAGGAAGGAAGGAAGGAAGGAAGGAAGGAAGGAAGGAAGGAAGGAAGGAAGGAAGGAAGGAAGGAAGGAAGGAAGGAAGGAAGGAAGGTTATGGTTTTTTTATTTATAGCTGTTTACCTTGTACAGATGCGTTGGGGGGATGATTATTCTGACAGGTGGGAATTATCACTTTTATTTAAAAGGAAAATAACATTGAATTTAAGACGGACCCTCCTGCAAAGGAAGAGTGCTTAGAAAGTATTGTAACTATAGACAAGAAAATTGGGAATGCTTCCTTAACTTGTTCACATTTTCCAATGAAAGAAATTCAGAGATTTCCCCACCCCATAAATGTGTGTATGTGACATGCTTGTTTATGTGTATGTATATATGTGTGGGTGTATGTGTTTGTGTGTACATATTTATGAGTGTGTTATTTTGTTTGTGTATGTATACACACACCAGAAACCACACTTCACCTCTCCCCCCAAAAAACTACATCAGGACCTAAGAATACATGTATATTAATTTAATATAATATAATATAGTTAACTATATTAATTAACTACTGATTAAAATCAATTGTCTGTAAAATAGAGTACCCCATGTAGAAAACTGTTTGGTCCCTATCTGCCTAAACCAACCATTTTCTCTTGCACTCATCACACATAGAAATATATAAGTAGGACAGCACACATTCCCTTTGCTCTTCCTAGCTTTTGTTGTTTATTCGTTCAGTCGCTTCTGACTCTTTGTGACTTCATGGACCAGCCCACGCCAGAGCTTCCTGTCGGCCGTCACCATCCCCAGCTCCCCAATGGTTGAGTCCGTCACCTCCAGAATACCATCCATCCATCTTGCCCTTGGTCGGCCCCTCTTCCTTTTGCCTTCCACTTTCCCTAGCATCAGCTTCTTCTCCAGGGTATCCTGTCTTCTCATTATGTGGCCAAAGTACTTCAGTTTTGCCTTTAATATCATTCCCTCAAGTGAGCTTTTGTTGTTTATTCGTTCAGTCGTTTCTGACTCTTCGTGACTTCATGGACCAGCCCACGCCAGAGCTTTCTGTCGGCCGTCACCATCCCCAGCTCCCCAATGGTTGAGTCCGTCGCCTCCAGAATACCATCCATCCATCTTGCCCTTGGTCGGCCCCTCTTCCTTTTGCCTTCCACTTTTCCTAGCATCAGCTTCTTCTCCAGGGTATCCTGTCTTCTCATTATGTGGCCAAAGTACTTCAGTTTTGCCTTTAATATCATTCCCTCAAGTGAGCAGTCTGGCTTGATTTCCTGGAGTATGGACTGGTTTGATCTTCTTGCAGTCCAAGGCACTCTCAGAATCTTCCGCCAACACCACAGTTCAAAAACATCTATCTTCCTTCGTTCAGCCTTCCTTATGGTCCAGCTCTCACAGCCATAGGTTACTACAGGGAATACCATTGCTTTAACTATGCGGACCTTTGTTGTCAGTGCAATGTCTCTGCTCTTAAATATTTTATCAAGATTTGCCATTGCTCTCCTCCCAAGAAGTAGACGTCTTCTGATTTCCTGGCTGCAGTCAGCATCTGCAGTAATCTTTGCGCCTAGAAATACAAAGTCTGTCACTGCCTCCACTTTTTCTCCCTCTATTTGCCAGTTATCAATCAAGCTGGTTGCCATAATCTTGTTTTTTTTGAGGTTTAACTGCAACCCAACTTTTGCACTTTCTTCTTTCACCTTCGCCATAAGGCTCCTCAACTCCTCCTCGCTTTCAGCCATCAAAGTGGTATCATCTACATATCTAAGATTGTTAATGTTTCTTCCAGCGATTTTAACTCCAGCCTTGGATTCCTTAAGCCCAGCACGTCGCATGATGTTTTCTGCGTACAGGTTGAATAGGTAGGGTGAGAGTATACAGCCCTGCCGTACTCCTTTCCCAATCTTAAACCAGTCCGTTGTTCCATGCTCTGTTCTTACCGTTGCTACTTGGTCATTATACAGATTCCTCAGGAGGCAGACAAGATGACTTGGTATCCCCATACCACCAAGAACTTGCCACAATTTGTTATGATCCACACAGTCAAAGGCTTTTGAATAGTCAATAAAACAAAAATAGATGTTTTTCTGAAACTCCCTGGCTTTCTTCATTATCCAGCGGATATTGGCAATTTGGTCTCTAGTTCCTCTGCCTTTTCTAAACCCAGCTTGTACATCTGGCAATTCTCGCTCCATGAATTGCTGGACTCTACCTTGCAAGATCTTGAGCATTACCTTACTGGCATGTGAAATAAGTGCCACTGTTCGATAGTTTGAACATTCTTTAGTGCTTCCCTTTTTTGGTATGGGGATATAAGTTGATTTTTTCCAATCTGATGGCCATTCTTCTGTTTTCCAAATTTGCTGGCATATGGCATGCATCACCTTGACAGCATCATCTTGCAAGATTTTAAACAGTTCAGCTGGGATACCGTTGTCTCCTGCTGCCTTGTTATTAGCAATGCTTCTTAAGGCCCATTCAACCTCACTCTTCAGGATGTCTGGCTCTAACTCACTGACCACACCGTCAAAGCTATCTCCAATATTATTATCCTTCCTATACAGATCTTCCATATATTCTTGCCACCTTTTCTTGATCTCTTCTGCTTCTATTAGGTCCTTACCATCTTTGTTTTTGATCATACCCATTTTTGCCTGGAATTTACCTCCGATGTTTCTAATTTTCTCGAAGAGGTCTCTTGTCCTTCCTATTCTATTGTCTTCTTCCACTTCTGCACATTGCTTGTTTAAAAATAATTCCTTATCTCTTCTGGCTAACCTCTGGAATTTTGCATTTAATTGGGCATACCTCCCCCTATCACTGTTGCCTTTTGCTTTCCTTCTTTCTTGGGCTACTTCCAGTGTCTCAGCAGACAGCCATCTTGCCTTCTTGGTTTTCTTTTTCTTTGGGACGTTTTTTGTTGCTGCCTCCTGAACAATGTCACGAACTTCTGTCCATAGTTCTTCCGGGACCCTATCTACTAAATCTAGTCCCTTAAATCTATTCTTCACCTCCACTGCATATTCCTTAGGAATATTAGTGAGCTCATATCTAACTGATCTGTGGGTCTTCCCTATTCTCTTTAGTCTGATTCTAAATTTTGCAATAAGAAGTTCGTGATCTGAACTACAGTCAGCTCCAGGTCTTGTTTTTACCGACTGTATAGATGTTTGGCTGTACAGCTTTACAGCACGTTTGGCTGTAAAGGATGTAGTCAATCTGATCTCGGTGTCGACCATCTGGTGAAGTCCATGTATAAAGTCGTCTTTTAGGTTGTTGGAAGAGAGTGTTTGTTATGCACAGTGAGTTGTCTTGGCAAAATTCTATCAGCCTATGTCCTGCTTCATTTTGTTCTCCCAGACCATGCTTGCCTGTAATTCCAGGTGTCGTCTGACTACCCACCTTAGCATTCCAGTCTCCTGTAATTAAAATAACATCTCTTTTTGGTGTATTATCCAGTAGGTGCTGCAGATCCTCATAGAACTGATCTACGTCTGCTTCTTCAGTAGCATTTTGACCATCTTCTGACCTGGGAGTCCCATCTTCCGATGGTATACCGACATATCTTTGGTTGTACTGATCCATTTAGTTTTCACGGCAAGAATACTGGGGTGGGTTGCCATTACCTTCCCCAGGGATCGTATTTAGTCTGACCTCTCTGCCACGACCTTCCCATCTTGGGTGTCCCTTCACGGTTTAGCTCATGGTTTTATTGAGGTGCTCAAGCTCCAGCACCACGACAAGGTAATGATCTCCTTTGCTGGAGGCTCTTCCTAGCAGAAACAGCTAAAAGGAAAAGAAAGGAAAAAAGAAGGATGGGAATGAGTTAAGAGACAGAATAGCAGGAAAGGGAAGGGAAGGGAAGGGAAGGGAAGGGAAGGGAAGGGAAGGGAAGGGAAGGGAAGGGAAGGGAAGGGAAGGGAAGGGAAGGGAAGGGAAGGGAAGGGAAGACTACCTTGGATAGAGATGAGGTAAGGGAAAGAGATAGCTGGACAAGGGAATCGGAACCTGGATGACGCATAGCACCAATTAACTAGTAGCCATTTTTAACCTAATAATCTGACCCTTCAGTGAAAATCAAGTTCCAAAATCTCTTTCCACCATGCAGAAGACCCCCATCTCAAGTAAGATCTGCTTGGCTCCCAAATGGTGAGGGTCCCTGGTGAAGGTATTCTGATGAACATCTTTGTGTGTCGGTGGATTCCTATGGAAATGGACAGTGTGGCAATCTTTAAATCCAGAGTTTTCAAGATCTCCTTGAATTGAGCTCAGTCCCTAGTGTCTTACATGGACACTTCATCTGGCAGCAATTTTAATTATGTATTTATTTATTTCTCACATTTCTGCACCGCCCATCTCGCAAGCGACTCTGGGCAGTTTACAATTCAGTTAAAATAACAAGAGATTAAAATCATAAAAACAAGTACATCATAAAAATATAAGATATAAAATATAGAAATATTTTAAATTTATATAAAATATAAATTCCTCAGGGCCACATCACGGCGCCAACCACCCCCATGATTGACTATCCCCCATCCCACCCCAAGTGAGGTGGCAAAGCCAGGTTTTCACTCCCTTTCGGAAGGCCAGAAGAGTGGGGGCCTGCTTTTCCTCTTGGGGTAACTGATTCCACAGGGCAGGGGCCACGACAGAGAAGGCCCTCCTCCTGGACCCAGCCAATTGACAATCTCTCATGGAGAGGGTCCATAGCCTCTCTGCCTGACCGGGTGGGACGGGTCAATGCAATGGTGGTGAGGTGCTCCCTCAGGTAACCATAGCAATAATGAAGTGCTATTTTATCACCTCTTCCAGAGAGTCTGTTTTGACATCTAGGTATAGTCTTCAATTCTAGGTTTCCACTGGTATGCTACGATAGATAGTAGAGCAGTGCCATTATGAATTATAAGAGTAATATCCATAATCTTAATAATGGTACCAAAGAGCTGAAGATTCCTGCAAATCACAAACATCACATTTCTGCTAGATTGTTGTTAGCTTTAACCATGGTTTATTGGATGAACGAAAATGGCAGGGCTCATGTGACACACTAAGTCCACCTTCTTTCCTAGCTACCTTAGTAACTTCAGGGTGCAAGGTTAATATTTAACTCTACATCTGTTTTGTTTATTTCAATATATAGAAACCTGAAAATTGACCTGTAATGTAGATGCTGCTGGAAAGAGGTAGTGTGAAGTGTTCTGAACTATCAGAGGTAGCTTCACCAGATTGCAATTTTCTAAAAGTGTTGTTGTTTTTTAAAATGAATAATATATTGTCTTCATGCATATGCTCAAATTTCCTTTTTGTGGCTTGCAAAGAGAAGGCTATGTCACATTTGAAGCTCATTTCCCATCACACATTAGACTAGGGGAAGAATTGCAGCACGCCATGAAGAATAATTTGATGAGGAGAAGAATATGATGGTCACCTTCATTATTATGGAAAAAATATGCCACCACAATAAAACAATCATATAAATTTCCCTTTTACATTTGCTCACATGCAAAGAAAAAGAAACAAGGTAAATTTGTGCTCAATTTACTTAGATGGATAATAAGACCCTCAATTATGGCTCCCTTATTTGTTAGCTCAGAAGATGAAAGATTAGGTGACAATATGCAACATATATTTTGTGCATATTATAATATTTAGCAGTGTCATTTGATTTTTTATATATTTCATTAAATTGTTTTGTGGCTTTATTATCTTCCCAGATGCACAGCGAAGAAATACAATTATTCAGATTTAGACGCCATAAAATTTGGCACGCGTTTACTTGCATTCAAAATTCCTGCATGTTAAAGAGAAATTACTGCATTCTCGCCACATAGTTTGGCTCTCATGCTCTCCCTGAACCATTTATTAAGGAGAGAACATTAGGGGAAATACGCCATTTATGTTAAGGGCCCCTTCCGATAACAAATGTATTTGTGCAAAGCAAATATTTCCATATATCACAGCCTTTTGATCACAATTGTAATAGAAACGCCAGCAGACACATTTTGCTGGAATGCACATCTCTTCTGTGGATGTGGGAGGCAGTCGGGGTATAGGATGGAGACATCATAGAATGCAAAAAGATAACCTTAAAAAAAGAAGAAAACCAACCACGGTTTATTACAGCTGCTTCCAGGAGAGGATTTTTACCATTACCTCCAGGGGTGTCTGTAGGGTGTGGTCAAAACAGACAAGATGACAGTCATTATGGTGTGATTGAAGCTCCATCTGTTTTTTATATGTGTCCCAGGGCATGTACACCATGCAGTAGCACCCGCCCTTTGGAATATCTTGCCCCTGGAGTTGAGGCGAGTTTCTTTGCTCCCGACCTTCCGGAAAGACTTGAAGACCTGGTTCTGCCGCCTTGCTTGGGATGGGAATGCCAATAGTTCCTCTTGGGAGTGGCTGCTGTCCCCATTGTCCCCAGGTGTGGAGGAGATGGGCGGTGATACAAATTTAAATAATAAATAAATAAACAAATAAACAACACAGTGGAGAATATAAACCAAGCTACAACATGATGAAGATTTTAACAACAAGTAATCTACCTTAAGACTGAAACTATTATTGCAAAACCAATACTTTGATATATGCTCTGCCTTCATGTTTTCATTTTATTGTATATTCATTATATTTAATTTTGAAGAAAAGTCAAATAATTATAATGCTTGTAACGTTAACATTCAAAACTGTAATTAATATTGATAGAATGTCCACTTTGTTTCCCTTTTCTTCTCTCTTCTCTACATTTAATACTCTATTATATTATATATTATATTATATAAATATCATTGTATCAAAATAACATATTGTACTAAAACAATAGAAGAAGAGAAGGAGAAGGTGGAGGAATAGATGGTTTACTGTACTCTATATGGCTAGATTTAATAATATGTTAAAGGATTGAGCTAGTTCTATACAAATATTTTATGGATTTAGTTTCTGCAAATCTCACTCATTTATTCATTATTCTATTTTTTTTCTGATTTTATTAGCACTGATATATTTTTGGTTGTACTTTATCATAACTTCTGGTTGTTATATTTACCAATAAATATATATGTATTTTAAAAACACACACCAAAATAGACAGGGTTTTGATTATACCATTGTGGCTGCCATCTTAACTTTTTTAACCACATCCTGTGGACACCCCTGAATGCTGAATGCTGCCTTGTCTCTAGGATTGACACTGGTCAAGTCAAACCTCACCTAGGTAAGCTTCATATCATCTGACATTGTTCTGAACCCTGTGGACCAAGTCTTGCCTTCAGTGGGACATTGCAGGACTCTGTGACATGCATGAAGATGGGAAAGTGACCCATCTACCTTGCACATGTAATACTTAAAGCAGAGCTTTCCAAACTGTGTGTCGGGACACGTTAGTGTGTCGGCTGCAGTGTCCGGATGTGTCGCGGCTGCTGCTGCCTCCGAGCCCTGCCAGGATTCTGCGCAGGTCCTAGTGCCTGCCTCGTGCCTTGCTGCCTCCAAACCTGCCCTGCCAGGATTCTGCACAGATCCTAGTGCCTGCCTTGTGCCTTGCGGCCTTCAAGCCTGCCCTGCCAGGATTCCGCGCAGGTCCTAGTGCCTGCCTTGTGCCTGGCGGCCTCCAAACCTGCTGTGATTCTGTGCAGGTCCTAGTGCCTGCCTTGTGCCCTGCTGTAAGAGTGTGTCACGAAATGATGCATGTCTAAAAAGTGTGTCACCAACATGAAAAGTTTGGAAAGCTCTGACTTAAAGGCTGATAAAGCAGAAAAAAAAAAACAGCTGATGGCCTGTTAGAATCTGAGCCCCATGGTATTTATTTAACCACCACATTCTGCAAAAATAGTTTCTTAAATGCATTCACAAAAGCATATTAAGCAAAGCCTCAGTTCAGCATTCTTAGCTGCAGATAATGGCCTGGCGTGGTATAATATTTTAACAGACCATCAGAAAATAGAAGAATTTTGACTTCCTCCCCTCAAACATTTGCCTTCATTTGATATATGTTGTCTTCCTAAGTCACAGCTGCCTTTGATTTAACTTTTCATCCACCCTATTTTATTCCCTATCAAGAAAGAAATGTTACACATCCCAGTATCAGCCACATAAAAAAGTGGGTAAAATAAATATAAGTCCCAATAGATATCAGTTGGCATGGAGCTGGCTCTAACTCAAAAATATAGAAGCTACCCTCAGCTGGCACAGAGATGCAGCTGGGCTTTCCGCATTCTCAAAGCAGGACCCAGCTTTTCAGTTCTCTGTTTGGTTCATCCACGTTCCACCATGTTCCTTGGATTCTTCTCTTGTTGCTCATTAACTCCATGTTCTACATAAAGGATTTAGGATGTGGCAAATCCAAAGCCAATTGCTCGAGGAACAGAATCTTCCAGAAGACTCGAAAATGGTTGCGTTCTCCTCTGGACCATGCCCATCCAGCTGTTCTATGAGTGGTTTGGTGGCTTTCTGAAAATTAATCTTCTGAACTGGCATCTGTTGTGGTATTTTAGATATTTATTTATTTATTCATCAAATTTATTCATCGCCCATCTCACTGGGCGGTTTACATAAAATAGGAATAAAACATTAGTTAAAATACAATAAAACATGGTGCCCAGGTCCACCGGGGGTGAATGACATTTGTACAAATCTCCCCCCACCCCAACTACTTCAACCACCACACCAAGACCAGTCTTCCTTTAAAACTGTTTTAAAAAGAAAGATCAATTTAATGGTGCCCCCCCCCCACTGCCCTTATAGTTTTTATTTTCTTGTTTTATGATTGACAATGTTATTGCTGACTGTTCTAACTATCTGGTTTCATTGAGATAGATAGATAGATAGATAGATAGAGAGAGAGAGAGAGAGAGAGAGAGAGAGAGAGAGAGATTTCCATAGCTCTGGGTTCCTTTGGGAGGAAGAATGATATAAAAATAAAATATATGATGATTTTATTCTGAACAATAATAATTCTTCTGAATCACCTATTCCCATATAACTCCTGTGAAATTGAGAACTTTGCATGAATGGGACCCACCTCTGAGATTTCCTCTACAGTGAGAGTTTTCTGCAATATCTATCAGAAAAGGAAGAGAGCCAATTTGGTCTAGTGGTTAAGGCACTGGGCTAGAAACCAGGAGACTGAGAGTTCCAGTCCCGCCTTAGGCATGAAAGCCAGCTGGGTGACCGTGGGCCAGTCCCTGTCTCTCAGCCCTAGGAAGGGGACAATGGGAAACCAGGAGACTGAGAGTTCTAGTCCTGCCTTAGGCATGAAAGCCGGCTGGGTGACCTTGGGCCAGTCACTCTCTCTCAGCCCAACTCAACTCACAGGGTTGCTGTTGTGGGGAAAAGAGGAGGAGGAAGGAGTATTAAGTATATTCGCCACCATGAGTTATTTATAAAAATAAAAATAAAGGCAGGATAGAAAATAAAAATAAATAAATAAATGAGCTGCCCCTCCCTCATTTTTGGTTCAATGTGCATTTTAATGAGGATGGTCCTTTCCTGCCTATGTTTAGGAACTGCAGGAAATGCAAAGATAATTCAACATATTTTTCTGATTTTGGAAGGAAAAAAAAAGTCTAACATGGTGATCCTGCCAATGAATGCAGGCACTTTTTCATTTAACTTAGTTTTATTTATTTACCTGTTGATGTGTTTACTTTTTATTTATTTAAACAATTTGTATAGATGTAATGAACATGTAATCCCCTTCATGGATCACTGCCCCTTCATGGATCACTGCCTTGTCGTGGCGAAGGGGCTTGCGTAACTCAATGAAGTCAGGTCAAGAAGAACAGGTCATGATGGAGAGTTCTGACAAAACGTGGTCCACTGGAGGAGGAAATGGCAAACCACTCCAGTATCCTTGCCAAGAAAACCCATGGACAGTATCAAAAGGCTAAAAGATATGACGCCGGAAGATGAGCCCCTCAGGTCGGAAGATGTCCAAAATGCTACTGGGGAAGAGCGGAGGGCAATTCCGAGTAGCTCCAGAAAGTGTGAAATGGCTGGGCCAAAGCCGAAAGGACGCTCAGTTGTGGATGTGTCTGGAAGTGGAAGGAAAGTCCGATGCTGTAAAGAACAATATTGCATAGGAACCTGGAATGTAAGAACTATGAATCAAGGTAAGCTGGATGTGGTCAAACATGAGATGACAAGATTGAACATCGACATATTGGGAATCAGCGAACTAAAATGGACAGGAATGGGCGAATTTAATTCAGGAGACCATTATATATACTACTGTGGGCAAGAATCCCTTAGAAGAAATGGAGTAGCTCTCATAGTCAATAAAAGAGTAGGAAAGGCAGTACTGGGGTACAACCTCAAAAACGACAGAATGCTTTCAGTTCGAATCCAAGGCAAACCATTCAACATCACAGTGATCCAAATCTATGCCCCAACCACTGATGCCAAAGAAGCTGAAGTTGACCGGTTCTATGAAGACCTACAAAACCTTCTAGAACTAACACCAAAAAAAGATGTCCTTTTCATCATAGGGGACTGGAATGCTAAGGTAGGAAGTCAAAAAATAACCGGAATAACAGGCAAGTTCGGCCTCGGAGTACAAAATGAAGCAGGGCAAAGGCTAATAGAGTTTTGTCAAGAGAACACGCTGGTCATAGCAAACACTCTTTTCCAACAACACAAGAGACGACTCTACACATGGACATCACCAGATGGTCAATACCGAAATCAGATTGATTATATACTTTGCAGCCAAAGATGGAGAAGCTCTATACAATCAGCAAAAACAAGACCTGGAGCTGACTGTGGCTCAGATCATGAGCTTCTTATTGCAAAATTTAGGCTTAAATTGAAGAATGTAGAGAAAACCACTAGACCAATCAGGTATGACCTAAATCATATCCCTTATGAATATACAGTGGAAGTGAGGAATAGATTTAAAGGATTAGATCTGGTAGACAGAGTGCCTGAAGAACTATGGATGGAGGTTCGTAACATTGTACAGGAGGCAGCAACTAAAACCATCCCAAAGAAAAAGAAATCCAAGAAAGCAAAGTGGCTGACTGATGAGGCTTTACAAATAGCTGAGGAAAGAAGGGAAGCAAAAGGCAAGGGAGAAAGGGAAAGATATAAACAACTGAATGCAGAATTCCAGAGAATAGCAAGGAGAGATAAGAAGGCCTTCTTAAATGAACAATGCAAAGAAATCGAGGAAAACAATAGAATGGGGAAGACTAGAGATCTCTTCAAGAAAATCGGAGATATCAAGGGAACGTTTTGTGCAAAGATGGGCATGATAAAGGACAAAAAAGGCAGGGACCTAACAGAAGCAGAAGAGATTAAGAAGAGGTGGCAAGAATACACAGAAGAACTATACAAGAAAGATCTTAATATCCCTGATAAATACGATGGTGTGGTCACTGACCTTGAGCCGGACATCCTAGAGAGTGAAGTCAAGTGGGCCTTAGGAAGCATTACTAACAACAAAGCTAGCGGAGAAGACAGTATCCCAGCTGAGCTATTTAAAATCCTAAAAGATGATGCTGTTAAAGTGCTGCACTCAATATGCCAACAAATTTGGAAAACTCAACAGTGGCCACAGGATTGGAAAAGGTCAGTTTACGTTCCAATTCCAAAGAAAGGCAATGCCAAAGAATGTTCAAACTACCGTACAATTGCACTCATTTCACATGCCAGCAAGGTTATGCTCAAAATCCTACAAGCTAGGCTTCAGCAGCATGTGAACCGAGAACTACCAGAAGTGCAAGCTGGGTTTCAAAGAGGCAGAGGAACTAGAGATCAGATTGCCAACATTCGCTGGATCATGGAAAAAGCAAGAGAGTTCCAGAAAAACATCTACTTCTGCTTCATTGACTATGCTAAAGCCTTTGATTGTGTGGATCACAACAAACTGTGGCAAATTCTTAAAGAGATGGGAGTACCAGACCACCTTACCTGTCTCCTGAGAAACCTGTATGTGGGTCAAGAAGCAACAGTTAGAACCGGACATGGAACAACCGACTGGTTCAAAATTGGGAAAGGAGTACGACAAGGCTGTATATTATCACCCTGCTTATTTAACTTATATGCAGAGTACATCATGAGAAATGCCGGGCTGGATGAATCACAAGCCGGAGTTAAGATTGCCGGGAAAAATATCAACAACCTGAGATATGCAGACGATACCACCCTAATGGCAGAAAGTGAAGAGGAACTAAAGAGCCTCTTGATGAGGGTGAAAGAGGAGAGTGCAAAAGCTGGCTTGAAACTCAACATTAAAAAAACCCAGATCATGGCATCTGGTCCCATCACTTCCTGGCAAATAGAAGGGGAAGAAATGGAAGCAGTGACAGATTTTATTTTCTTGGGCTCCAAGATCACCGCAGACGGTGACTGCAGCCATGAAATTAAAAGACGCTTGCTCCTTGGAAGGAAAGCTATGGCAAACCTAGACAGCATATTAAAAAGCAGAGACATCACCTTGCCGACAAAGGTCCGTATAGTTAAAGCTATGGTTTTTCCAGTAGCAATGTATGGCTGTGAGAGTTGGACCATAAGGAAGGCTGAGCGCCGAAGAATTGATGCTTTCGAGCTGTGGTGCTGGAGAAGACTCTTGAGAGTCCCTTGGACTGCAAGGAGGTCAAACCAGTCAATCCTAAAGGAAATCAACCCTGACTGCTCATTGGAAGGACAGATGCTGAAGCTGAAGCTCAAATACTTTGGCCACCTAATGCGAAGAGAGGACTCACTGGAAAAGACCCTGATGCTGGGAAAGACTGAGGGCAAAAGGAGAAGGGGACGGCAGAGGATGAGATGGTTAGATAGCATCACCGATGTAATGAACATGAATTTGAGTAAACTCCGAGAGACAGTGGAGGACAGGAAGGCCTGGCGTGCTATTGTCCATGAGGTCACGAAGAGTCGGACACGACTAAACGACTGAACAACAACAAATGAACATGAATTTGAGTAAACTCCGAGAGACAGTGGAGGACAGGAAGGCCTGGCGTGCTATGGTCCATGTGGTCACGAAGAGTTGGACACGACTGAACGACTGAACAACAACAACATAGCCTCCTTTCCCACCATAGATATATATCTAATAAGTTGTCCTGCCAGTTTTGGTGAGGGTGTGGGTTCCTCCTTGGTGGTTCCTTGTTTTCTGCTTGATTGTTTGTCTGGTGTTAATCCCTGCTTATCTGAGTGCTGGCTGCTGGAGAGGATGTGTTCTGGTCTTTTGTTTTCCTTCCTAGGTTTTTTATTCTCTCTTTTGAATGGTGCACTCAAAATGGGTGAGGTTTTTGATTCAGAGTTTGAATCAAATCGTGGGTGAGCTGCAGGCCTCGAGTGAGGTATTATGTGTGGCCCATCTGCTGAGGGAGACACAAAACCTCACCCGTTTCCTGCAGATGACGCTGTGACATGGAAGAGTGATGGTATGAGTGCCAGGTGATCACCGGGAACATTTTTCCTTTTGGAGTTGATCTTGAGATTCTCAAAGCAGCCCAATGGCATTTAAAAAAGACCCATCTCAGCTTTCCTTGAACAAGTATTGCAACATCCTTCACTGCATGGTTTCACTTCAGTTTACACTTTCTGAATGGAAGGTCTCTAAACAGAACCTGTCCTATGACTTTAGCATCCTGTGTCAAACCTTCTTTGTTTCCCAGGAAGAGAGCCTTCTCTGCTGTCGCACTCCCCCTATGGAATACTCTTCCCCCAGAGGTGAGGCAGGCCCCCACCTCATTCAGAGTTTGAATCAAATCAGAAAATGGATTTTGTTTGGAATTTCCTTTCAAATTTTGTAAAGTGCACAATTTGGAATCTACTTTTATCAGATTTTCAAATCAACCTGGAGATATAAAGTTTTTCTTCACAGTTAAGCAAAATCTAGATTGCTGCAACTTGTACCTATTATTTCTGGTCCTTGTTTCTGTGGACATGAAAAAGAATTTCTTACCACCTTCCCAATGTCTCCATTTATGGACTTGAATCTTGACTTCCTGTCTCCCCTCCATCTTCTTCTCTCCAGATTAAACATCCCAAGATCCTTCGGCCTCTTCACATAGGGTGTGTCCTCAAGTCTCTGTATCATCTTTATTGGTCCCTCTGGACCTGCTCTAACCTGGCAATATCCTTCTGTAATTGTGGTACCCAGTATTGTCCACGTAGTCCAGGTATATTTCGGGTGTTTGGGTCCATCCCCTCCAAAGGGCTTTCAGATATGATTCCCTAACTTCCACCCCAGGGGTCCCTGGATCATGTGAGTTGCCGTTTGCAGAGATCAGATTTGCCTATTCAAAATTTAATATCTTCTTAGCATAAAGCCCAGGTCCCCCCAAATGTAGATATCCCTGCAGCTGGACGCCAGACTGTTCAAGCATTTCGCAAGCGGCCAGCGCTGTGCGGTGGCTGCATCTCTTCCCCCACCTCCCACCCCAGCATCTTTCTCAGCAGTAATTAATGTGGTAGTAAAATCAGCAGAAAGGCAACATTGAGATCTGGTGCAAGCGGGAATAAAAAGACACAAGGGAGAGTCTAAATGGCCAATAATTGCAGGTTATTATATACTCTGCTACCTTGCAGTGAAAATCTGGTTAGCTATTAGCAAAGTTGTAAGGAATAATCAAGTGGACAAGGATGAAGCAGTGGTGCTCTGAGGCAGAGGTGGTAGGCAAAGAGGCCACTCAGCAAAAAATAAAGAAAAATAGCTGAGCAATAAGCTCAGAGCTGCCACCAAGTTCCACCTGAGATGAAATATCAACAGGAATGATGGAAAATTCTTCTTCGTGCAAGAGCAGAAGGCTCCCAAGTAAAGGCAAAATAGTTTGATGAGACTAGCAAAAATGTATATGTGTGTGAGAGATGTAGGAGTGATCCCACTCAGTTGTAGTTTGCTACACAGCTTTACTACCTGTCCAATTTTTCCGAACTGCTTTGGAAAACACTCTGCAGAATTCCAAAGGAAAGGCAAAAAGATTTGTGAAGGTTAGCCGTTTTTCAGAGAGTTCTCCCTGGCCAACAGTTGTCACCAAATTTCACCTGGAATGCAGTTCAAAGTGAATCTGATTGATTCCTTCCTGATGAAAATGCCTGAGGATTTTCAAAGGAGAAGAGGACTTGGTTGCCCTAAAGTGATTTTTTGCTATTATATGAATAAATACTCCATGTCCATTGCTGCTCTTTGCAGGAAGACAGGACTAGGGGGAAAGTTACCAAAAACGAATGAGTGAATGATCGAGGAGACCACCAGGCTGTAAGATGATGATGATAATGAGGAGCATGCTGATGACCGGAAAGTCACAGCAGAAAATCAGGCTATGCAAACAAATATCATCAAAACCAAATCTGAACGTATTTCAAACAATAGCAATTGTCAGCTCTCTAAGATCAAAGATGAAATTGTAGATCACCTCATTAGTGGCTGTAGCAAAATTGTCCAAGCTGAATATAACACTGTGTAAAAGGTAAAGGTTCCCCCTGCATGTTTGTGAAGTCATGTCCGACTCTAGGGGCCGGTGCTCATCTACGTTTGTTAGCCGAAGAGCCAGCGTTGTCCGAAGATGCTTCCATGGTCATGTGGCCGCATGACTCGCGCGGAACGCTGTTACCATCCCACCGAAGTGGTACCTATTAATCTACTTGCATTTGCATGCTTTCAAATTGCTAGGTTGGCAAGAGCTGGAGCTAGTGCGGAAGCTCACTCCATCACGCAGGGCTAGGGATTCAAACCTCCGAACTTGCGATCTTCCAATCGACAAGCCTGGCATCTTACCCGCTGAGCCACCATGCCCTTCTATATACTGTGACAATTCCTGTACGATTCATGGGATCTTGGTTAGAACATGGGTCATAGCAAAGTGTCCAATCTGTTGGATGAATAGATACTACTAGTAATAATTCCATAAGACAATGGCAAATCACTCTCATGCTACTGCCAAGATACCTACATAACTATATCCAACAATCCAGGACTTAAGCTCAACTCTATTTTGCTAGTTAAATTTAGGACATGTGTACCTAGGAAATAGCTTCCATCTCTAATTTTTGCTTTAACTCAGGCTGGAAAGGTGGGAAATAATAACAAAATTCCAGAATCCTGCAGAACTTTTCATTCTGAATTCCACAATATCCTCTGCAATTCATGTGTCATGAGGATGAAGATCTGAAGACCCACAAAGATTTCTTCCCCGCACACATCTCCTATGAAAAATCACGTCTTTGTGTGTAAGCATCCCCAAGAGATCATTCCAAAGAAGAGATGCCATGTGAGAAAAGAGTCCAAACAAGAATTTCTGGCCAGCAGAGGGAGCAGAAACACTACCACAATCAACAATGCACATTTCATTGGCTATGGCATTGTCTGAACACACCATGTGGCTTGCTTAGAGATCATGTTTGGCACCCTCCTAGAAGAAACTTTGCCTTGCTTCTCTACTCCATCCTCCCTGCTAGGTTGGTCCAATGCTGGCATCTTCTGGACAGAGTTAATTGGAACCAGCCTTGCGAGTGTGAGATGAGGCAATAGTGCAGTCAGGCGAACATAAGCACCTGTGATTTGGCAAGTATTGAATCCTTTGGATTAATTCAATAAATTCAGGTCCAAGAGAAGGCAATAATGTGAGAGAATAAGGCAGTCAGAAAGGAACTGCTGAGTCTTTTTCACGTCCTCTTTTGTCCAATTTGCCTTTAAAGTACTTCCTCCACTTGTAATCCCTCACATTTGATTGCAAACCATTTATGTTCTATAGCAGGAAAAGCACACAAACACTCAGCCCTTTGAGGTAGGCCAGGTCAAGAAACAGATGCACCAGGGATTCTATGAATGCTTTTTATTGTTTTAGGGTAGAATGGAAGAATCTTAAAAGCATGTCCGAGTTTCTCTCTATTCCATCTTATACCAAACAAAATCAAGGTGGGTTTGTTTTGAGTTTCTTTCTCCCACATTCCTCTTTCTTAAGGCTGAAGAATCTTTTTGAAATCCCTCCCTTAACGTTTGATCATTACTTCCCCTTTCCCAAAGCCAAATCTTCCTTCCTTCCTTCCTTCCTTCCTTCCTTCCTTCCTTCCTTCCTTCCTTCCTTCCTTCCTCACTCACTCACTCACTCACTCACTCACTCACTCACTCACACAGCAAAGCTGCATTTATAGAATATTTTTCCTGTTCTCTTAAGATAATTTGTTTTCCTTACTCTGCTTAGTCTCACACTGGTGGGGAAGTGTGTAATGCTGTGTTTCTCAACTTTGGCAACTTTAAGGTTTGTGGACTTCAATTCCCATAATTCCCCAGCCAGCATGCTGACTGAGGGTGGGGCTGAGACCATGCTGGCTGGGGAATTCTGGGAGTTGAAGTCCACACACCTTAAAGTTGCCAAAGTTGAGAAACACTGGTGTAACGTTTCTAAAGCCTGTTCAGTGCCACATGCCCAGTGTACACAAAAACAGGTGCATCTAGCGGGGTGGGTCAAAAAACTCAGGAAGATGGCCACAACTATGAGATCAAAGGGAGAAAAAAAAGGAGGTGGGCTTTTGATTGCCTGGGTTGTGACCACCATCCTGACTTAGAAAGTAGTCAATTAGAAAATTTCCTGAATTCAATTTTTTTCATAAAGGCTGGGTTGTATTGAATGTGCCCCTTTGTCACCAGAATGGATGCTACTTGTAGATCAGATGCTTTCTCCTGCTTCTGCTCATTTGCTTGGAAACGTTTGGGAACCTCCAGAGATGCAGGAAGGAAGAAGCAAAAAGAACACCAGATGCAAACAGAATTCTGTTATTCCTTTATTGAGTTATTCTGTCTTTCAGTGGCCTGGTGACTTTCGCTGAATGAGCAATACACGGAATCAGTCAAAACACAGAAATCATAATTGCAATGCAATTCTTTAGGAGGAAACAATAAATAATAAAAAGTTCATATAAAAAGAACAGCTATTTATAAAGGAGCAATCTGGAGACCTAAACATAAAGGCAAAAAATAGTACAGAAAGCCAACAGAATCATTTTAAAGAGCTAAGTAAAATAGCTCTTCTAAAACCACAGCATGATACAGAGGGGAAGGAAGGAAGGAAGGAAGGAAGGAAGGAAGGAAGGAAGGAAGGAAGGAAGGAAGGAAGGAAGGAAGGAAGGAAACTTAGTGTTGCTATAGAGAGCTTTCCAACATTCAAAGAGGAAGAAGAGAGGAAGGTTGATTTTAAAATAATCTACATGACAAAATTCACCAGCTGGCAATTAAGTTCTGATCTCATTCATTTCACCCCAAATGAAAAGAGAAAAATCCACAAGCGAAGGATGGAGGAACTAACCCCTTCCTTTGGCTGCTCCAAGCAGTGTGCATTTAGGGTATGTTATGTTTGCACCCAGATATTCTATTTAACATTCTTGATTAACAAAATGAGATGGAGATTGCTGTTCTTCAATGGGATATTTAACTGGTTTTGTTGACTCCAGTTTGAGTCATGATCAACCTTCAGTGGAACCAAATTATTCTTGGTCCATCTATCTATTGTGGAGGAATGAATCTGTGTGACCTTCTGCAACTTGAGGTGGTGGTGGTGGGAAAGGGTTCTTGGTTCTGCTTCAGCCTCAGCTTGAGATGTATTTATTTCTTTTGGCAAGGATTTTGCCATGCAGGTATGTGCACTTTTCTCCCAACAGATACATCTTTCCTCTCTTTCTCCTGATGGAGATGTCTTCCTATGCAAGCCTTCTCTAACTTACCTACATCCCATCTGCCATTTTCCCAAAGTAATGCATTATGTGTAAGCATTTTTTTCAAACATATGGATTTTTTACATAGTGTCTGCCTAATGTATAAATTTATTTACACAATTTCTTCTAACATGCATATTTTCAGGAGGAGGAGGAGGAGGAGGAGGAGGAGGAGGAGGAGGAGGAGGAGGAGGAGGGGGGGAGCACATTTGAAAAAAACCATAACACCTGAAGAATAAATGTTTTATGGTATATGTATTTGTTCAAAAGCATCAAATCATATTATATCAGTGTATATAAGTGTAAAGCACATCCATTTGCCCCCCAGCTGTGTATCTGATGGGTATTTGTGATGGCACAAAGCAAAGGCATTAGAAAAAAGTGTGTTGGTCAGAATAACCTGTTAACCAGATTAAAGCAAGTAGGATATGGCTAATAATGAGAGTAATTGAGCTTGTGGAGAAGGAGATACAGATAAGGGGATTTATTGTGGAAATTGGAACAAGAAATTTTTGTGCAACTCAGCAAAATGAAAGAGGCTAAGCAAAACAAATGTTGATGAAAGAGTAAAAGATGAGAATAAAGGGACATAGCACAATGTAGAAGAATAATTACCCAGAAGTTATAAGCAGGAAGAAGGGATGAAGTCATGCACCATAACATGACACTCTCTAGAAGCCCAGAATGGGTAACTGTACAAGTTGGGGGAGATTGAGAAGATAGAGAGCAATTGTTTAGGCAAGCAAGGAAATAAGAATATTTAGAATATGTATTTTTTTGTATAACTGTGATTTTAGATATTTTAGATTTTGGGGAGTCTTTGGTGCTCTCTGAGCCTTGTTGTTTTCATGCAGACGTTTCATTGCCAGGCTAGGCAACATCTTCAGTGTGAAAAGGGAGTGGAACTTGCTGTCTGTTTATATACCCTGGCTTGTCCTGCCTGTGTTGGTGGGGGTCTTGTACTCTCCTTGGTAGTTCCTTGATTGGGCTGTTGTGTGCTGTTTGGGTGATTGACTAAGTTAATAGTTCCTTGATTAAGGTCTATTGTGTTGTTTGATTGCTCCTCTGCTGCTAATCTTGCTGTTAATCTATGCATATCTTGTTGTTGATTGCTGGCCCAGGGGTGTTCTGATCTTCTGGCTATTCTATTGTCTCTTATGAATGGTATGTAAATGTTTTTTTTTTTTTTAACAAATTTTATTAGATTTTAATTTTACATAGATAAAAGTTTGAAACAGAAAAGAAAATGGAAATACAAATCAAGAAAAAAGAAAAGATAAAAAAGTGTAGTAAAGGAAAAAAGAAAAAAAGATAAAGCTGAAACAGAATTTGGTCAACTTCCGATTTGTATCTGGTCATGGTATTTTAAAAATTTTGTCTTACATGCTAGGTCTATATATAATATTAAAGAATATTTCTTGTCTATTACATCAATATATATATATATATTTTAATCTTCAAATCCCCATATAAGCTTTGCCCCTCCCGCATCTTGTAAATAGTCAGTTAATGGTTTCCACTCTTTAAGGAAATAATTATTTGGATTTTCTTTTAATAAACATGTCAGTTTATCATTCTCTGCCATATCCATCAATTTTAACATCCAATCTTGTATTGTAGGCGATATCTGGTTTTTCCAATTTTGTGCAAAAATAAGTCTTGCTGCTGTAATCATGTATTGCATAATCCTTGTAAATTGCTTCCCAGGTTGTCCATCAATTATTCCCAGTAAGAAAAATTCCGGTTTAAATGGAACTCGAATTTGTAATATATTTTGCATCAATGCATGTATTTGAGTCCAAAATTTCTTTGCAGTCTCACATGTCCACCACATATGGTAAAAAGACCCCTCTTTTTTTTTTACATTTCCAACATAAGTTGGAGACATTTCCATACATTTTAGAAAGTTTTTGTGGGGTCATATACCATCTGTACATCATCTTATAAAAGTTTTCTTTTAAATTATAACACAAAGTAAATTTTAACCCTTTGGTCCACATATCTTCCCATTGTTGCATTTGAATATTATGGCCAATATTTTTAGCCCATTTAATCATACAGTCTTTAACTTGTTCCTCTACCATTTCACCTTTTAACAATAATTTATACATTTTTGCAATTAGATGATCATCTGTCTCACATAGTTGTATCTCAAATTCCGATTTGGTTTGTTCAAATTCAAGGTCTTTCTTATCTAATTTAAATTTCTCTACGAGCTGCATATATGAAAGCCATTGAAAACTGTATCCCTCTGATACCAATTCTTCTATTGATTTAATTATATATTGTCCTTGTTCTTTCTTTAAAAAGTCTTTGTAGGTTAACCATTTATCTTTATTTCTTACTTCTGTTCTGTAGAATGCTTCTTGTGTAGAAATCCATAAGGGTCTTTTATAACATAAGATTAATTTATATTTATTCCAGATTCTTAACAAGGATCTTCTAATATAATGGTTTTTAAAGTCCACATTAACTTTAACTTTATCGTACCACAAATATCCATGCCATCCATATCTTAATTCATGTCCTTCCAAATTCAATAATTTTTCATTTTTCAAAACTATCCATTCTTTAATCCAAACCAAGCAACAAGCAGCATAATATAATTTCAAATCCGGTAGACCTAGTCCTCCTCTTTCTTTAGAGTCTTGCAATACTTTATATTTTACTCTTGGTTTTTTCCCTTGCCAAATAAACTTAGAAATATCTCGCTGCCATTGTTTAAAAGGTTCTTCTGATGCCAATATAGGTAGTGTTTGAAAAAGATATAAAATTCTTGGCAAAACATTCATTTTAATTGCTGAAATTCTACCTAATAATGATAATTGCAGTTTTTCCCAATGTTCCAAATCTTTTTTAATATCCATCCAAAGTGGAATATAATTATTCTTAAACAACTTAACATTTTTAGTTGTTAAATATACTCCCAAATATTTTACTTTTTCTTCCATTGAATATCCTGTTATTTCTTTCAATTTCTCTTGTTGGTGGTAATCCATATTTTTGGTCAAAACTTTTGTCTTCTGTAAATTCACTTTGAACCCTGCTAGCGACCCAAAGTCTTTTAGTTTCTGTATTAATATTTCAATTCCTTCTAGTGGATTCTCCAAAGTAATGACTAGGTCGTCAGCAAATGCTCTTAGTTTATAAACTTCTTTTTTAACTTTAATACCATGGATACCATCATCTTGTCTAATATCTCTAAGTAAAACCTCTAATACCAATATAAACAAAAGTGGAGATAATGGACAACCTTGTCTAGTACCTTTTTGTATTTCACATGGCTTACTAAATTCTCCATTAACAATTATTTTGGCAAATTGTGGAGTATATATTGATTTAATCCATTTTATAAAATTTCCTCCAAAATTCATATTTTCCAAAACTTTGAACATAAAAGGCCAATTTAAGTTGTCAAAGGCTTTTTCAGCATCAATAAATATCAAGGCAGCTTGTTTATCATAGTGTTGATCCAAATATTCAATTACGTCTACTATGTTTCGGACATTGTCATGAATTTGTCTTTTGGGTAGAAAACCAGTTTGGTCTTGATGAATAAAATCCTTAAGTATATTCTTCATTCTTTCTGCTAATATCGTTGTAAATATCTTATAGTCATTATTCAATAAAGATATTGGTCTGTAATTTTTAGTTAATGTTAAATCCTGTTGTTCTTTGGGTATCAATGTTATATGTGCTTCTTTCCAAGTTTCAGGCATAATTCCTGTTTCCAAAATAGAATTCATAGTCTTCTGCAAAGGTAGACATAAATCCTCTTCAAAACATTTATAGTAGGCTGCTGACAATCCATCCGGTCCAGGAGCTTTTCCACTACTAATTTTCTTAAAAGCTTTTATCAATTCTTCTTTTGTTATAACATTATTTAATATCAATCTTTGTTGGTCATTAAGAACAGTTAGTTTTTGTTTATTCAAATATTCTTCAATGTCATCCAAGTTGACATCTTGTTTTTTATATAATTTAGAATAATAGTCATGAAAGGTTTTTTGAATGTCCATATTATTCACCAGAGTTTTTCCTTCATGTTGAATATTAGTAATCAAATTCTTTTGTCTTTGTTTCCTCAATTTATAAGCCAGCCATCTACCTGGTTTATTTGCATATTCAAAATATTTTTGTTTTGTAAATTTCATTTGAGTCTCTATCTCTTGAGTTAATATCATTGATATTTGCTTTTGTAGAAATTTAATTTGAGTGAGCAAAGTGTCATCCATTGGTTTATCTCTCAAATCTAACTCTTTACTTTTAATTTCGTCTAAAATCAATTGAATTCTTTTTTGTTTTTTCTTCCTCATTTGAGCATTGTATTGAATAAAATAACCCCTCATATATGCTTTACTGGCTTCCCATACAGTTTGAATATTAGTCCCTTTGTTCAAATTAAATTGAAAATATTCTCTTAATTTTTTTTTGCATACATCGACTACATCATTATTCCGTAGTAGTGACTCATTCAATCTCCATCTAAATACATTCCGTTTCCCTTTAAGAGTCAACATTACTGGATTATGATCTGATAAAGTCTTAGGTAATATATCAACTTTGTTAATATCCATCATCAAATTTTTAGATATCAAAATCATATCTATTCTAGAATGTGATTTAAATCTCTCTGAACAATATGTAAATTCTCTGGAAGTCCCATTCATACATCTCCAAATGTCTTGTAAATCCAACATCTCTTTCAAGTCGAAAAATGTTTGTGGCAATTTTCCCTGTGTTTGCTTCACTTCTTTTTGTGACTGTCTATCCAATCTGGGGTAAATTACCCCATTCCAATCCCCCATGAAACACCAATTGTCATAAGTTAAGTCCAAAAGTTTATCCATCAGGTTTTTATAAAATACTCCTTTATCCATATTCGGTGCATAAAGTCCAACTATCAGTGTTTTAGTTCCTTGTATGTTAATTTCTACTACAATGTATCGACCCTCTTCATCAGCTAATATCAATTTTGGGTTTAACTTTGGTTGTACATATAAGACTACCCCTTTAGTTTTTTTATATCCAGCCGAAATAAATTCTTCTCCAAGCTGTTTTTGAATCAAATATTTAGTATCTTTTTTACAAATATGAGTCTCTTGTAAACAACTTATGTCCAATTTCTGTTTTTTCAAAAAATGAAATATCTTTCTTCTTTTTTGTGGAGCATTGGCTCCATTAATATTCCATGTCAGATATTTAAATTCCATTGGTATTTTATTCTTTAAAATCCCTTTGTTAAGTCCACACCTGTAGCTCCTTTCTCAGATAGATCTTCAGTCTTCTCTTTGTCTTTCGATGTTTCTCCTCCTTTTGTCAATTCTCCTTCTGGTAAACCCATTTCTTTCTTGTATTTCTCTAAAAAAGCTTTTGCTTTTAAAATGGTAGTTATTTTGAATCTCTGTCCTTTAAACTCAAACGATACGCCTTCCAATTTTTCCCATCTGAATGAAATACTATGTTGCCTTAATTTGTCTGTAAGGAAAGAATAGTCTTTTCTTTTCCTAATTATTCTCAAGGGAATTTCTTTTAATACAATTATTTCCTTCCCTTCTATATTTAATCTAGTATTATAATGCTTCCTTAAGATTTGCTCTTTTGTCACTTTTCTTACAAAATATATCAATATGTCTCTAGGGACTTTTCTTTCCTTAGCATAACGTGAGTTTACTCTGAATATCTTGTCTATCTCCAAATCTAAATCTTGTTCTCTTGTCTCCAAAAATTTAGCTAATTCAAAAGTCATCCTTTCTCTCACATTTTCATCTACTTGTTCTGGAATTGCTCTAAATCTCAAGATGTGCTCCTTCTCTCTCATTTCTGCTAAAGCTGTGATATCTAGATTATGTTCAATCTCTTTAATAGCATATTCTGATTTATCTTCTAATTTTTGCATCTGGCTTTGCGTATCTTTAAGTTCTCCTGACAGAGAATTGACCACTTCCTTAACTGTTTGAATTTCTTTTTTAAAATCTTGCTTAATCTCTCGGGTTATTTCTTTCTTCATATCGTCCATTTTTTTGTCTAATGCTGTAATCTGATCTTCCATCTGCTTCGTGGAGTCATCCATTTTCTTATTTATTGCTGTATTCTGGTCATCCATTTTCTTATTTATTGCTGTATTCTGATCATCCATTTTCTTATTTATTGCTGTATTCTGATCATCCATTTTCTTATTTAGTGTTGCAACAGCTTCTAATATCTTTTTCATTTCTGGTAATAAAGCTTCTGAGGCAGATGTAGCAGGTGTAGCAGAATCAATAGGTGGTCCTCCAGTCTCCTTCTTCTTCTCCTTCTCCGCCCGTCTCGTTCCCAAAGACGCCATAGCCCTGCAAAAAAGAAGAAAAAAGGGAGAAAAGGGGAAAAAGCACCATATAACAATATAACAAAAATTATTTAAAAAAGGGGAAAAAATTAAAAAAAAAATTAAAAATTCTTTTACAAATAATAAAAAGAAAAAAGAAAAGGTGAAAAAACAAATATCCAAAAGGTTAAGGAAAAAGAAAGAGAGAACTAGGCTCCTTTAAAATTTTTCCTCTTAGGTCATTTATAATCCCTTATATATAAAAGTCCACAGTGTTTCAAAGGATAAAAGCCTAGGACTTTTTGTTCTCCTGTAGTCAAAATCAAAGATAAGAATAGTAAATATTCCCAGGGTTTCACCTTCCCACTTGTAATTCTTCAATCCAACCACAAGTCAAAAAGAAAAAATGTTGCTAGAGACATGTAAAAAAGCCTCTACTTTCCATATAATAATCCAATAATCCAAATTAAACGTTAAATAACTTGACTTTTTCAGAAAAATAAATCCAAACAGAGTTCAAAGTTCAAAAAGAAAAAGAGGAACTTGTATATATAAAAGAGTTTTTAATAGGGTTCAGTAATCCCAACATCAAAATCTTAAAAAATAAAGTATTAATCACTCCATTTAAATCCAAGCTTTAATATAGTATTCCAGAGAGCAAAAACAGAAATACCAATAGTTGTCCATAAGTAAAAAACTCAAACCAAACTGAAATAATAGTAAAAGTCACTTTCACTTCTAGCAAAGCCACTTAGCTTCTCTTCCCACCGTTTATTCTTCCATTAACAAGAAAAAAATATAGCACCAGCAAATATAAATCAAGTCCAGATACAAATCTTAGCACTTAATAAAAAAATAATAATGTTTAAAAGTAAAAAAAAGTGACTAAAAGCCTGGTCGGGCCAGCTACTTATCTGTTAGAATCACGGCTGCTGCAGAGCCCCGTTTTTCTTCCCAGTCTCCTTTCATTGCTCCATCTCCCTCCTCCCGCAGTGGAAATTACAGGAGTCGGGGGAGGGCATTTACTTCAGAGACCCTTTGTGGTTAATCTTCCGATCACACTCTCTTCGAGTGTGATTTTCCCAGCGATTTCTTCTCCCAAATCGCTGCAAACAGCTTAGCCGTGGAATTGAGGCTAAGGAGCCCCAGTTCTTCGCTGTGCTCCGACCAGAACCCGGAAGTGAAAAGTCAATGGTATGTAAATGTTGTTAACCTCTATGTGTCTGTTGATGGCTGCTTTGTCTGAATGCCAAGCTTCCAGGAATTCTCTAGCATCTTTGGATTTGGCCTGGTCTAATATGCTCACAGTTTCCCAGTTGAAAGTATGGTTAAGTCTGTCCATGTGTTGTGAGATTAAGGAGTTTTCATCATGTCTTCTGACTGCTAGTTGGTGTTCGTGGATGCGTTCTGCTAGTCTTCTGCCAGTCTGTCCTACATAGTGGCTGTTACAGTCCTTACACTATATGTTGTAGATAACTCCTGTTTTTTCTTCTTGGGCTACTGGGTCTTTTGGTTTACTTACAATGTTCTGAAGGGTTTTGGTTGGTTTGTGTGCTACAGTGATGCCGTGTGGATGTAACAGTCTATTAGTAGTTTCTGAGATGTTTCTGATGTATGGCAGTGTAATCCTTTTCATAGCTTCTGTTGGTTTTGCTGTGGTGGGTTGAGTGGTCAGGCACATTTTGATAAAGTTGTGTGGATATCCATTTTGCTGGAAGATGCTATATAAGTGGTCTGTTTCCTTTCTCTGGTGTTCTGGGTTGCTGCAGTGCGTTTGTGCTCGTCTGAATAGTGTTCTTACACAGCTCCTCTTGTGTGAGGTTGGGTTATTGCTTTGATTGCTTTCAGTTGGTTCTGTTTCAGCAGAAGCAGAAGAAAGAGTAGCCCTCAAAAACCTAAAGATGGACCAAAGTAGCATCATCCTCCCAGCAGACAAAGGCCGCACCACTGTCATTATGGACAGATCACAATATATACAAAAAGCCAAAGATTTACTGGAGGACAAAGAAACCTACACCCCAGTAAACTCCAATCCGATACAGAAACTTGACAGCCAGGTCAAAAGAATCCTCAACGACCTAACCAAGAAAGGTCAAATCAGTAAAGAAGAACAGAGGCGGATGAAAAGCAGTGGACCTATCATCCCACGCTTCTACGGATGCCCCAAAATACACAAGCCTGACATACCACTCCGTCCAATTGTATCATTACCAGGCACCCCCACATACAACATAGCTAAAGAACTTACAAGAAAACTTGGGCATCTCACAGAGGAGAGTGAATACTCTATCAATTCCCCACTACAGTGCCTCCAGAAAATCAAAGACATAAAAAAAGATGAAGATGAAATTATGGTGTCATTCGATGTCACTGCACTCTTTACATCCATAGACCAAGCACTAGCGATTGAATCCATGGCAGCAGTTCTACGTAACTCACCCGACCTAACAAGATACACCAAGATCAAAATACCCAGAATCATGGACCTCATCAACCTCTGCCTCACCACCTACTTTCAGTTTGATGGACAAATATTCCAACAAATCAAAGGAACACCTATGGGATCACCACTCTCAGGACTCATAGCAGAGATAGTAATGCAACGTCTAGAAAGGATAGCACTCCCACACATACAACCCAAAGTATGGATCTGGTATGTAGATGACACCTTCGTCATAATAAAAAAGGATCAACTGGAGGAAACACATGAAGCCATCAACAACATCTTCAAAGGAATAAAATTCACAAGGGAAGAAGAAAACAACAACACACTACCCTTCTTGGACATCCTCATCAGTAGAAGAAATGATGGCACTCTAGAAACACAAGTCTACTGGAAATCTACCCACACTAACCAAGTGCTCCACTATCAAAGCAATAACCCAACCTCACACAAGAGGAGCTGTGTAAGAACACTATTCAGACGAGCACAAACGCACTGCAGCAACCCAGAACACCAGAAAAAGGAAACAGACCACTTATATAGCATCTTCCAGCAAAATGGATATCCACACAACTTTATCAAAAAGTGCCTGACCACTCAACCCACCATAGCAAAACCAACAGAAGCTATGAAAAGGATTACACTGCCATACATCAGAAACATCTCAGAAACTACTAATAGACTGTTACATCCACACGGCATCACTGTAGCACACAAACCAACCAAAACCCTTCAGAACATTGTAAGTAAACCAAAAGACCCAGTAGCCCAAGAAGAAAAAACAGGAGTTATCTACAACATATAGTGTAAGGACTGTAACAGCCACTATGTAGGACAGACTGGCAGAAGACTAGCAGAACGCATCCACGAACACCAACTAGCAGTCAGAAGACATGATGAAAACTCCTTAATCTCACAACACATGGACAGACTTAACCATACTTTCAACTGGGAAACTGTGAGCATATTAGACCAGGCCAAATCCAAAGATGCTAGAGAATTCCTGGAAGCTTGGCATTCAGACAAAGCAGCCATCAACAGACACATAGAGGTTAACAACATTTACATACCATTCATAAGAGACAATAGAATAGCCAGAAGACCAGAACACCCCTGGGCCAACAATCAACAACAAGATATGCATAGATTAACAGCAAGATTAGCAGCAGAGGAGCAATCAAACAACACAATAGACCTTAATCAAGGAACTATTAACTTAGTCAATCACCCAAACAGCACACAACAGCCCAATCAAGGAACTACCAAGGAGAGTACAAGACCCCCACCAACACAGGCAGGACAAGCCAGGGTATATAAACAGACAGCAAGTTCCACTCCCTTTTCACACTGAAGATGTTGCCTAGCCTGGCAATGAAACGTCTGCATGAAAACAACAAGGCTCAGAGAGCACCAAAGACTCCCCAGTTCAACCCTGAGCTACAAATATTCTCTTCGATTTTAGATTTTATTTTAACTTGTTTATTGTGAACCGCCCAGAGTTCCCCAAGGGGGGAGATGGGCATTCATACAAATCAAATAAATAAATAAAATAAAATAATAAATAATAAATAAACAGTTAAGCAAGGGATGTAGAGAGTGGATGCTCAACTCTCTGACATCTCTCCTCCTTTCGAAACATCTTGCAACTGGAAGGTTCAACATGAATACATTAAATAGGGCAAGAGAAGAGAGTTGTCTGCCCACCATCCAGTGTCCAGAGCTCCAGTTTTGGTGACCACTGGAGTCTCTTCTGATCATGGCTGCCAAAAATGCATGGCTTGAAGGCAGGCAACTCAGAGAGATGGTGGTGGGTTGCCCCAGTAGGTTCTAATATTGTCTTTCAATGAAGAAAAACTTCCAAACTGCCTTGCCCAAATCCAGTGAACACACAAAAAATCTGGGACCCCCGGCGCATCTGTTGGGGCTTCCCAATTTTGCATCAGCCTCTTCTAAATATTATTTATTTGTTGGTTTGATAATTAGACTTTTAGACCACCACAACCTCATGACCTAGGACAACCCTAAGCCCACAAGCAAGTTAAAGGTGGCTTCAGGGATTAAAAAGTTGCCCAGCCCTGAGATGGAGAACGAAGAACAGTCCTGGGACCCTTAATGGGGTACGTGGAAGGCCGGCATATTGTTCAAAGACTAAGTGGGGTCCCTAGACTTCCCCCAACCCAAATGTTGCTGAGCTGGCTTTCTAGGAGTATGAACAGACTGATGGCCAATTTTTTCCTTCTCCCATTTCCTTTTTCTGCTCTGAGTTAGCATCTCCACTTTCCATAATCCTGGAAGCCCACAGGAGGTTTAGAGGCCAAAGTTAGGCAATATAAAATATATATTTATTTTAAAATATAAGCACAATTGGTTACAAATAATAGAGGGCTTTCTCTTCGCTGGGTGTGTTCAATGTGCTGCAAAGGCTTTGGAGTACAGTTCTGAGCAGGGATTGGACCCCATGGCCTGAAGGGCCGCTCCAACTCTAAGATTCTAGGGCCCTGTTATAAGGAAACCACTATCTTATTCCTAGGTGGCTCCAACCTGCTTCCAACATGACAGGGACCAGTATTTGCTGTTAGAGAAAGTGACTATTAGATTATGACATTGTTCACAGGCCAACAGCCAAGTTCTGATGCTAGCGCTAAATCGCAACCTTCTGGCCAAAAGTCAGTTGACTGGATGCCAAACTGTTGGTTTCTCTGCAGTTGGCTTCAATTATTTTTCCCCTCATATTCTGGGCATTTTATTTATTTCTTTAAAATATGTATATATTTCCTCTCCTGGCAGATGGCTTTAGAACAATTCAAGCAAGAAAAGGAAAAGAAGGAAAAGGGAAAGGGAAGATGGAGAAGAAGAGGAAAGGGAGGGGAAGGGAGAGGGGAAGGGGAAGGGGAAGGGGAAGGAGAAGGAGAAGGAGAAGGAGAAGGAGAAGGAGAAGGAGAAGGAGGATGGGAGAGGAGAGGAGGAGGAGGAGGAAGCTGCAATAGGAAAAATACATATTAATAAGGGAACCTTCACCTTCCTTATTCATCATCTGGGCAGATGGAGAAAATGATAGGATAGGTCAAAGGGGGTTAAGGCAAGTGTATTTAGGGATAGGACAAATGACCAGATCCACACCTTATGTGTTCTGCCATGAAATGATCTATCAGGCTGGTACTAACTCTACAACAATAAAGAACATTCCTAAAACATCTTCTGCTCTTCTTTCCTGACCTTGTCATCCTCAAAGGGCTGACAGTAAAGTCAGGAGTTATCACTGAAAGATCCTCCTGGGGCAGGTAGGAGAAGCTGGGCAAAGAACCTCTATGTACATACAGTACCTTTGTCTTGCTAGGATTCAACTTCAGCCTGTGTCATTTCATCGAGGCCTCAATAGCCTCTAGACACTGCACCAAGACTCTGCATCACCTCCAGATTCGCATGGGATAGTGATACATAAGTGAGTGTCACTAGTGTGCTGGTGATATCTCACCTTGAACTCATGGGTGGCCTTTCTCAGCAGTTTCATGTAGCTATTAGAAAGTAGGGAGAGAGGAATAAACACTGCAGCATCCCATAAAGGAATGGCCACCAGGTTGATCTCTCTTCTGCTAAAACTGGAACCACTCACTAAGAATGGAGTGGAACTTCTGCAGAACAGTGCCTCCAATCCCCAACACTTACAGGTGGCCCAGAATGGCACCATAGTTGATGGTACTGCATGGCACCACGTGGTCTAATACAGTGTTTCTCAACCTTGGCAACTTGAAGATGTATGGACGTCAACATTCAGAATGCTGGCTGGGGAATTCTGGGAGTTGAAATCCACACATCTTCAAGTTGCTAAGGTTGACAAAAACTGGTCTAATCAGACCAGGAAGTGTGCAATTGATGTCCTGGCACTGATCATAACCAGAGTGATTAATGTTGCTTCTGTCTAATGCTTGGACCTGAACACTGTCTGAAAGCACTCTAGATAATTTGCTTTCCCTAGGGCACCCTGCAATCATCATCCCCACTAGGCAGACCAGACTAGAAAATTCCACAGGAAGACCAGAACCACATTTTATTGAGATTGGCTATAATTACAGAATCTTGCAAGTCTGATTGCACTGTACTTCCCCTCCTTCATATACTCCAGTGAATCAGGGAGGTGCCCACCTGAGCTGCTTCCAAATATTATCTTCTTTTCCATGGCTTAAAGAATGTTTCACCCCCATTTGCCTATATAATGGTTCTTCTTTCCATCAATGTCTTCTCCCTTATTTTCTATAGCAACTGATACCCCAAAAATTTGGAGGAGAATCATGTATGTGTTCTTGACCTCCTTGGAGGATGCAAGTTCGTAAATAAATGATATGAACACAGGAAGGATTTAAGATACCCCAAATGTTAAAGCTTTACCAAAACCTGCTTTGATGTTTCTCAGAAATGTTTTTTCACATAAATCTCTGTCTTACTCTCAAGGTATTAAGATATAGCTTTCTTCTGGTGCTTTTGATCTAACTCACTTGGGTTGTGGGTTTTCGACACACCTCCTTCCATCATTCCCTGGCTACACACATTTCCCAAAATGAAAAAGTCCCATGGAAGGAGTTACTACATGAAGATACCCCAAGGAATATCATTGCCTTTTAGAACTGGACAATGATAGGACTTCATACACAGCCCTTGGCCACTGGAAGACTAAGGCGGCAGAAGACCATTCTACTCATAGATACTGAGAAAATCACTTCTCCTTTGAAAGGAATGTTGAAAGTAAAA
>JALMGJ010000012.1:33790014-33882514 GCA_023362775.1 Charina bottae
GTTGTCACATTCCCCCTGGAGAATGAACCTTTTGCAGATGCTCCCGCACAGAATTGATACTCCAGGAGGCAGAAGGTTTATGAACATTCCTAGGAAAGCAGTGAGCATGTGAGATTGAAAAATTTGATTCAGGCAAAGAGCTAGGGAGGACAACAAGTAGCTTCCTTTCTTTCTTAATTTCAGGGAACTCCTCTGATGCAAAGTGAAAAGGTTTTAAATCCATCAGGAGATACCTACCGGTAGAAACACATTTCCGTATGTCCTGTTGATAAAAGAATAGCATGCAGTTCAGTCTTCCTAAACGTGTCCCCTTCCAGATGTGTTGAGGGTAAAACTACCCAAATTTTCAGCCTAAGCTTTGGCCAAGCTGGCTGAGGATTTTGGTAGTTGCAATGGTGGAAGATATCTGTAGCTTTGTTGTATTTCCATGTGCTACAAATGGCAGATCTGACTGGGTGGGCTAAAGGAATGTACATTTCAAACTCTCTCAGTTCTGAATTCACTCCATCATTAGAAATAAGCCTTCAGGCACTTTTTAAATGAAAGGCTGGAGAAGCAGGGGAGGAGATCTGAGCTATGTGTCTTCTTCACCAATGGACTGAGAAGATCCACCAAATGAAGATTCACTGACATTCCTAAGCTGCAGGAGAGAACATTTGGTGCTGAAAGTCTCTGGGACATTTTTCGAGAAGGAGGTTGGATATCTTAACCACCATTAGTACCATCCTACATTCAAATGATTTATATCTTTCCAGAAGGAAAGTCCTCCTTAACATTCAGGTAATGAGGGTTAGATCCTACTCTTCTTATGTCTGCAGGAAAAAGAAACAGGGAAGAAGAAAGATGGCAGATGACATCTTATGTCTTTCTCCTGCGCTCTTCTTCTCCATTCCACTCTATACCAATGACACACCAAACAATTGGAGAAATTTCACATGTGCGCTCTCCGCTCCATCCTTGACATTTGTTGGCAAGACCGTGTCTCCAACCTGGAGGTCCTGGATGGCGTGGAGTCCACCAGCATTGAGTCCCTGATTATCAGAGCCCAGATGTGGTGGGTGGGAAACGGCATCAGAATGGATGACCACCGTACGCCTCGCCAGTTGCTCTATAGTGTACTGGAGACTGGGAAGAGACCTCAAGGTTGTCCACACAAGTGCTACAAAGATGCTGTGAAGGAAACCCTACGCCACTGTGACATCCAGCCGAGGGAACGAGAAGCTGTGGCTGCTGACAGAACCTGATGGCAAGCCCTGCGCCATGCAGCCTCCAATGGCTTTGAAGACCAGCACCACCAAAAACTGATAGAAAACTGTGAGCGGCATCACAGAATCACACCCAGAGATACTACAACAATGGACTTCTGGTGCCCCCACTGTGCTAGACTCTGCGCTTCCAGCCTGGCAGTGCAGAGCTACCTCCTTGTTCACAAATGAACTTCACAACAGCCTGTCTTCTTCGAACCCGGAGGACTACCATGTTATTATTTCTTTTAGTCCATCAGCCATTCTGCGCATCATACTTGGGAATTGGGAGGGGTGGGGAGAGTATCAAATATGCACAAGTTATTTTTCTGTGCATTTCCCCAAATATGTGTGTGCATTTTTCATTGGCTGACTTTTTGTAAAATGATTCATTCCTAATATAAATTTTTGATTTAATTTCCCCTAAGGTCTATGCCCTTTCTGTGGATTTTTTTCCCAAAAATTGTGAACTATCTTACCAAATTCTGGGAGATAAACATTTTGGTGCCCAGATGTGATCTGGCGCATGTAGAGGTTCAGAAAAGAGACAGTTAGAGATTGGACTCTAACAATGTTATGCTCTATCCCTACTCAATACCTGTTTCTACTCTTGAGCAAATATTTCAGAAGGATCCAAAAAATCCCACTGCTTTGAATTTTACTCCTTTGCAAATCAGTATATGAATGAGTACATGCAAGTAGTTATTTATTTACATAGATGGTGTAAGATATACTTGCCATTTTCATTCCAAGCCCCTAAAATTGTTGCTACTGTGGCCCTTTATATAACTAACAATGATAATAGCCTGAACATTAGAAAAACAGTGTGTCCTCTCCTGCACTCTGCATTATCCTTACATAAGGAAATCAACTATGTTGTGTCAATGGGCAGAATCACACATGGAAGTAATCCTGGAAGAAGATAAAACTAGGAATCAGTAGGAAAAAGAATAGCATTAAGGCTGCAAGGCTACATATCCTGAGTAAGTCTTACGGACTACAGTGGGTCTTATTTCCAAGGGGGTAAGCATACAATTGTGCTCTGTAAATACGTCGTTAGGAGGATCAGTTCCCCCAAAGAGATTTTTTTAAGGGGCACATGTTATGTCCATCCTTTTCCTCCAGCCAAATGTCTACTTTCTAAATGAGAATGAAAATAGGAGATTATTCAGTGCAGGTCACTAGAAAGAACTGAAAGACAGAATAAAAAGCAGAACATCTCAACTTAAACTGCTGATACCTGACTTTCAAAAAGAGCTCAAATATAATTCTTCTATGGTGCTTCAGCAGATGGAGGAGGCTTGGACAGGCCTCTAAAAGAAAAAATGTCCATGCAGAAGTACCCAGTAGACATTGTAGGAGGACCAGCTTGTTAGTCTCTGAAAGCCCAAAGACAGGAGGAGTCTGGAAGCCCCATTTCTAACAAATTTTCCTAAAAGGTTTGCAAAAGATTGCGCCTTTAAAAAAGAATGTGCTAGTCAGAAAAGGTGCCATCAGACTTTAAGGAGCTCCATTTGGCAGGCCATGCATCTCCTTCATTGTCCAAAAGTGGCGCACCCATGCCATAGCTCAAGGCCGAACAGTGTTCCTAGCCCCAGAATTTTATGGTTAAGATTGCAGTCCTGTGCATATTTTCTGGGGAGAAAGCCCCACTGAATCAAGGGAACTTGCTCTCAATAAACCCGGATTAGGTTCTAAAATTCCAACCCCTTCCACATGTGACTTACGGAGCGTTCATCTCAAGATGAATTTGATTGGGTTTTACAGCTGGGAAGATCATTAAGGGTGTAGTTTGCTTTGCCCATGGGCGTGGTGGCTCAGCAGGTAAGACGCCAGGCTTGTCGATCGGAAGATCACAAGTTTGGAGGTTCGAATCCCTAGCCCCGTGTGACGGAGTGAGCTCCCGCACTCGCCCCAGCTCTTGCCAACCTAGCAATTCGAAAGCATGCGAATGCAAGTAGGTGAATAGGTACCACTTGGGTGGGAAGGTAACAGCGTTCCGCATGCATCATGACGGCCACGTGACCGCGGAAGCATCTTCGGACAACGCTGGCTCTTCGGCTAACAAACGGAGAGGAGCACCGACCCCTGGAGTCGGACACGACTGCACAAATGTGAGGGGGGAACCTTTACCTTTACCTTGCTTTGCCCACAGCTTCAGCTGAAGCATCCCCTTCTTCTGGGTAATGTGGTGCTGTAAAGCATTGCTTCCCAGCAGCCCTTTTCATTTTATCTTCTGCGCATGAGCTGCGCATGATCCCGAGTCCCTCTGGTTGAAAGGCAGCTTCCAGATGAAACGGTCCTGCTTCAATGCTTCGACAAGAGGACCCCCCCCCCCTTGTCACTCTGACGTGCCTTTTCAATTCGATTTACAGGGAAGCATGTTGAGAATTTGGGGGAAGAGGGCAGTGACGCCACTCCTCCCTTGGATTTTAATCAAAGAAACGGAGAATTGGGGGTGTCCTAATCCCAGAGTGGTTTCTCTAATTGGTTTGGAATTGTTTTGAGGATTGTTCCCTTCGTTTGGAAGTACTTTGAAGTGTTCTATCCCGGACTGGAAAATCTGTATGCAAAAAAGATCTCCTTTAGTTAGGAGCCTCCTTATTAAGGTAGGGGCAGAAATGTACATCCCAAAATACATAATGGGTGTAAATTTTCAGAGCTACGGTATGGAGCTATTTCTTGTGCAAGGACATACACAGTGATACTAATAGACAAAGGTGGAGGGGAGGATATTAACACCAAAAGCAAAGCACATTTCTTGCAAGAACAGGAAAGCTTCTAGTCCTGAGTAGCTCCTTCAGAGCCTTTCAGCATGCAATCCTGAAGTTGCCAAAATGTCTCCACTGAGCACTGATGCTCACTGCAAGCGGTGCTCTCTGATCAATCTCCAAAGGAAGAAAACAAGGACTATTGATCTGTTTGGTTCTGCAGAAGTACTTGCACCATTCCTAGCAACCAATCCGTTTTGGGGCCTATCAGCTGAACCAATAAGCTGAAGTCAAGCTGTTCTGCAGCCAATGAGGCCACTGAGCAACAGAGGGCGGATGATGCTCCCTGCTCCGTTCCTCTCATTGGCCGCCTGGCAGAGCCAATCAGGAACTCCACCCTTTCATTCATCATGAGTGGAATAGCTGTTGTAAAGATGAAGGTGGAAAAACAAGTGGAAGAAGATGTAGGAAAGAGGAAGAAGAGAGACAGACAGACAGATGGTGGATTCTGCATTTGGAAGAACTGACAATGTAATCCCGACTGTTAATGGTGTCATTAAAAAAAAAGGCAAAACAAATTAATAGAATGAATAAATAGAATAAAATTCTTCCCACTGACATGAACATTAAGACAACCTTTTTTATTTGCCTGTTTGAAATTTGACTAATGTTTGAATAACTTGAAACTATTTCAAATTATTGAGTTCTCGTCGGACATGACTAAACGACTGAACAACAACAACAAATGATACATCCTAATCCTGCAGCAAAATACACCTTCCTTCCCCCCCCAGAGATAACACCCTCCCTTTCCCCTGTAAATAAGGCTTCTGTGTTCCCCCCCCCCCCCTTGGTCTCAAGGAGCTTTTGAATGGCTTTTGTTGGTATTTTTAGCATGCTTTATTATTCCTAGGTAGTTAAAAGGTGCTCTCTTTTTCTTTTCTTTTGTATTTTTATATATTTATTTTATATCTACAGACTTTTCTCCTGATTTCCATAAAAAGTAGCCCCAAACGTAGAGGTTTTTTTTTTTTTATCACACTGCAGTATCCACTCAAATGCCAGCAGTGAGAAAGTCTGCAGGCCACTGGAGAGAGAAGTGAACAATGAGGCCACGTTTCTGCACACCCACAGAAACTCACAGACCCATCTTTTGGCCACCACATACACCTCTACACACACACACCCCTCAAACTGAAGGAGAATGTGGGGGGAGAAATGTTTTGGAGATTGCATTGATTAGTTCAAATTATTGCAATTCTCCCTCATTTTCATGAGCAGTAGGGAAGGTCCAACTGGCTTCACAAAGCCCTTTTCCCAATCCATGCTTATTTGCAGATAGATTAAGCAGGTAGGAAGGTTAAGCCAGCTAGTTTCAAGGTAGCATTTGTCCACCTCCTAAAATGGAGTCTTATAAAAACTTTCCAGAAACTCCTGCCATCTTTTCTGGAATTTCTGTTCTAGAATTCAGATCTCTTTCCATTCCTCTGGTCAACATTCAAGCTGCACAGAAAGTTCAGCTTTGGCATGACTGTGGTATCCTTGGTGGTGACCTCTCCAAAGGGGTAAAATACTAAAAGAAAAATAAGTGGGTATTAAGAAAACATTTCTTCATTGTAAATAGGAGGTACAGCATAAGATGGCCCAGAACTGTGAGAATGAGAGGTTTTTCTGGGCAAGCTGACATTGAATGTTGCCCCATGTCTGCTAGATGTTTGCACCCAGTCTGTCTTATTTAAATTTACAATAACAGAAGAAAAACTGTACTGTCTTCTGTGAAATTTTCACTTTTTGAAAGCATCTTCCTTATCCTTGGGAAGGAAATACAGAATCTGATCTGGGTAAAAACTATGCAAAAAAGAGATTAGAGGAAAAGAAGACATGACAGTTGGATGAACTGTGGAGTCCTTGGTGTTCTCTGAGCTTGGTTGTTTTCTTGCAGACGTTTCCTTACCCAACTAGGTAACATCTTCAGTGCTAGAAGGGACTGGGGTTTGTTCTCTGTTTATATATATGTATAAACAGTGAATAAACAGTATATAAACAGAGAGCAAACCCCACTCTATTCTAGCACTGAAGATGTTGCCTAGTCAGGTAATGAAACGTCTGCAAGAAAACAACCAAGCTCAGAGAACACCAAGGACTCCACAGTTCAACCCTGAGCTACAGATATTCTCTTCTATCAGTTGGATGAATACCACTTGAATTCAACTCACAGAAAGGAAGGGTATCATCCTCCTTCATAGGGGGCATGTGTCTGCCTACCCCAGGGTGCCATAAGCTGACACTATAAAAAGAATTCAACAGGAAGGGATTTATCTCTGTTTCTATGACTCTGCTATTTTACCTTTTGCAGATATCTCTTCTAATACCTTGTTTCTCTTTCCACAGGACTCTAGTTCAGAGACACAGTCCTATAATTAAATATAGGTGGAATCTCCCAACCATTTACTCTCTTTCATAAATAAATTAGGCTCCCTAAATGCAAACATTTCCAACGTTTGAAGAATAAGCTGTCCAGGAATGCAGATGACCAACACTGTTTAACCAAGTGCAGAAATCCTAAAGATTGTTCACATCTTTGTCAAGTTATCTGCCCCTTCCCTCAACAGCTTTCAAACTATATATCTCTTCCTCAAATGGGGTGCAGAGAGGGGGGTTGGAAAGACCTACCATTCTCTAAACAAAAATCCATCGGAATGCATTTTGCAACTAGTACACATCAGTAGGCAATAGCAGGCACATTTTCATAATTTTCTGTCTGGAGAATTTGGCAGGGGCTTATAAATGCAAAAACAAAGACCACCTGTTTATTCTGCTCAATGAATAATGCAAACATGAATAATAATAATAATCACCATCATCATCATCATCATCAGAAGGTCCACTGCATAGCCACAACAAACTTCTTTTCCTGGGATCGTGCTGGGTTTAAAGCCATGCTGTGTCATGTTTCATCTGTATAGGAGCTAAGCATCGTTCCTGCATATGCATCATATCAAGAAAAGCTATTGTATTCAAGCCATTGCTCTTTCCCATGGCAATTTTCATCATTTTTTACACCATGGACATCTGTAATTATTCATGTCCATTTCTCTCCTCAGCTCCTTCCCGTCAGTTGAAAACTCTTAGAACACACTATGGAAATGATCAAATGATTATTTCAGGATCAAACGACACTCACCGTTGGCCTGTTCTCATCAAGAAGGATAATACTGTATAGGCTGTGAGCAGACATTCCAGGCAGCCATATAAATGAGTTGAGTGTCTGTTTCTCTGGTGGGCAGATGCTGGCTCTTTGTTTGACCCTAATTTGCACCAGAAGTTTGTTTTTCTAACTGTGTTGTAATAGCAGGCATTCAAAAGGTTTCTCTTTTCTCATTAACACATGCTTGCTTTGCAACATGGAAAAAAAATCAATTTCCCTTTTTTTCTATCAGTGAAAGAAGCTTGTGTACATGTGTGTGCCTGTGTATTCCACCCTGGCTACTAAGTTAACTGCCTAAATTAACATAATCTAGACCTTAAATGACCAAATAAAGAAAGTTGAGAATCTCCGAGAAGGAAAATATGAAGCTTATATTTTGCTGCATTCCTATACCTGATAGGTTGCAAAATATCACCCTATACTTTGACAGGACATCACAGACC
Organism: Charina bottae; assembly: GCA_023362775.1. Taxonomy (NCBI): domain Eukaryota; kingdom Metazoa; phylum Chordata; class Lepidosauria; order Squamata; family Charinaidae; genus Charina; species Charina bottae. Next base: position 33,797,621 of record JALMGJ010000012.1, read on the forward strand.
ATCAACCTGGGACAAATGACCTTATCCCACTCAGAAAATCTTATCATTTCCCTTTTTTATTTTTAACTAGGCACTAAAAGCAATAGTTTATCCTGGCCTAAAACACCTTCAAAAAAGTGGTGTGCACTGAAAATATTCACAAGGTAAATTTATGATCCTCAAACCAAAGATCCTCATCCTTTTGAGAAGGGACGTAGAACATAAAGAAAAAAAGATTCATTGTATCTGGCCCATTTGGTTTTCAAAGTATTATTCATACCCGGGATACCCAGAACTTCTGTATACACAGTACGGTGTACTTTGGAAATCTGCTGCATCAACCCTTGTGTCAAATGACCCCTTGCTTGAATCCATCTCTCAAATTCATGGCAAACAACAAGCTACCTTAAGAAACTCCACCCTCCCTTTAGCAACATGAGGGAACCAGTGGGCTGATAACCACTGTAGAATAAAACTCATTTAAACAGCACCCAGAGAACCTGAAGTCCAGTTAAAAATACAATCTGGGCAATGGGGGCTTGATAGGTTATCGGAACTTTGCCTGCCGTAATGAATGGATTTAGCGGGAATTTTCCTCCCTACCTTCTTTTTGCAAAATTGTCCCAAAATGAGGATCCTTTTTTATTTAGTGAGGCCCTTAGCTCCCAGAGTTTGTTTTGGGGTTAATACTAGATTGGCCTAGCATACAGATTAGCCTATACTGTAGTCCTATAGATTTGCAGAGTCACCCCAACACACACACACACACACACTTTTCCACACGTATTGCTCCCATTTTCCTAGCTAGTTTGCTTGCAAGCACCACGTTTGATGTACATCCAAGTAGGCATTCATAGGACTGTGACAGATGTAGACATTTGTCTTTGCCAATGCTGCCCCTTCTGTTTAAAATAATCCAGGTAATACAGTTCTAATGCCTTGTTCCAAACCTTCTTTATCTAATTCTCTCTGCTTCTTGTGGATCTGGAATGTTCACACACACATGCAAACACGCACACACATATACATACACACACCCCGAGTTACAGTATTATTTTTCTATGAAACATGAGAGGGGAACAGATATGAGCATCTGATTTTAAAATAAACAGAATCTCTTTTCTCTGAGATGTTATTTTCATTATTTACTTTTTCTTAAAAAAAAAAAACTTTATACTGTACTGCAGGCAAGTGCCTTTAATCAGTATCAAAAAGACATACAACAAATTCAAATAAAGCCCCACTTTATATTCATCAGTTCACACAGGACAGCTGATAGTTTTCAGCAGCCCATTTATGGGCTAGAATTGAAGACCCATTGAAGAGATATTTCAAAAGAAAAACTAAATCTAAAGCTAGCAGCACAGCCAATCAACATTTATAAAGAGCAGTGCCTCCTTCTAACCAAATAACTTGCAACAGCGTAGATTCCCTGCTTCTCTGCACATGAGTACCTGTATTTTCCCAATCTGTAGTAAAAGCTTATGCCACCAGATGTTTCTGTAAGATTTCATTTAAAGCTAAGAAAAATTGCTTTGAGCTACATGTCCGTATTTTTTTAATCCAATGCCAGCTTTTTCTTCGTTGGCGTCTTCTTTAAAAAAAGAAGACATTATTTATTTTTATTTCAAACAACAATGCAGAAGACAAGTGGTGGTACGGGGAGGAGGATAGATCAAACCTACTTATTTTATTATACCGAGACTTAATTAACTATAATACATTGTTCCTATAAGTGTCAAAGAAACCTGCTGCCCTATTCAGAGCAGGAAGTGAAAATGTTTACTTTCCCATCAGAGACCATAACCAGGAACTCTACATCCAAGACACAAACCGACAGCTAGCAAATTTTGCAACAATAACAACAACGATGATGATGTTGATGATAATAATAAGATCCTACCCAAACAATGTGTATCAATGCGTTCCAAAATCAATTTCAGGAACAATGGGGATGAAGGCGGAGGAGCCAAGTGAATTCAAAGAACAATTATCAACAGCATAAATATGAAGGATTGCCATAAAGTCAATTTGATTCTTTCTGTATCTCTTCTCTGCCCCCCCCCCCACACACATGACACACAGTCTTCTCCTTCCTCTCCCCCCTCCCCAAATATGTACAATCTGTTGGACCATGGAATAGATCCAGATCAGGCTCAGGGAGAGAAAGAGGTTTTAACACCCTTGTGGTCCACAAGAAAGAAATGGATTTTAAAAAAAACAAAACACGCACACACATAGAAACATACAGAAAAAGCGCAGACACCAAAGAGAGAGAGAAAGAGAAAAAAACAACTACAACTGTCACAACAAGAAAACACCTTTGATTTCCAGGTTTCCTCCATATCTGTAGTTCTTTTATTAGAAATGTTTTAGGAGAGACACACAGCTCGAGCGGAGGGGAAAAAACCGAAAAGAGATGGAGGTTATTTTTATTATTATTAGGTTCAATAAAAACACCCGCACGCCTTCTTTTGTTGTCTACTTTTCCTTCTTTCTTTCTTTCTTTCTTTCTTTCTTTCTTTCTTTCTTTCTTTCTTTCTTTCTTTCCTTTTCTGCATCTGCCTGGCCTCTGAAACAAAAGGTTTGCTTTTCTAGCCATCACTGTAAGGAAAAGTCGAGATGGTTGGGTTTGCAAAAGAAGGGGGTGGGAAAAAAATTAAAATAAAACGGGGAGGGGGTAAAACCTTGAATGCATTGTAAAAAAGCAAGGAAGAGGGGCGCCACTCCGCAAAAAAAAAAAAAAAAAAGGCGGGGGGAGAGAAATAAAAACAGAATAAAACAAAATAAACCCCTGGGCTTGTGCCAAACGCAGCCGCTCCCCGCCTGCCTGCCTGCCTGCCTGCCTGCCTGCCTGCCCCTTCCTTCCTTCCTTCCTTCCCTCCTTCCCCTTCCTTCCTTCCTTCCTTCCTTCCTTCCTTCCTTCCTTCGCCCGCCCCCCTCCTCGGTTACCACAATAGATATTGACTCGAACAAGCCATGCGCCTTCCGCTATTTATAGCTAGAGCAAGGGCTGGAATCTACCACCGGCCAAGCAGACGGGGGTGGGGGTGGGAAGAAAGGGTGGGGGTGAATGGGGAGGAGGGGAAGGGGTGCATGGATGGAAGCGAAGCCAGAGAAAGTGCCCCCTCCCTCCCGCGCCCCCCCGTCCCCCTCTGCTTCCACCCCTCCTTCGCGCCCCCCCATCCAACCCCCTCGGCTTTCTGGCACTTTGAACCGATCCAGCCTGTTTAAACGGAAAGGACGGAGATCCAGGCTGTTCAATGTATGAAAAAAAAAAATCAGTTCAGGCTCCGCGAGCGAGCGAGCGAGCGAGCAAGAGGAGGGCGCGAGTGTGTGTGTGTGTGAGAGAGAGCGAGCGAGCGAGCGGGCGGGCGGGCGAGAGCGCGCGCGTGTGTGTGGGTGCGTGCGTGAGTGAGGGAGTGCGTGTGTGTGTGTGTGCGCGCGTGTGTGAGTGTGTGTGTGAGAGTGTGTGTGTGTGTGAGTGAGTGAGCAAGAGGGAGCGGGATTGAGAGAGGGAGAGAGGAACCGAGGCAGCGAGGGGGGGTGGGCAAAAAAAGGAAAAGAAGATTTTTTCTCTATGTATATAAAGATGGCCACGTTAGCAAACGGACAAGCAGACAATTCCAGCCTCAGTAGCACCCACACTAACCCCAACCCCAACGGGCACATGAACGGATTAAACCACAGTCCGGGGAACTCCGCCACCATTCCCATGAAGGACCACGATGCCATCAAGCTCTTCATTGGGCAGATCCCGCGCAACCTGGATGAGAAGGACCTCAAGCCGCTTTTCGAAGAGTTCGGGAAAATCTACGAACTGACGGTGCTGAAGGACCGCTTCACGGGGATGCACAAAGGTGAGCCGGGATTCGCAACTTTCCCTTCTTCTCGGGGCTGGGCGGAGAGGGGGGAAGACGCGGCTGTCCGGGCAGATGGCTTTCGAGGCGGAGGGCAGCAGGGCGGGCAAGGATCGGGGCCGATCCTGCCCGGTGGCCGGCTTAGGAAAAGTGCTCCTGTGTAGGTGTGAGCGTTGGTGTGTGTGCGGAAAGGGGCTTTCTCTTAGGGATCCGACTGATTTCCAGCCTCAGGGTGCGGGGGGTGGGGGGTCTGTCTTTAAAATACATACTGAGGTACACACAAGCACCAGCACACAGACACACACACACAGACACACACACACACGCACCAAACAAAACGAAAGCCGGAGACTCGGGGAGAAAAAGCGAAGGAGGGACCGCCGGCGCGAAAATATCGCTCTCGGAAAGAATGAAAGGAGCTGTCCATCCAAGAAGGTGCTGAAACGGGGACGAGCTGGTTTTCGAATGCCCCCGACGGCCACCCCAAGCTCGAGGCGTTGCTGGGGTGGGAGAGAGGGTGAGGGGGCGGAGGGGGGGGGGAGTGCTTCTTGCATTTAGGCAGCGGACCCCCAATAAAAGAGGGGGGGAGAATTTAGTGTGGGGGAGGGGAGGGACGGGGTGTTACGGTTGTCTGCAAGGAGGAGGCACAACGCGGCAGCCCAGGTGGTCAGAAATCAACAACGTTGGGGGGGGGGGAGAGACTCAAAGAAGAGGGCGGTTTTAGGGACGCATCCGGAAGAAAGTCGGTGGGTGTTTAGGCATCCACTTCTGGCGAGGGGTTGGGAGGAGTCCAGGGAGTTTGTCATTTGGTCAGCGAACAAGAGGGAAACTCAGGAACTTTTTTTTTTAATGGTGGTGATTATCAGAGCCGCTTTTGGCGAGGCAGAGAGGAGAACCTAGCTCCTGCCGTGGGACTTTCTATTCCCCTGGTGATCACTCCCCCTCCCCATACACACTCATGAGCACGCGCACGCACACACACACACACAAACCGCACCGCCTGGTTTATTTCGGGGCTGGGAGGAAGCGCCACCCGCAGTTCTTCCCACTTGTCATCCCGGATTCCCCCAGCCCCGCCGCGCTTCGCTGTACAATTTAAAGATAATGGGAGAAGTGTACATATAAGGGGGGGGGGGGTCAGAAACTGAATGTATATACGCGGAGGGAGGACCAATAGGTATGTAAGGTGTATTTGATTGCTTGCGAGAAACTGAGATTGAAGTGAATAAGTTGGAGGCAATGAGGCTCCCGTTGGTTGGAGAAGGAGGAAAGGCGAGGAGGACCATTAGCTCTGGAAGTTTTGCCCTCTTCTCCTGCGCCTTCCTTTCTTGCTTTGTTTTCCTTTCTACTTTTTGGTTCTGAAAAAGGAGGGATATTTCGCGGTGCCTGGGAAAACTTAAGAGAACAGAGAACCAAAAAAAAAAAAAAAAAAGAGGAGGAAAAGGAAGAAAGAAAGGGAAGGAGGGCGGAGGGGAATCGTCAGAAACGTTTCCTACCAAGTTCGAATCCCAGAAATGTGATTCCGAACGGCTTAAGCTACTAGTCTCTCTTGTAGTTTTTCTGCCCGAGCAGTACATCCCCCAAAGTTAACCGCACGTTTTGAAAACACCCACCTCTTCTCCAAACCCACTAGGTAAATAAGGAAGTTGTTTTTTTTAATGAGGATGAGTTAATGAATTGGAGGGGGGAAGGGGGAGGGAGAGAGAGAGAGAGAGGGAATGGAATGCAGTGAAGAAATTCTGGAGGGGGGTGGCTTGTGATAATCGGTGCTATTCCTCCACAACCAACCCCTTTCTTTTGCAATCTCTCCAAGGCAGACTTTCTTTTTTTCATCCATTCATGTCAGCTGAATAGAAATCACATCTGAAAGGTGGGGAGACATAGCTTTGCTGTTTAATTAAACACTCTCTGGATGATGCCTCTTGAATGTTGCAATTTATTTTTTGATTTGTTTTACCAAGGAGGGTTTATTTAAAAAATAATAATAATAACTAAATTCAGGTTATACACATCCGTCAAATACTTAACAGAGGCAACGTTGGGAATTATTTTAAAAATAATCTAGTTCTTTTTTTATTGCTTTTATGACAGATTATGCATGTGTAGGTTTGCTTCTCCGTGCAGTACAAATATACTTTTGAAAGGAGTCCTGAATAGAAAACAAGACAAAGCAAATCACCTTTTCCTGTTTTAGCTAGACTGTGTTACAAGAGTTAACTTTTTAACCAGGAGTTTCTTGAGTCATCTGATGGCAACTGACTACCCTCTTATCTAATTCCTAGAAGAAAAGTTTACCTTTCCTGAATGGGTTATTTGGGGGAAAGTCTTGCAAACATACATACATGCATACATAAAAACATGCTTAACTTTCTAGAAGCTAGAAGCTCTTCCTTCCATCTGCATTGAATCCCAGCCTGTTTAATAACCAGATTCATTAAGGAGCGGGGGGGGGGGGGGGGGACAGCAACTGACCCAACAAGATTCTTCTTTGGCATGGCTGGAAGTTTGGCAATACTTTCCAAAGGTATAGCAGATGAAAGCCTAGGTCTTATGAAAGGGTCAGATGGAAGCCCAGGTCTTATGAACGCCTAGGTCCATGTGAGAGTAGCCTCTCAACACCTGTATGATGCCACAGATTTATTATCAATTTTTAAATGTCTTGTTTAGCTCCTTAGGATGAGGGGAATTTGCATTCCACCAGGGATTTATTACTGAAAAGTTTGAAAAGAAAAGCACAGCATATGGTTTTGAGGAATAGAATAATATATTGCTTATAATATGACTTCCCTCCTTTTCATTATTGCTTCGAATCAAAAGATAACAATGCAACAGGAGCCCAAATGATTTCCTTCCTTCCTTCCTTCCTTCCTTCCTTCCTTCCTTCCTTCCTTCCTCCCTCCCTCCCTCCCTCCCTCCCTCCCTTCCTTTTCTATTTAATCTGTGTATCGTGTAGTAGAAAGAAAGATGTTCTTCTATAGGTATTTATCCATAAACATAAGCAGATATTTTACTCCCTGACATTCCTGATAGAATAATTGGGTCCAGTCTGTTTGTGCATGGTACTTGCCAAAAGCCACACTTGCTAAAGGTTTGCAGGTACATCCATGTGGATGTATTCAGTTATTTCTAATAGGTGTGTGTGTGTGTGTGCGCGCGTGTGTGAGTTGTGTTGAGCATGTTGGACTGCATAAAAACTACTATGTAGAAATATATAGGATTTCTTTGTATTTCTGGTAAGTGAAAATCAAGCCATAATGCAGTTCAAAAATGCAAAGAGTAACTCCACTCTGAATATTGTACAGATCCAAACTCCACATTCACATATTAAGAAGGTAGATTTATTTAAGATCTATGAGAGTCCTGACAAAATGTTATCTGTCATCTATAAGAGCTGATTCAGTTTTCCTTCCTTCCTTCCTTCCTTCCTTCCTTCCTTCCTTCCTTCCTTCCTTCCTTCCCTTAATGTTATTCTTATCTTTCTTCTCCTTTACTTTGAGAGGAGAATGGAAAGTTGAATGGGCTGGGCTGAGATTTTATTCACAGTTCATCTAGACCTTTGAAAGAAATCTGGACAGTAAAAACGAGAGCCGCCAATTCTTATCAGGTATGCAAACATACCCAGATGTTAGACATGGAATTCACTCATAACTTCCACCCTTCCATCTGCATCTAATGGAGACCACATAGGGTCTGCGTTTCTTGAGGCACTGAGGTTTGTTCTCTCAGGAGAGACATAAGATTATGTTCTAGCTTTCAAAATAATTCAAGACCAACCAAAAGGCTTTTTGGCCTAATATTTATAAATGAATGAAATCAAAACATAGGACTGTCCCAAGTAGACTGTTTGTCCTCTCCTCTATGCTTGATTCATATACCTGAGGCCCTTAGTGTATTTTGAGCTAGCTTTCTATAACAGTCTTTTTACAAAGTCAGGGAATATCTTATTGTGAGATTTTGCAAAACAAACTCAAGCTTTGAAACACTTTTAAGGAGCAGACTTGTGAAATAGATGATTAGTAAGGAGATGGTATGTTACTCTGAATGACAGCATATTCTTTCAGACCTCGTGTGAGAAATGCAGCTCATTCAAAAGTCTCACCATCCATCACTAAGACAGTGAGAAGCCCCCTCCTCAGTAAACCTGACAAGTCAAACAAGTAAGCATAAGTAGAAAAAAGAAATGTTGCAGTGGGTGAATTACTGCCCCTTCCTTCCTTCCTTCCTTCCTTCCTTCCTTCCTTCCTTCCTTCCTTCCTTCCTTCCTTCCTTCCTTCCTTCCCTTGCTTGTTTCCCTTCTAAGCAACACAGGTCATTTTCATACTTGAAAACACCTGGTCTTATAAACCTGCAAATTACCCAATTCATGATCATCTCTTTTATTAGAGAGAAGCCAGAATGGAAGAGACAGATGTGAATTAAAGCTTTGTTCAACCTCGGTGCAATATCAGTTTTCAGGTTAGCTGTTAGATTTAGAAGTGCAATGATTGTTAAATTAAGATGCACTATACGGAGCGATAAAAAAAGACTCGGGGAAATGAAAATGTACTTGAAAAGGGACACGGCTAAATACAGGTGTCGAATAAATGCCTCCATAATTGAAACACAAAACTTGTGTGACTGAAAGCAACATGCTTAATCTTAGTAGGGTCGTAATCCAGATCGAGTTTCAGGGATCACACACACACACACACACACACTCATACATACAATGCTCAAAACACAACATTACAAATCTGCGAAATGTATTATACCTGCAACCAGAAAGACCAGCCATTAAACCAACAAACCACAGTGGATTACTTTTATGGCAGATAAAGAATGAATTATTTCAATTTGCCTCCCATTCCAGTACCCATGAAATACAGTGTAAGATATATTTTAGAATGGCAGGTGAACCCTCTCCACACCATGAACAGTCAACAGCAACACTTTTTGCTAAGAATCTCTAGCATCTTCTGTCTCATTTCTCGCAAAAATCACCCCATAAAAACTTGTTCCTTCAAAGCCTTCTGTCTGGTTGGTTAAGTTTTCAGTGATTCTCTATTCTCTTCCTTGAACAAACAACTTTATAATTTTTTTGCTCCAAGAGAATAGGCACAAGTTACCTCAGGTGTTTTCTCTGGACCTGGTGCCAAAGCATCCTTGGAGAAAAAGACAAGATAGAAATATTTAAATGCTTTGTATCATTTCTACAATGAGCCACATCATAATGCCTTTGCAGCCTTTATGGGAGGCAAATATTAGGGGAGGGGGAAAAGGTAGATTTCACTTTCTTCTTTGCAAAGTGAAATTGACAGAAAGAATGTACAGTATAGATCAAGGAACAGGCGAAACAGGATAATAGCCAATTTGAAAGGGAACAAAGAAGGAGGAGGCATATTCAGGGCACTTTGTTGTGAACATAACAAGAGATGACAATTCCAGTTGCAGGAATAGGTACTTAAGTCTGTAACCCTCTAAACAACCAGCTGTAGATGTAGACCCTAACGTGTTCACTCAGATTTGTGTTGAGACATCTACTGCCTGCATATTCATCCTTCTAGTTAAGATCAACAGGAGGTCATCTTCTGGATTCTGTCTTTAAAAAAAGAGTTAATTTCAGAAGCAAGCATGGTTTGGTCTGTTAGCTTGTTTCATCTTTTTATAGAAAGCTTGGCTTGGTGACCCCTGCAATCCCATTTGAGTCCAGGAGGCATTGTTTAATATTTAATTTATTGCCAGAATAATGTTAGCATAACATGTCTTCGACTGCTTGAAGTACAATTAATTTCTTGAGCATTGATTTTTAATCAATTGTTTCATTGCTTTTAATTTGTGTGTGAAAAGGGTTAATGATAATAGTCTGGACCAAAAAAAAAAGGCATAAGAAATTGCAAAGGCTGAATGCCAATGGATCAAAGCTTTTGAGAAGAAGGGAGAGATGTTGTGCCTCCAAAAACAAAGTGTGTGGAAATTATCATACCATATTTAGTTATAGGTTATTCAGACCCCAATGGAAATCAAACATAATACTGAGACGCTTAGAACATCTGTTTGGAAGAAATCATTAAGAGAAGCACCTTACTATCTTTTCTCCCAGAAAGCTGTTGTACTGTTACCTAACAAGAGTTGGACGGCTGTTTCCACAAGAGGATGGATTTTGTATTATTGAAGGATGTGTATATTTAGCTCCACTAAATTGCCAAAGTTCAAACAAAGATGGCATGGACTTTCATCAACTGAAAGCTAAAGAGGGTTAATGAGACAAACACCAAATAGGTGAGGAGGGAGGAAAGGGATGATAAACTAGCTGAAATTTAGTTAGTTAGCTGTTATCAATTCAAGTTCAGCTCCTGATAGTTACGTGGGCTGACCTTGCCTTTTTGACCAGTCTCCAGTAAAAACTCATTGCTGTTCCAAGGACAGTCCTGTAATTTCTTTGAGCCTGATATCATCTACTCACCTTATCCATTGTTTTATCTGCTAAATCTTCTAAAGGAAAGGCATTTTTTTTCTGGTTCATGACCGGTTTTCTTCACATACCCCAAATTATGTGAGTTTCCATTTTCTGAACATCGGATCCTGAAGAGAATAGTCAGTCTTTCTTTGTCCCAGGACTGCTTGATTGGTTTCTCTTGCAATCCATGGTGCCCTTAGAAACCATCTCCAGATCCATTGTTTGAAGGTGTCTACCTTCTTCCTTTCATTCTTTTTCAATATCAAGCATTCACAGCTGACCTTCAACAGATCCAATCACATAAGCTTCCATTTAGCCTTGATTCTTGAGTTACGGCAGTTTTAATCCTAAACTGAAAAACTCATGAAAAAGTATTTCCTTCTCCGGAACATTCCTCTGTCAAGTTGTACAGATTGAAAATAGATTCCAGCTTAAGGGATAATGCCCAAATGGAAATCATTAGCTACCACCTTCCTAGAATTGAGCGCATATATGTAAAGTGACCTGATAAAATAGTACAGTTACTATGACAAGGGTCAGGTTAATCTTAAACTCATTGGCTCGACAGATGTGATAACACAAGTGTTCCACTACTTCCTGGATCATTAGTATCAAGAAGGAAACCCAATACATATCTGTAAATCCTACTTTCTGTATGATATGAGAACTTATACAAATGGGTCCATTCCCAGATTTCTACATTGATGTCTTCACTGTATTTGCTACTATCTAAACAGCCTCTCAAGATCTTACTAAAAAGTAAGTGTTATATTATAACTTCAAGGGGTCTCCCTTCAAGGAGATGACAAGATTTGGTCTAGCATCACTGAGAACTTTAAGGATATTTAATAATAATCTTCAGGAAAAACCATACTTGGTTCTTAAATGGATGCCAAACCTTTTGAGGCAAAAAAGCACTCCAAAATGTCCCATTCTGACTGGAATGGGATGTTTTGGGGCCATTGTATTTGAACCTGAAAAAAATGTGCACCCATTTATTCTTGATCTGACATATGGCCATTGTTATTCCAATTGTCTTTCGTGCTAAACAGGCTTCAGGTATCTTCAGGAATGCTTTGGAGAGGAGACAACCAGTTTTTAAAAATATATAACTGTAATATCTGTACCATAAAATTTTATGTCTTAATTTTTGTGGTTCAAGGAATGGGTTAACGCTAGGGAATGTGGTGCCTTGAAAGTCTTTTGATATCGGTTTCAATGTCTAAAGATGTTTTATCATGGATAAGTCCACCTTGGAAAAATTCCCTTGATTTTCAATGGAAGGGGCAGGAAATAGTGAAATCACAGATTAATTTCTGTGGCTGCTTTAATTGAAAATTGAAAGTTATGGATGCTGCTTTGGAAAAATTCAACCGGTTAATTCGTTTAAGCATTTTCCCATCTAACTTTCAGAGGCATACAATTACACAAACACAGTCAGAAGGATGGTCTTGGATACCCACCCCCCCAAATGATAATGGGAATCTACACTGCCACAGCACTTGGCAAGAGCTAAAGAAAAAGTGTAATTCCTGACTTTGCGTTTCTTTGCAGTTGTCATCTGGGATGATGCAACTAGCAGGGGAAGATGGTTTTTATTGTTTATTGATTATACACAACTGACATCTTCACTGCGTAAAAGGAAGGAAGGAAGGAAGGAAGGAAGGAAGGAAGGAAGGAAGGAAGGAAGGAAGGAAGGAAGGAAGGAAGGACCTTGTTATGGCTGTTAAAGGCAGATAGGAACTCAAAGTGTTTGGGATAAAATGCTTCATTGTATGGTGCAGGTAAAAATAAATCATAATCAGTTGGTGAAATAAATGGGGAGACGTATAGACACAGACACTGTGTTAGGCTTCAAGACAGCAACCAAAAATATTGATCAAAGTGTGTGTGTGTGGGGGGGCTGCTGGGATAATAATGAACTAGGCTCCAACAAGATTTTAATTGATGATGACTTGCATGAATCTGCTAAGGACAATGCATTTAAACTGACCACAACATAACTTTATTGCAAGATGCTCACCTTCAGTTAATTGTCTCCTTTGGTAAGACTGACTACAGATCAAAGGTTTTAAAGATACTTAGCAGGATCTTCGTAATGAAGCCTTCAGATGCATTAGAAATATCCGACAGCTCGGCCAATGAGGCATACCAATTTCGATCAACCCGATTGCTGTCTATTTATTCCTCCTCCCCGGCTGGGAATGGACACTTGCTTAAACTTTAACTGTTTCCTAAAATAGCAACCAAAAGTTTAGGCACAGCTCGAGAGGAGGACAAATTATGAAGCCACCCGATAAATAAATAAATAAATAAATAAATATTGTTTTAAAAAATAATCTGAAAAAATAGGGTTAAAAAGATACCCCAAAGAATAGCAAGAGAAGGAACATATCAAGGCACAAGTTAAATCCATAACTATCATTTCTACTATATGCCTGTAGCAACTAATTTTAACTTTAGAGTGAAAAACGAACAAGTTTCTCCATTCAGTAATAATACTCACACGCAAAAACAGACTAGTTTAGGATGGTTTTTATTGTGTATGGATTATACTCTACTGACATCTTCAGTGTGTAAGAGAGGAAGGAAGGAAGGAAGGAAGGAGGGAAGGAGGGAAGGAGGGAAGGAAATAATTGTTCTGTAGTGAAGCTAGATTAATGAAGATTTGGCAAAGGTCTATGAACGCATATGTATGTACAGTATGTATGTACAGAAAACCGTCCCTTTATATACATAGAATTGCAGTGCTACAATAATCCTATGACAGTGCAATTGGGATGTTTACATTTTATCTGTGAAAGGATCCATAGATAGAAATATGTTTTCATTATGATATAAAATGCATCCATGCAGCAAGCGCACAGCTAGATACTCGGAAAATTTCAGGGACAGTTGAGAACGTGGCATGGTCCACCCACCCCCCTTTTTCATAAAGCAAATAAATCATGAAGGAGTTTGGGGGGCCCTTGAAAGGCTAGCTAATATTATGATGGCTTCTGTTCATTTTAAGATGCCACAAAATGCTTTGTTGTTTAGGCACACAACACGCCAACAAAGCTGCCCCCTCTGGAAATTCTTTAGACGAAGCATGGCAGAACAAAGGACAGCCTGTATTCTCTCTGCAGATAACATTTGGCAGAATTTGGAAGTACAGCCTAGAATAAAACAATGATGGGAAAACAACATTCTCCCACAAAACAGTTCCTAGCCATGCATGTTTGAGAGGGTAAAAACTTGCAGGAGTTATCACATTATTTTTTCTCTCTTTGTTACTGAAATGGTGTGATCCTGTTCATACCCATGAGCAAATTTTGCAGAATGCAGTGAGGTTTATTCTCATGAGATAGGCATATGACTGCAGCCTTAAAATCCAAAATTTAGAGACCAGCAATAATGACCAGCAAGCGTTGGTTGAGGGCATCCAACTCAATATGTTTGGAATAGTTAACGTTGACTTTAAAATCAAGAGCTTTTACATTCAGGCTATTTTGCAATATGTGAAAATGCATACAGTACCTGACTAAATTTGGGGGGGGGGGAATTGTTATGGTATTCACAACTTCTTTTTAAATGTGGACCCATCAATCTTAAAATAGGAATGAGTCTGAATGTAATGTATCTCCCATGAGTTTCTAGGGATCCATGTTGATCAAAGGAGATCTGATTCACTGTCACAAATGTGATGACACTTTTTTCACTGTTAACGGCATCATACTCTTAAGCCTGGTCGTAGTGTTAACTTTTAGCACAGACATATTATCAATAAGCCTTTCTCCTAAATTTCTAAGAAGCCTGCTCATATGTATGTATGTATGTATGTATGTACGTGTGTATGTGTATGTGTATGTGTATGTGTATGTGTATGTGTATGTGTATGTGTATGTGTATGTGTATGTGTATATATATGATAAGAATTTGTACAGAAATAAAAGATAAACATGAAAATATATAAAGCCATGCATGTTTCAGAGGATAAAAACTTGCAAAGTTAAGAAAAAAAAAGTTAAGAAAAATAAACATGAAAGAAAAAGTACAAAGAGCAATACAGATAGAACAATAAAAAAGATAATTAAAGAAGTAACTTCCGATCTTCTTTACAGCAGTTATAAACTGATGATCCCTCCTCCCTCTTTAAGATTACATTACATAACTTGAATCATGTCAACTGGATTTCTATTTTCTCAGTGGAAACGTTTCGCTCCTTATCCAAGGTGCTTCTTCAGTCTGAGCAAAGTTAGTAGATTCCCTTACTAACTTTGCTCAGACTGAAGAAGCTCCTTGGATAAGGAGCGAAATGTTTCCACCGAGAAAATAGAAATCCAGTTGACATGATTCAAGCTACAGACAATTCCACCTGGATGACTGAGAACCTTCATAGACATTACATTACATAGTTCCCTTCTATCCTGTATTCAACCTTTTTTAATTGGCATATCCAGAAATCACCATTTCATTTTTGTGCATTTTCAGCAAAAAATCCATAAAAGGTTTCCAGTCTTTTATAAAAGTACTTATTGTTTTATCCCTGATCAAACGGGTCAATTTTGCCAATTCTGCCAATTCTGCCACCTATACAATCCAGTCCTCCATTGAGGGTGTTTCCGTATTTCTCCATCGTTATGCATTTCATAGTCTGTTCCTTTTTAAATTCTTCCTTCTTTTCCCTGTGAGTTTGCATAAAAGTTTCAACCACAGGGCTGAGAAAACATGCTGGTGTGCCCATAATAGCCATCTCTACAAAACATAAATATAGAGAGTACTTGTATAGGTCTCTAAAGTATTGAATAACCCTCTTTCTCATGAGCAAAGCTATTGCCAAGAAATAGCTAACTGGGGTGATATTTTATTTCTTGCTGAGGCTGCGGGTTTAGAATCCGCTCCCCAGCAAAGTGGCAGGTGAACTGAAGTCTGACATGCTAAGTTGAATGTGATGCGTAGCTGTTTGTTCATTATCCTAATTTAATGATACAGTCACACCTAATTAATCCATGTCTGGTTTCCTCATGCACTGCGTCTGGGGCTGGGAAACAGCATAATTTCATAGATAGCCTGGCTGATTTTACAATGCTATGGATATTTGGACCTTCCCGTGTGGTTGTGTTCTGAAGCCTAAAACGCTGCTGATCTTTTCCTGTCAGGGGTCCGTGTGTCAATCTTGACAGTTTCAAATGCAACTCTTTCTCTCTTGCTGCCTTGGAATATAGACCCATGTGGGACAGGCTGGTAAACATGCATGTCAAAGATAAGACTTACACATTTCAGAGATATAATTTTCTAACCTTTGCTACACAGCTAACACAGCAGAGACTCTGTATCTCATGAATCCACTAATTACATTGTTGGTTTCTGGCTATTTCCTGCACTTTAAAATTTGGCTTATTTCATTTTTTAGCAAGAAAGACACCATAAAGCAATCTCTCATTTGGGATCTGGAGGAATTCTCAGGTTTCATTGCTGCTGTGGAAAGCATTAAAGTAACTGGTTATTTTTAGGATAAGGAGAACATGTTTTTGAAGCTCCAACAGGAAGAAGCTTGAGTTTATTAGCTAACAAATTTTAGAGAGGGTAAAGTAATCTGGACCTGTGACATCAGTAGCCATGTAAAGACCTAAACATCCAAAATAGTCAATCCTAAAGGTCATTGTTAAACCATCTGCTATTAAGACAATCAACAGTTTGGTTGCATAATTCCTTCATAGGATATGAAAAAGCAGAGATGTTTTTCTTTTTTCTCGTAACTTTCACATGAGATGTGGATACTTTGTCATGAACAGGTTGTTCCCAAGTTTAAAATTGTTTGAAAACTAACCCATCAAAACAGGAGAGTTTGCAGTGGGGTGGAGTGTCCAAAAAAAGTCAAATTGGCAGATTTCTTGCCAGCTCTGTTTACCCTTTGCCTATTAGAAAGCAATTTTTTTTTCTCCCCCCTCCCCCCGCATTCTGTCACAAAAAGTAGAAGATGATATCAATTTGAACCCTTATCCTCTAATTTCAATAAATGCTTTTCATTGTTGTTTTTTTGCAGGGAAGGGAAGGGAGCAAAACATGGGTGTGGGATGGAGGAAAGTGAGGAAAGATGTGATAAAAAGGTAAAGGTTCATTTACCTTTTACATT
This sequence comes from Charina bottae, assembly GCA_023362775.1. Classification (NCBI taxonomy): domain Eukaryota; kingdom Metazoa; phylum Chordata; class Lepidosauria; order Squamata; family Charinaidae; genus Charina; species Charina bottae. The sequence continues at coordinate 33,814,014 of JALMGJ010000012.1, forward strand.
TGTGCAGTCGTGTCCGACTCTAGGGGCCGGTGCTCATCTCCGTTTGTTAGCCGAAGAGCCAGCGTTGTCCGAAGACACTTCCACGGTCATGTGGCCGGCATGACAAGCACGGAACGCTGTTACCTACCCACCGAAGTGGTACCTATTCATCTACTTGCATTTGCATGCTTTCGAATTGCTAGGTTGGCAAGAGCTGGAGCTAGTGCGGGAGCTCACTCCACACGCAGGGCTAGGGATTCGAACCTCCGAACTTGCGATCTTCCGATCGACAAGCCTGGCGTCTTACCCACTGAGCCACCACGCCCCTTGCAAGATGTGATATTTGGGACCTAATGCAATCCAAGCCTTAATGTAAAATGGATTTTATTTATTTATTTATTTATTTATTTATTTATTTATTTATTTTTCAAATTTATTCCCTGCCCATCTCCCATACAAGGGACTCTGGGCGGGTTACAATAAATAAAAATTTAAAAACTATACAAAATATCTAAAAACACAACAAGCATAAAATAAATAAAATAAAATCCAAGATGGATTAGGAACCGCAGAATAGATGGTGGAGCTACGGGGCCAGCCAACCCCAGGAGGCACTACCACCTCCGTCACAATTCCTCCTCTGACTTCACACTTTTGGAGAATTGGTCATTTGTAGTGTTCTATCAATTTAGATTGGCACATTTGAAATGGCTATACAAGCTATTATTTGTGGTGAAAATGAATTTTCTACAAATGTTGTGATTGCCTTACAACTATATAACTCGTATTGTAGTAAGTCTTAGTTTCATGCCAATATCTTAAGTACTTTCTTGCAATGCAATCTTACTTAGGAACATGATTTGCTTCATTTGACCAAACCATCTAGCTGAAACCCTCTTACGATAGTTACCCAAGATGGTTGTGTTGTGCCTTACCTAGTTATCTAAGATGGGAAGGGCTTACGTCACCTTACTTGCCCCGGGCAGGTAGAGTTTGTCCTGATTTAGTTCACACATCATCTTACCAGCTATGACCATGACTTATACAGTGCCGTTTGTTGGTTTGGTTGAGAAAAGAAGATTGGGTGGTGGTGGTAAGTGGAATCTTGACCACTTTAGAATGCTATTATATGTTTAAATTCAAAAGCATTGTTTGACCAAGGATTCAGAACTATAAATCTATAAAGAATATTTAATTCTTCCACCCTTTTTGTTGTGAACAAGGCTGATCGTGAATGGGGGTGGTGGTGGTGGTGGTGGTTAGAAAAAGATGTAGAGGAAATAAGATTGTTTTCTTCAAGGGAATACGATTTCCATTCACACTTGAATGGCACATTTGCACTGACTCAGTCGAGGCTTCCCGCGACACCAGCCATGTATTTTGGAGGCCTTCTTCTAGGGAATCATTAGATTTGCCCCAATGAATCTTGAACAGCTGTAGAAAGGAATCATTGGAAATAGTTGCCAGAAGAGATTCACCGGTGTTGGGACTGACTTTAGAGTAGCTGTTGTCTGAAGAAATCCAGAGTCCATCTTTCAACCTCTGAGGCTCTATCTGTCTTGGAGCATTTTCCAATCATCCCAAATTCGCTGAAGTTCTTAGGCAACTTGAATGGCAGACTTTGCCTTGGATTTATAAGAATGTCAGAAGAACCCTAAAGATGGAGCAGGCTAAACGTCTGGCAAGTTTAGCATCTTTCTTCCAAGAGTGGACAACAGGACACCACTGAGAAATCTACTAGCCAAACATGAGCTTCCTCCCACTTTTGTTCCCTAGCACATAGCACCCAGAATCATGTGGTTTGTAATTCAGAATGTAGCATGTAGCTATCAGGATGACTAGCCATCGATTTGTGTGTTTGATTGTTCAAATCCTGGCTATTTTCCCATTCCACATTTAACTTTAATGTTAATTTTCTGGGTTTGTCCAATACATGGAACTATAAGCTAATGAAAGGAGATGGATTTATGCAATATAATACATCCATCCACCCATACACACACACACAGACAGACATGCAAACTAGTTAATGCTAACTAAACCTTACATGTTTTGGAAAGGCAGTCATTAGTTCTTTAAACAATTTCGTTGAGCATGCTGTGTAAGCCTAGCCCTTCTGTTTGAGGAGTGCTAGGAAGGAGAAGGCTAACACATTGCGAAGACACTGGGACATGCTGTACAGTTCCAAGGGAGAGAAAGTGCATGCTTCTGTATTGTGTGCTTAGCGTTTCCTGTGTCTGCACAGCATGTAGTTGTGAAAAGGGAGGAAAGTAATGAATGACTTGAAAAAGAGGTCCCTTTTATGTTAGAAAACGAGGGCTGCTACATTTCAGACTTCAGGCATGTCTTGGGTCCACTGACAAAGCGCTTTCCAATGTTCTATGTCCTTTTGGTCAAGTTCATGTATACTGACCCATGCCTGTGACTCAGCATATTGATAGTATGCCCCCTTAATGTTGCATGTTAACATTATTCTGTGATTGAACCCATTTATATGGTCAGTTAGACATCAAAGCTTATGTGGAAAGTTCACAGGATTAAATGTTACGTCCTATATCTATATCATGGTTCTTTTAGAGCAGAGAGAAAAAGAGAGAAGGAAGGAAGGAAGGAAGGAAGGAAGGAAGGAAGGAAGGAAGGAAGGAAGGAAGGAAGGAAGGAAGGAAGGAAGGAAACATGATAAGTGCTTTGGAATAACATATACGAGATAGAAATGCAAAGAGTAAGCAAACTGTAATTGCTTTGGACAAGAATTTGAACATGCATATATTCAGGCAGATGATGGCAAAAATATGCATAGAAATATTCTACAATAACTACAGGAAAAAGCACCAAATCAAACTGAAACCAAACAGAACGAATTTTCTTTAACCTTTTATAATTTGGGGGCAGCTGTTAGTAGTTTAACAATTTCCAGAAGAGAATAGAGGAAGAAAGTCTCCTGTTCCAGTCCTGGCACTAGTTCTGACCCCATATTTAGCAGTCTAAATAATAGGAGGAATCTGTGCTCATGGATATTGCAGAAATATTAATAGGAACAGGCTGGCTGATGCATGATCAAAGCAGAGTAAATAAATCAATGAAAACTCCGACATTCTGTACTGAATTGAAGGTGAGAAATTAGAAGCCGAACATTAGGGTACAACAAAAAATAATACCACATTAAAACAACAACAACAACAAAAACAACAACAACAACAACAACCCTACTGGGCATTTTACAACAGCTCTGCTGGCAAAAATCCCTTTACAACACTCTTATGTAGAGATCCAATGAGTGCCTATTAAATCAATAGAGAATGGACTAAGGGCTTCAATTAGCTAAGATTTGTTTTCTGGGGGTGGTAATGCAGCTTCTGTTGGCCTTTGGTTCTTGAGTCTCGTTGTGGCAAGCCCCAGACAAAAGATGTTATATAAAGAGGGAGCAGTTTGAGCAGAGGGAGGAAAAGAAACCTACAAGGAGGAGGGGAGAAAGCTTTTATTTGAAAGGATGAGTAGAGGGACTTATTTTTACCGGGTACCTCCAGATGGCAGCTGTGAATGTTTTCTCTTCAGTCCATATGCACTAAACTGGATAGGGAGGAAGCTGGACAAAGTCAGTTGGGGGGGATGACAAGGTTAGGTGGGGTTTCTCTGTTTAGCTCAGATCCTCCATTGACCTAGGATCCCTGTTTATTGGCAAGAAAATCCTGACGCAGATGGAGCAGCAGGGAATTAAAAAATGGAGGATATGAAGAGGGTGGAAAAGTTTGTTTTAGCCCATTTCCCAGCCTCCTACCAACCCATTCTGGTATTTTCAGAAAGAGTTGAATGTCTTTGGGGGGGGGGAGGGAGTTAATGGCTTGACTGAATGGGAAGGAGACAGTTTTGGGAAAGGCAGTTGTGGCGCACCGGGAGGGGAGCTTCTAGGGAAGGGCGAGAAAGCAATAAACCAAGGAACACGTTTTGCTCCCAAGGCCAATTATTTTGTTATTTATTTAGGGAAACTCTTTTTCCAGACGGCATTCCAATTCTTGACCTAAAACAGGGGAGAAAGAAAAAGAAAGAAAGAAAGAAAGGAAGGAAGGAAGGAAGGAAGGAAGGAAGGAAGGAAGGAAGGAAGGAAGGAAGGAAAGGAAAGGAAAGGAAAGGAAAGGAAAGGAAAGGAAAGGAAAGGAAAGGAAAGGAAAGGAAAGGAAAGGAAAGGAAAGGAAAGGAAAAGATGGCAGCTAAACCATGCGATTGAAACCCCATCTCTTTTTTACATGCATCATAAAAAGGGGCAGGCTTCAATTGCATCGTGGCGTCCGCCATCTTGACCTTTTTTGACCCCCCCTGCAGACACCTCTGCCCCAGAATGAAATAATTAACTTTGGTGTCTGCTAAAAGCCACAAAATCATGCTCTATTTACAAAATGTAAAACTGGAGAGCAGGTTTAAAATTGCTTTTATAAAATTAAAAACAAGTTTAAATTAATTACATTCAATTAGGTCAATTAAAAGGTATAAATAAAAGACCGCAGAGGACCGAAACGACATGTGAGATGGTCAGCATTTGCGAACAAACATTTCAAAGTCTGGGCTAGGAGTTTCTGGCCACCCTTTCCTTCCCCATAGACCTCTTGTGGTTTTTCTTTAGAAATCTTAATTAAATGGGCAGGCAGAGAAAAATCTTCCTTCCAGTGTTTCTTTGGGGGCATTGAATTTTCTTTTCTTTTTAAAAAATATTTTTATTAAAAGTTTTAACTACAATAATAAAAGATAATACAAACTAAAAGAAAAAAAATAGAAAGAGAGAGTAAAAGGTACAGGAATCCAGGTATCAGCAAAAAGTCCAAACAGAGCCCATCTCTTTGTTAACAAATATTTTTATTTATTTATTTATTTATTTATTTATTTATTTATTTTATTTATATAAAACTCATCATTCCATATCTCAACTCTTAAGTGTAAGAAAATCCAATACACAACATCTTTTCCACTCCAGATGTCACCAAGTCCAAAAAGAACCACGCAAAATAACAACATGTCCCATTTTACTCCTGATCAAATAAGCCAACTTTGTGTTCCTTTTCTTAAAATAATCTTGTTCCTTGATCCATTCAAATGATTATTGACCCTTGTCTCAAATTTCTTCAAAACTTTAACAAGCCTCTTTTGTAAGTCCAGCGAGAAGAAATTATCCGAATTGCTTTCTGGGATTGGCATTTTTATTTCCTTCTTAATTTTTAAAGTCTCACCTGGTGGTTTTTTTTTTTTTTTTTTGTATATCCAATAAGAAATTTTTGTTTACATTGTTCTCCACACTTAAGTCAGATAAGTTCTGTTGCAAATCTTTTTCTGTAACAGAAAACACACAACATAGCTGACATTGTTGATTCATGGTCCTGGTGCAATTCCTCAAAAATATCTCTGAATACCATTATAAGTTGTTATGTCTCCAATATGGAAAATAATTTTTATTTACCACAAAAATGCATTTATTCTTTAAAATTAATTTCAGAGTCTTAATATTTAAAATCAAACATTCCAACATTTCTGAGCCCTTAATCTGTTTAAAACTTTCTATAGCCAAAACCTTCTTTTGCTTTTTGCTGTTTATTTTAAATTTTTAAAGCTTATAATTTTATTTATTTATTATTTAAATTTGTATTACCGCCCATCTCGTCCAACCAGAGGACTCTGGGTGGTTATAAAGATACAGTTTCATTTCCTTATATTAAGGATTGAAGGCACTCACCCGGTATTTCCAGCCTTGTCATTGTAAAGGTGTCTAACATCTTTAAACCAGTTAATAGGCAATTTCCTAAACTTGTTAGCAAAGGAAGTGCAAACGTAGTGTCCTTTGAAGGCTCTGACTGTGGCTGGACCAAGAATGATAAATTCCCTCATCTCCTGGTTCTCCCACCTTCTGGAGACCACTGCCTTGCAGGCTCCCCGTAAGGAGCAACTGTATGGAGCACAACGGAGATGATCTCACGTCCTCTCTTTCTCCAGGGATGGTCAAAGGAGCTGATCTGCTCATCGGCCCCTTGTTCCTAGCCGCAATCATCAGCAATTGCAGCTTGGAGACTTCCTCAGGCACATGGTGGAGTCATTGAATTTTCAAATGTTTCCTTTTAATGCCCCAAAGGGTATGTGGTTTCTAGTTGCAGGAAAGTGTTCTCTTTAAAAGTTTACTTGATGGATCAGTTAACCCAGCTGGGGAATTCTGGGAGCTGAAGTCCACACGTCTTCAAGTTGCCAGGAGTGAGAAACACTGAGTTAACTGATTTGCAGTTGAATGTACTACCACAGAGCTCAGTCGGTGGCAGCTTCTGGTGGGGCCTGTCTGGGCTTGGAAGCTAAGTAGGGTCAGATCTGGTTAATAGCTGGATAGAAGATAACCCAAGGCTCATCTGAGAAGTTAAAATAAAGTTTCTCCAAGGTAACAGTGACCAATCATATCCATATTGTTACAAGCTCAACTAAAAGAAAGCTTTCCTACTTCACTTACCTGGTCAACAGCCTGAGTGATACATTTCAATGGGTGTTAATCTAGTTCCAACTGGGCACTTGCAGGATGACCAGATGATGGGTAGACAAGCAACTTTTCTTTTTCCTGAGCTGCCATAATCACAGAAATTGGAGCAGCCAGGATGTCACTACTGTGACATATACCCCAAGTTTTCTTCCTGCCCATTCCCACATTAATTGGTGAACATTTGAGTGCATATTTCACATTTTTTTTCCTCCAAAACACACATATCTACCCATAGCCTAAGCATGTTATGCAAAAACAGTAATTAAGTAGGTACTTTGTGGGTTTTCACCATTAAAGGGTAATAACAAACCCAGTTTTCAAAAAAATCAGACACCATCCTGTGTAATCATCATTCTATCTTCATCATGTGGAGCTTGAAAATGGATCATCCTACAACATAATGCATAAGAAATGCAGCATTCAACCACTGATCAAGCAACAATCATAGCTTAAGACCCTTCCTTCCTTCCTTCCTTCCTTCCTTCCTTCCTTCCTTCCTTCCTTCCTTCCTTCCTTCCACTGAGAAGCATTTAAGAAGTGTAAAAATCCCCACAATAACCCAATTCCCATCTGCACATTTGCTCTCTGTGGTTTCTGGGTACAAAAAGTAAAGGAAATTGCCACCTGTAGTGCCCCTGCTTGGAGCTTCTGCTCTTAGGAATGTCTTGACCTGATGCAGCAAAGCAGTTCTTATTTATTATAATAGTATTGTTATCTCAATTTACATCCTACTCTTCCACCAGTTTGCTCTTGAAGACCACCAAGAGACAAAAGAAAACAAAATAGAAAACTTCTAAAACACAATGCAAACTGCAGCTTTATGAGTCCTCCGCCAAAGGCCAGGCAGAGAAGGAATGTCTGGACTATTTTTAAGCCAGTAGAGATGATGGCTAAGCAGAATTCCCATGGAGTCACGTTGCACAGAGAAGGTCCTCTTCAGAGCAGACCCCTGAAATGGCGGTAAGGTCCCTCAAGATAGGACCTTAACACCGATACCTGAGCTGTGCCCAGAAACTGGCAAACAGTTATTCTTTCAACAAAAGCATGCTATGATTCTGAAGGCAGGCAGTAAGTAGAGATTGCTTAGACATTTCCAGAGTTTCCCCAAGAGTAGACCCACTCACAGAACACTGCCAGAGTCCAAACATGATGTAATCAAAGCATGGGGCACTTTTGTTCCCATCTTATGGAGACGGAAAGATCTACCCTGCTGGTTGTCTGAGAGACAAGTCTTTCACTTAAGAAACCAGCCCCTTGAATATTACTGAATGGTGAGCAAGCCAAAGGTAGTATTTTCTCAGTGCTACTCTTTTTAATATTTCTAAAATCAGATGCAATGATACAGGTCTACTATTAAGGATGGCTATATGTTATCACCAGTAATAGAAATCAGGGGTGGGGGGAACTTGCAGAGTTAGTTGTTCATGTCTTGCTTGCAGGCTTATCAGAAGGATCTATTTGACCAACATGATAAACAGGGCCAGTTAGGCTTTTGGCCTGATCCAGAAGGGCTGTTCTTTTGTCTTCTTGCTACTGCACAAATAGGCAATGCCAACCTCTGTAGATAACATTTGATTCCAAATTATCATAATCCTGCATTAAACAGCTGTGTGGGTCAGGCAAAGCAATAAAAATCCCTCTCCCTCTTTTCCTCATCCCTTCTTTTATTTCATCAAAATAGTTTATTATTTTCCCCCTCAGTTTCTCTCTATTCTCTGCTAATCTTTCCACTAGCACTCATCCCAAGGGGACTTGGGAGACCTCCCACCCAAATGTCTGATGACATCAGGGCCAAAAGGTTGTGTGCTTTATGTAGGATTTCATCTCCTGTGCCTCTGATATCTGGCAAAAGATACAGGCTTTTACAGAGACTAAAGACTCTTTCTTGTTTTATGAAATCCATCTCATGCCCTCTTCTAGTATGGTTGATGTAGGGTTGAAGATGACACTGCAGTAATGAGGTAGCTACAGTAATACCCATCAAGACTTTCTCTGCACAGGAAGTTATCACAGGCCAGCTTCTTTGAAGTCCAGGAGTTCAGTTTGAAATTCATAAGCATTTACTGAGTACAGGGTGTGGTACATATTAGCTTTAGAAGACTTGAGGACCATTTTACTTGTCAAAAGAACTGCATGGCTGTCTTATCACCAGCTGTTCCTGTAAATCCAAACTCTTCTTTTTAAGAAAGAACACACTCACAAAACATTTTGTGTTAATCAATTATAAATCTTTTTTTTTTTAAAAAAATCAGGAATATTGGAAAGAACTGGGTCTGACTCGAGTAAGACAGTTTCCTATACTTCTGTATTTATCCATAATTTTCAGGCAATGTTGGGGGATTGGATCTGGAACTTTTTTGCATGCAATGAATATTAAAAAAAAGGTAAAGGTTCCCCCCGCACATTTGTGCAGTCGTGTCCGACTCTAGGGGCTGGTGTTTATCTCCGTTTGTTAGCCGAAGAGCCAGCGTTGTCCGAAGACGCTTCCATGGTCATGTGGCTGCATGACGCGTGCGGAATGCTGTTACCTACCCACCGAAGTGGTACCTATTCATCTACTTGCATTTGCATGCTTTCGAATTGCTAGGTTGGCAAGAGCTGGGGCTAGTGCAGGAGCTCACTCCGCATGCAGGGCTAGGGATTCGAATCTCCGAACTTGCGATCGACAAGCCTGGCGTCTTACCCGCTGAGCCACCACGCCCCTTTACGCAATGAATATACTATGCACCAAAGTTGTATGCCTTGGAGCTGAAGTGATGCTGCATTCTCTGAAGTTCCACTTATTTTGACGATGCAATAAATGCCCTAAGCAGTTGGTCTATCAGATCTGGGTTGCAAACATTTGGATGCCCAGAAAGCAGCAGAATTAGAGTTCTTGTATCTCTTTGCTGGCATCTAGTGGTCATGCAGATTTTTGCAGTTTGGATCTAGTAGTCTAAGTGTCAAGTAAGCAGTTCTGGAGCGACAGAGTTTGTGAATTTGCTGCCTGTTTCATGTGTCACTCAGTGCTGGGAGAAAATAAAAACAGATAGAGTTGAGTTTGTCTGGCCAATATATTAAACCCAGCTACTTCAAGGACTTCTTTGCTTTCTATCATCCCCTTTCTTGCTTCTTGGAGCTCCACAAGGAAGGGGAGAAATAATAATACTGATTTTCTTCTTCCAAATTCTGGGCATTGCAACATCCAGCTGTAGCATTTCCAGATTTTGCTTCTTTAGCCCCTCTTCCCATTCCCTTCCCATCACGGGTGGGCTCTCAATCTTTTGGGGGAGTTAAGGGTCATATATGGGTCTTGTGAATGTGCCAGATGCAGGTATGAGCAAGGAAGAGGGAAATGGGTATGATGAAGCTGAAAGCAGGGAGAACCAGAGCAAACAGTCCACCAGGATATTGTTTCTAACAATCTCCTGTTCTGGTGATCCAAGCTTTCTTTTTTTGTTTCTTGGGCTCTCATTCACTTTTAGCCTGCCAAAGAAGTTTTGCCCACCAGCGAGTGTTATAATGCATTCTACATGACCTATCTGTGCAATATTCGTATAACTGGGGTGTTGATTGATAAAAGTTCTCAAAGCCTTATAGAAAATTGCTGTATATCCTCGATGTTTAAAGTCGGAAGTCACTTCTTTTTGTAATCTATTTTTTAAAAATTTTCTCTTGTGTTTTCACACTGTTTTAGTTCTTTTTTTTTTGTAGTTTTTTTTGTTTTCTGTGTCTTTTATCTTTTTTGAAATTTAATAAAATTCTTTTAAAAAAGAGATAAAAGTTCGCAAAGCCTTCTTGTGCAAATTTATCTGCCACCAGGGAAAAACTTTTTGGACATGAGATTTTATCACGAGTGGTGAGCAAAAAAGGAACGAGAGCCTTTGTGTTTGTGTGTGTGTGGCTTTTGGTGTGTTTTTTCACTCCCCAAGGATAACTTTTCAATGACACCATCTTACTCCTAGCACTGGCATGTCCTTATGGAAAATCATGATTTTTAAATGCCTACGTTTTCCACATAGCAATATGCCGTCACTATTTCTCAAGCCTTAGTCCAGGACCATTAAGAAGGAACTCGTGATGTTGCTACATACCAGGTTCGACCACTTGTCTGCTTAGCCAAGGCTTGTCCACTCTACCAAAGGGCAAAATCTTCTGCATTTGAGGAAAGAAATCATAAAATGTTCTGCTACAGTTTTGTTTTGTTTATCCGTTCAATCGTGTCCGATTCTCAGAGACAGCCTGGACAAGTCCCTGCAGTTTTCTTGGCAAGGTTTTCCACAAGTGGTTTGCCATTGCCTCCTTCCTAGGGCTGAGAGAAAGTGACTGGTCCAAGGTCACCCAGCTGGCTTCGTGCCCAAGGCGGGATTAGAACTCACAGTCTCCCAATTTCTAGCCTGATGCTTTCACCCGATCTTGCAGAGAGGGCATGCTGCGGACCCCCTCTATGAAACAATTCCATCTAGCGGGGTCTCGGACGCGAGCCTTCTCTGCAGCGGTGTCTGCCCTGTGGAACATCCTTCCCCCAGAGATAAGACAGGCCCCTTCACTCCTGGACTTCAGGAAAAAATTAAAAACTTGGCTCTGTGATCTCGCCTGGGGCAAGAAGGAAAGTGATCAAGCCTGGGGATGGCTGATTTCCTAGAGCCGCCTCAAATATTTTAAATATGTTTAGCTTCACTGTAAGAACCACCTGCCACTTGGATTTTATTGTATTTATTGTATTTATATTTTTATTGTGTTTTTGTTGTATTTTAATGATGTTATTGTGGCTGTGAACCGCCCAGAGTCCCTCCTTGAGGGGGAGATGGGCAGTCATAGAAATTTAATAAATAAATAAATAAATAAATAAATAAATAAATACATACATACATACATACATACATACATACATACATACATACTGGCTCTCTGTGCAAACTGTGGCTCTGCCACAGTATTATAGCTCAGTGCAAGCGTAGATAGCCCCTTTCTTCTTCTTCTCTGTAAGAAGAGCAACTGCTGCTCTTGAGTTTGTAAAAAAAGTTCTTTAAAAAAAAGGCACATGAAACCTTGTTGGGGTGAACTAGTTACAGCAATTGGTATCATCATCATCTGTTCTCTGGTGCTTTAAAAGGCCAAGAGACCGCACTACCTTTGCAACATCAGAAGAGATGTTCTGCTAGTGGAGGGTCCAATTTCCTGAGTGTAAATACTGCTGAATACCATGGATTTAATTCTGGTTTAACACTTTTAGGATTGTACTGTTTATGGATTAAGACTCTTAGGACTGATGCTTTTAAATGGTTTATTGTGATGAGCTTTACTGAAGACGGCTGCTGAAAGGCTAGGATCAGGTAGATCTCCCTTCGGATCAAAACCCCCATGGAACTGAATGAATGAATGAATGAATGAATGAATGAATGAATGAGTTTGTTTGTTTGTTTGTTTGTTTGTTTGTTTGTTTATTTATTTGTTTATTTGTTTGTTTATTTATTTTCTATCCCACCTTTATTATTTTTACAAAAACTCAAGGTGGTGAACATACCTAATACTCCTTCCTCCTCCTATTTACCCCACAACAAGAACCCTGTGAAGTGAGTTGGGCTGAGAGAGAGGGACTGGCCCAAGGTCACCCAGCCGGCTTCCATGCCTATTACTTGCAGCGTGATCTGGAGAAAACCTGGAGATTCTCCTTCAATCTGTTCCTAGGGCTGTTTGCAAATTCTTTCTTGGATTAAGGGGGAAGTTAAAGAACTTGCCAAAGGGAAGAGACCATTGTTTCCCCCTCAACTTCCTACCGCTGCAGTGCAAAGTACTCCTGTCCATTTCTGTTCCCCCAACTTTTTGTGTTTTCAAACTCTGGTTAATGGATGTGAAACTCCTTAAGGAAGAGAAGTTTCCACTTTGCCAGTCAGTCTGTCCATGCCCAGCACTGTTTTCTATATTCCGTGTAGAATTTAGAATGGAGAATATTCTCGCTGCATTGCCTTGCAAAGCTCTGCTCTTTCAGCCTTCGAGTTTTCCTTTCACTCACTCATCCTCCCTGGTTTTATCTAATCGCTTTCTCTCTCTGATCATCCTGGTGTAGTTTAGTAGACCAAATGATTTTTTTTTAATTACAGCAACAATATAATCTCCCGTTAATCACCAGCTACATGTGCTCTTTCCCTCTCTAGCCGCACTCGTAAATAATAACAAGAAGTACTAGTACTTTCTCATGAGCATCAAGACCAGAGTTAGAAAGCACTGGATGATCTTCTGATGTTACTTGCCAGCCGTTCTGATACCCCAATTGGTCCCAATTCCCGTGATGAGTCTCCTTTTTCTTGGTCTGTGAATATAGTATAGTCAGGATTGGCTGCAAGGATTGGGGGCAGGCAAGATGAGGGGCGTGGTGGCTCAGCGGGTAAGACACCAGGAAACCAGGCAAGTTCGGAGGTTCGAATCCCTAGCCCAGCATGCGGAGTGAGCTCCCGCACTAGCTCCAGCTCTTGCCAACCTAGCAATCCGAAAGCATGTAAATGCAAGTAGATTAATAGGTACCACTTCGGTGGGTAGGTAACAGCGTTCCGCATGCGTCATGCGGCCACATGACCGCGGAAGTGTCTTCGGACAATGCTGGCTCTTCGGCTAAAAAATGGAGATGAGCACCGGCCCCTAGAGTCAGACACGACTGCACAAATGTGCGGGGGGAGCCTTTACCTTTTTTAAGATGCCCTCTGGGCCCCCCATGTTTACCCAGTTTATCTCCCCCTCCAGTTCACCCCTCCCTGGGCCTTGCCCACCCCAATAATCCTTTTTCTTACCATCTTTCCTTTGAGTTTGGCTGAGCCTTTGGCCAAGGGTTCAGGCAGTCTTGAAAGTGTGTGTCTTTCTCCAGGGACTGGCTGGAGGAAGGAGGACCATTCTGCTGGGTGAAAAATAAATAAGTAAACATGTGGCATGGAATTTGAGGCTCCTCGGTGCTGCAAGACCTTGGAACACTGCCAGCCAGCCGTCCTATTTTATGGCCCTCCTGGAAAAGCTAATGGAAGCTCTACTTCGGTTCCCAGAAGGCATCCGAGGCTGGCATTGGTCCTTCTTGCAGCTGCTAGTTATGCCCAGAGCCATGTACATGGCTGATATTGTCAATCACTGGCTGTAGCTGGGGTCATCCTAGGTGTAGTTATGGTTGTTGTATTGTCACTCAGTTGTGACGTATTAATCCTCTTGGGCAGTTGAGAGCCCTGTGCTGGTGGTTTTTTTATTGTGGTTGTTGTTGCAAAATCTCCATCCCTGGACAAGTGATCTGTGCCAAGTTCTATAACTGAAATACATACTCAAGGCTATCTGTGCATGCATGTGCACAAATGCATTGCTTATCTGCATTTGAAGTCTATCCAAGTGCTATTTATGAAGATAGAAAATTTAAAAGAGCTTGGGCTTTCTTTCTCTCCTTCCTTCCTTCCTTCCTTCCTTCCTTCCTTCCTTCCTTCCTTCCTTCCTTCCTTCCTTCCTTCCTTCCTTCCCTCCCTCCCTCCCTCCCTCCCTCCCTCCCTCCCTCCTTTATTTCCTTTCCTTTCCTTTCCTTTCCTTTCCTTTCCTTTCCTGTCCTGTCCTGTCCTGTCCTGTCCTGTCCTGTCCTGTCCTGTCCTGTCCTGTATTTTTCTATTTTCCTTTTCCTTTTCCTTTTCCTTTTCCTTTTCCTTTTCCTTTTCCTTTTCCTTTTCCTTTTCCTTTTCCTTTTCCTTTTCCTTTTCCTTTTCCTTTTCCTCCTCCACTCCTGCTCTCTCATTCCCTATTTTCCTTTTTTTTCTCATTCCTTCTCCCCTCCCTCCCTCCTTTCTCTCCTTCCTTCCTTCCTTCCTTCCTTCCTTCCTTCCTTCCTTCCTTCCTTCCTTCTTTTTTCATATTCTTCCTCCCCTCCCCTCCCCTCCCCTCCCCTCCCCCCTCCCTCCTTCCTTCCCTCCTTCCTTCCTTCCTTCTTCATATTCTTCCTCCCCTCCCCTCCCCTCCCCTCCTTCCTTCCTTCCTTCCTTCCTTCCTTCCTTCCTTCCTTCCTTCCTTCCTTCTTCTTCTTTTCTCAAAGCCTTGTTGCGTCGGGAGCCCGCCAGGGATTTAAGGTGCCAGAATTAGCCATGGTATTAAAAATGCATTGGACGGCACAGGGTGGAAGATTAGTTGGGGAGAGAGACCCACGCATCAGGGTTAATTACATTCAAAGAGGCCATTGGAAGGAGCAGGAGGAGCAATGGGTTTCTTTTCTTCAAAATTTACTAAATAGCTGGAAACAGGGTTTAATGAATTTTAATGGGATGATACTGAATGTTATGCATATTGCAGGGAAGAAGTCGAGGGACCGTTGAAGGGAATCATATTTGTCCTACTTTAGGTTTCACAGTATGGTTTCTCTCCCTCTCTCTCTTTAATTCCCACAACAAGCCCTTTTTCCCAAGTATACCTATATCTTTGCATCATGCCCTTGTTCTTTGTTCTCCAACCCCCTGTAAACGCATATAAAATGGGTTGTGGGAAACGGTGAAGAAGCCCTCGGTGCGTGTGATAGATTTTCCCCTGTTATGTAACGCATGGGTTCACATCTACCGAACTGCCTCAAAATAACCTTAGGTGTATTTCTGATTTTTTTTTTAGGAAAAAAATCTTCTGCAAGGCAAATTCACAACCTTTGTTTCTTCCTCTTCTTCTCCACCTCCCTTCTAAAGTGTTGCTCTCCTGTTCTGTGCTACAGCAAACCTGTGAGGTAGTTGCTCGGAGAAGGATGTTAGGAGAAAGGAATTCATTCTGGTGGTAGAGCACAGAAGGAGGAATCTGTAGGCCACTATTTCTCAACCTGAATTCTGGGTGTTGAAGTCCACACGTCTTAAAGTTGCCAAGGTTGAGAAAGACTGTTCTAGGCATTGGGGTATAAAAACAGATTCCACGTTGGAAGAGAAGGGGGGTCATCTGAGGTTGTTATTTATTTATTTTCTATTTATCAAATTTATATGACCATCCATCTTGCACACAGCGACTCTGGGCGGCATACAGTAGAACCAACAATAAAACGTTTTACAAAACCAGATTAAAACAATGAAAGATACATAAAAACCAAGATCACGGGTGGGGAATACATCAAGATGTCACACATGATGCAACCAGCATGTTACCAGAGGATCCCCAGGCCTGTTGAAAGAATAAGAACAGAACAAAACAGAACGGTTCGGACAGAATAAGTTATAGATGCTGGAGAAATGATGTGTTTGCAGCGGGACTTTTGCTTCTTCTCCACCCCAGGGGTGGGGTTTTACAGATGCTCTTGACAGATGAACACCTGTATGCGCACACACATATAAACACAAACACAACACGTATGGAAGACATGGCATACAAACCAAACCACAATCTTCTCTCTCTTTTGATTTCCTTCTGGGTAAGCCTGCATGCGCTAGAGCTGAGAGAGTTCACCACAGCATGGGAACCTCACTATTCAGTCTCTGGGGAATTCTGGGAGTTGAAGTCCACACATCTTAAAGTTGCCAAGGTTGAGAAACACTGGTTTAGAGAGAGGACGCAGCACCTTCTCAGCTTTTATAAGGCGAGGTGAAGCCCTATTGGCCCTCTCGGGTCACCTGATTATGGCTGTGTTGGAAGCTGATCTCTGGTGGTATCCAAGCACAGCAGAGAACATTGTATTACAGGAGCAGACCATGGACCCAAAGATGGGAGTTGGTCCTGGCTAAGAGAAAGGACCCTGAGTGAAGAAGCCCCAGGAGCTATCATTCTTAGGCTGTATTCTCACAACACATTTAACCTGGTTACCAAATGAATCCATGTTCTGGCTCTGCACAGTACAGTACATTGAGCCAACAGGCTGAATTCACACCACCCGATGAGTCACCAAAATCAAACCAAACAAGCAAACTCCCTGCCTTTTCCTTGTTGGGCCAGTAGGGGGTGCTGCTGCTCTGCTCTTGACCGTGCATGGATACCACCCAGGCATCTGCCCAGAGATCAGCTTCCAACACAGCCATAATCAGGTGACCCGAGAGGGCCAATAGGGCTTCACCTCGCCTTATAAAAGCTGAGAAGGTGCAGCGTCCTCTCTCTAAACCAGTGTTTCTCAACCTTGGCAACTTTAAGATGTGTGGACTTCAACTCCCAGAATTCCTCAGCTGGCTGGCTGGGGAATTCTGGGAGTTGAAGTCCGCACATCTTAAAGTTGCCAAGGTTGAGAAACATTGCTCTAAACAGTGGCACCCTGGAGGAGAAGCTGCTTGTAAGCTTAGCCAAAGCTTCTGGCCTCTGACCTGTTGCCAGCTTGCTTGGCAAGTTAATTCAACGAGACAAGTTTAAGCCAGAGAATAATCTAATGCCTTTTCATTATTCAGTCTAAAGGAGAATTTCTGACTTTGTGAGAAACAGGGAGATTTGAACATATACATTCCTTAGGAGGAGCTGCCACCTCCCCATTTCTTCCTTGCATTTGACCCTTTTTGCTGTCATTCCCAATTGATGGTTATCACTTTTTGTTTTAAGAGCTAAATTTGTGTGTATCTGATTTCTCTGTAGGTTCCAGTGGGGGCAGTAAGCTACCAATTTTAGCCTGCAGACTAAAATTAGTCTGCAGACATGAAAAAGGCAGGAAGGAACTGGATCTTCTGCATAAAATATAGCAGTGCTCCCTATCCTGCATCCTCCTGCTGGGTTGGACTCCCAAACCCATCACCCTGAGCTATGATGTGTGACAGAAACCAGCTTTCCTTTGCAGAAAGAAAACTTAAACCCAAACAGCCAGTAGTCAGTGTTGAAGTAACAGAAGCATGAAGTGGCAAACCAACATCAAATACGATGCCATACCTCAACCATGGAGTTCTGAAATACTAGTTACCATTCCAATCTGCAAACCGACATGGTAACCAGCCCAGCTCAGAGCCAGGGGCAGTTCAACCCAGAGGCTTCTGCATGGGACTCAATGTTGGTCAGCAGAAGGAATGTTCTCTAACCATTTTGGGCTTCAGAGATTGGAACAGAGAGACAACCAAGGTGTTTCAAACACAGTTGGAGGAATAATATATAACAAGGAAACAAGTGGAAGCATTTTATACCTGGTGAAGTTTCTGAGTATTTCTGAAGGGAGCATGCATTAAAAGAAACAAGTCAAGTTACCACAACTATCATTTCTCCAACACTCTTCATGCACGTATGATTTCAGTATTGCTTACAAGCCTTTAGATGGGTGTCTAGCAATTATGGATATTAGCCAATCCCTAAGATATAGATAGGGGGCATGGTGGCTCAGCGGGTAAGATGCCAGGCTTGTCGATTGGAAGATCGCAAGTTCGGAGGTTTGAATCCCTAGCCCCGCGTGACAGAGTGAGCTCCCGCACTTGTCCCAGCTCTTGCCAACCTAGCAATTCGAAAGCATGCAAATGCAAGTAGATGAATAGGTACCACATCGGTGGGAAGGTAGCAGCGTTCCACGCATGTCATGCCAGCCACGTGACTGCGGAAGCATCTTTGGACAACGCTGGCTCTTCGGCTAACAAACGGAGATGAGCACCGACCCCTAGAGTCAGACACGGCTACACAAATGTGCGGGGGGAACCTTTACCTTAAGATATAGTTTCCTGTCCATTTATTATGCTGTATTGAAGGGAACATGGAATGCAGCATGGGTGTCACATACAGGGAGTCCTTGCTTAATTATCATTTGTTTAGTGATGATTCAGACTTACGATGGCGTTAAAACCCGACTTGTGGCCGGTCCTCAGACTTACGGCCGTCGCAGCATCCCCACAGTCACATGATCGCGATTCGGGCACTTGGCAACCGGTTCACATTTATGACCATTGCAGCATTCCGTGGCCATGTGATCGTCATTTTTGACCTTCCCAGCTGGCTTCCGGCAAGCAAAATCAATGGGGAACCGTGTGATTCACTTAATGACCACATGGTTTGCTTAACGGCCATGTAATTCGCTTAACGCTCGCCGCAAAAATGGTCATTAAATCAGGTCAGATTTGCTTAATATCTGCATTGGTTAGCAACTGAAATTCCGTTCCCAATTGTGGTAGTTAAGCGAGGACTACCTGTATAGAGATTTGCTTGCTGGAAAATCCATGCATTTGATACTTATTTTTACAAATTTATTTATTTATTTTATTGTTCATATTTCTATCACTGCCCATCTCCCCAAATGTTTAAGTCTTTCCCCATGGTTAGCCTGTTAGTTTTGTTCTGTTTCTCCATAGGACATACTTGAGCATTAGAAACCAAAGAATGATGAATTCCCAAGAAGGGCACATGTTGAACATTTTACTGGCAAATCAGACTGGATTTTTGAATGAAAAGACAATTCGCCAGCAGGGTTTCTTGCCCTCCCTCTGCAGAAAATTCAGGGCTAACTGATCGGCCTTTCTCATATCTATGGGGATCTTGTTCTCCTTTCTGGAGGGGTTAGTGGTATTTCAAGCTTAAAGGGTGGGATGGACCTAAAAAAGAGCAAATAAACAGCTCAGGATTCCTTCCACAGAAACATCTTTGCTCAGAATTGCAGGCAGGCTCCGTGATATGAATATAGGGGTGCACCACTCTATCCAAGTGGTCCCCAAAAGTTTTGAGTAGGGCCTCCAGAGTTCCTCAAACATTTTCATTGAACCTGGCAGTGAGGAAGGAGAGGGAAGGATTATTAAATACATGGTATCAGCATATTGATTGCATTTATTTCATTAAATTTAGGGTTAACAAAATGTAATTTAAAGTGAAATTAACTTGCAACCAAATTTAGCTTTTCTCCTACTTTTTTTGAGGATTGCCGTCAATGTGCCATTCAAGGGATAAACATCTCCCTTGGTCTGGAAACACTTGCCTGGTGGGGCAATTTTTTACTAAAAAGAGTGAGGCCACAGTCTAAATGGCCAGAATTGATTCTCTTCTACAACTCCCTCCCACCAAACCTCAGCTCCCAACTACTGTATCCCATAATTGTTTTGTGTTCCACAGCAACCATCACAGAATGAAAGAAAATTCAGGAATTGTTGGCTGTGTGAATTTGGCCGCATCTAATATTGGCAAGGTCAGGAAGGGATCCAATTAGGTGGATGTTATTTTGTTAATATTAATCTTTGCGATTTATTTGGATTATATTTTGGGATTGTTTTAATTCTGTTTTTCTAGGGTAGGACTGTGAGGCTCTGAGAGTTGGTACAAAAACAGAAAGAATCCAGTAGCACCTTTTCAGATGGACAAAATTTATTAAAAGGCATAAGCTTATGCTTTTTAATAAAACGTGTTAGTCTGAAAAAGTGCTACTGGACACCTTCTGATTTTTGGCTACCATAAACTAACACAGCTTTCCTTCTAGAGTGTCAGGGTTGGTCATTGATTGTAATAGCATATTTTATTTATTTATTTATTTATTATTTAAATTTATCCCCGCCCATCTCCCCGAATAGGGGACTCTGGGCGGTTTACAGGATAACAATGGTTAAAATCTATACATATAAAATTACAATAAAACAATAAATAGATAGAATAGGTAAAAATCCAAGAGATGGTAAAATCAGCTATCAGGAGGACATTATGGGGCCAGCCACCCCCAGGAGGTACTATTGCCAGGAGGTACTATTACCTCCCCCGTCCTAGGCCAGGTGGCAGAGCCAGGTCTTGAGGGCCTTCCGAAAGGTCAGTAGGGAGGGGGTCAGCCTCAGCTCTGGGGGCAAGATGTTCCGCAATGCGGGCGCTATCGCAGAGAAGGCACGCCTCCTGGACCCCGCTAGATGGAATTCTCTTGTTGAAGGGGTCCGAATTATGCCCTCTCTGCATGAGCGGGTGGGGCAGGTCGATGTTATCGGGATGAGATGGTCCCTCAGATATAAGCCAAACAAATCAAATAATAAACTATTATCCCAGGTCAGACTAGTTAGAGTCCACCATCTGTCCAAGGAAGTTAGAGGTGAAACGCTGAAGGGAAAGCCACAGTAACAAATATTCAATGTGAACTGATGCAATTACATATTTTTATGCATGAAGGGTTGCCAATTGGGTAGAAAAAAGATTCATAAATACTACTGCACATGGGAAAACCCCACACGAGGCCTGGGAGGCATCCCTGTGGTTCTGCTTATCTTCTTCATCCAATTTGAGAAGTTCATAGACTGATCCAGACAACAGATCTTTTCTGTGGGGGTCCCTGCCTTGTGGAACAGCTTCCAGAGGATCATGCAGCCCTGATGTTACTCAGCTTTAGAAAACAACCACAACCCTTATTGTGTCCACAGGCCTTCAGCCCATGCTGATTATGGATGGCCATCACAGGTTTTGCTGCTCCATCATGGCTCCATTCACCCAGCTGGCGTATAACTACTGTAAAATAAAATAAATATATAAAGTGGTGGCTTGCTGCAAATTAAAACATGACTTTCCTCCCTCTGCAGTGGAGGGGACATACTTGCAGGTGAGGGTTTCCAACCCTTTGTTTTGCATCCAGAAATGCTGGTGCACAAGACCCTTTGCTGTCTTGTTTGGCTTCCCAATGAAGAAGAATGCAGATAAAAGCTATACAGGTAGTCCTTGGTTAACAACCATTCATTTAGTGACGGTTCAGACATACAGTGGTGCTGAAAAAAACAACTAATGACTGGAACTTACACTTACGACTGTTGCAGTGTCATGCGGTCGCATGGTCATGTTTTGGGCGCTTGGCAACCGGTTCACATTTATGACTGTTACAGCATCCCATGGTCATGAGATTGCCATTTTCGACCTTTCTCGCTTCTGGCAAGCAAAATCAACGGGGAATCGCACGATCTACTTAATGACCACATGGTTTGCTCAATGCCTATGGTGTTTCACTTAACGACCGCCACAAAAAAAGGTTATAAAATTGGGTCGGATTCGCTTAATGACCGCTTCACTTAGCAACCAAAATTCCAGCCTCAATTGTTGTCGTTCAGCAAGGACTACCTGTAGATGCAAGGTTAATGGAGAGCAGGTATCCTGGATTGGGATTTAGGCACATACAAAGAGCTAGCAGAGTGAACGTCTCGCCGTGTTGAGTGAGAGAAGTGGATCATTGTAGGTGGAACAAACTGAGCAAACACATAACATGGGAAGCATTGTCCCACTTGGATGTATCATCCAACCCTCTGTATTGCAGTCATCTGGTATGAGCCATGATGACATCACCTGTGTCATGGCATCCTTGCTCAGTGACATCATGACATACGTGATACCACTTGACCCTCTCCTTCGTTTCCTCATAAGGGGGGTATCCCGTGGTGTGTACCTTATGCCTTCTTTCAAGGCAGGATACGTACAAAGAGCTTGCCTCAAAGTCATTGAAGGAAAGGTGGTTTAGAGAGATCTGAAGGAAGAGCATAAATGCGTACAGGATTTATTTTAAAAAAAAGTGTAATCACAGCTTAATAGGGCAATCCTATACCTGCCTACCCAAAATTAAGCTCTTTTGACATCACAGAGTCAAAATCCAGGATTGCAATCTTAAAACTTTGTTCAGCCGGTTTCTTTAGCTGCAGTTGCATCTTGGCCCGGAGATTGGTGAAAAATGACTATTACTGCACCAACATCCAAACTGGGGCAGAGCCAAAGAATGAAGGGGGCGGGGGGAGCTCTGCGAGCATCGTTATACTCAGTGAAAAGCATTTAAATTATGGTAATTTGTTTCTTTCTTCCTTAAAAAAAGAAGAAGATGCAGTTGAGTTACACACACATGCCATAATGGATGCCAGGATTTTTTTTTCTTTTTCTTTTCCCCCAGGCATCGAGGAATTGGTATATTACTGTACGGCAGCAAATTTTAAAAAGAGTCCTTTCATTCTACAATTGTGTTCAAAGCTAAGTGTTTATGTGCATCAGTGCACAGTTAGGGGGCTGGCAAAAGGTACAGGCAGCGTCCTTCCAAGTTAAAGAAAATAGCAGCAGCAGATTGGAAGAAGGAGGACAGCAAATCGGCATGAAAGATTGAAAGGAAAGGGTTACAAGCCCCTTCCAATCTCCCAGACTGGTAGTTTTAATGTTGAAGAAAAAGAAAAATAAAGTTTTGTGCTGCACCATGCAAGGATTCCTGTTCACCTTGCAGGCTGAGCTTTGAAACCATCCCAAAATGTGTTGTGTATTTGAGGCAACAACTGTAGCTGATTGAATAGTTCCTAGTAATGTTCCCACTCCTCTTCTTAGGGGTGATAGAAGAGGACTAAGGATGGTACCCGAATTTCTGGTGCATTTAAGATTTCTCAGCTCACTATGCTCAGGACCTTCTCAGAGGGGTGTATTGGTTGCATGTAATTTAGATGTAATTTAGATCCCATACCCATTGGGTCATCCTTTCAGAGATATTTCCTGACCTAAAGAGAGAAACAGAGTGACCACAGGTGGGTAAAAAAGGAATGGGAGTGGGAGCGACTTCCAACTTCTTGATGGTTTTCCCCATTGACTTTGCTTGTGGGAAGCTGGCAGGGAGCATTGGAAATCGCTCCTCTTCCTCCTTGGTTGACTCACGGAACTGCCTGCCACTTTGCTGGAGTGAGGGGGAACAGAGAGAGCCGTGGACCTTGAGGAAAATGCACCCCCGCTTCCCATCCCGGCGTGTCCCCAAGGGTCCC
The DNA here is from genome assembly GCA_023362775.1 of Charina bottae. Lineage (NCBI taxonomy): Eukaryota > Metazoa > Chordata > Lepidosauria > Squamata > Charinaidae > Charina > Charina bottae. The sequence continues at coordinate 33,837,057 of JALMGJ010000012.1, forward strand.
TCCCTCCAGGGAGGAAGAGGGCTCAACCGTTGACCGCAGGCGTCCTCCAGCCAGCCCTACCTTGCCAGCAGGCATCCAAGTCACTCCCTAATCCTTCCCTCGCTGCCCACCTCCATTAAGAGATTTCAAATTTCAGTCTTGGTTCCAAAGCAGCCAATTGCCACTCACCCGTTGGGCCTTGCTGCCAGCTGATTGGGCGCAGGGGCCAGAGGGAGGTGGGAAAGAGGGTACAGATACATCCCTCCCATCTTCCCTTGCACCGTGCAACCTATAGGTTTCTGGGAAGTGTAGTTGGAAGGTGCGGTGGTGCTGAAGTGGCCACATCTTTGCCAAATTTCAATCCCATGGGAATAATGGGTCCTGGATTTTGGACGCATTCTGTAAGTTAGCCCACTTGAGGTACCGTGGTTCAAAAATTGTTGCCTTATGATGCACCATTTCGCCCAATCAAAGGTTACAAACAGACTAACAATTAGAAGAGTTTTAGTAGTATATAGATTAGACTCAATAAAATGGCTGCCTTGGGTAGTGGAGCAAGAAGGCAGAGAGTCTTAACGTCCATTCACTGCCTAGTCTATTTTGCTACCTGAAGTGGGACATTAAAATGCATTCCTCCCCTGAGGATTCAGGGGCTGCCATTTTGCTTTCCCACTGGCCCCCGGATACAGTCACTTTGGAGCATTGTGGGAAATTAAAATGGCAGCCTCCAGGGAGGATCTGGGTGTTACCAAAATAGAGAGTCATTCTCAGGCATTGTGTGGAATGAAAACGTTGACCTTGAGTTGTGTATTGGGAGCTTTCCCACTGGCTCCTAGATAGAGTCATTCTAGGGCATTATGGGAAATTAAAATGGCAGCCTCCAGGGAGGATCTGGGTGTTACCAAAATAGAGAGTCATTCTCAGGCATTGTGTGAAATGAAAACGTTGACCTTGAGTTGTGTATTGGGAGCTTTCCCACTGGCTCCTAGATAGAGTCATTCTAGGGCATTATGGGAAATTAAAATGGCAGCCTCCAGGGAAGATCTGGGAGCCGCCATGTTGCTTCCCCAAGGGATTTCCCCTTTGAGTGGAAAACATCATAGACTTGGAGTTTGGGCCCCTGTTTTGACCCCATCACTCCTGACCATTCAGGAGCTGAAGCCTGTAAAGTGAGGTTGCTGAAGCCAGGCGTGAGGACACTCTGGACATCCAGCTCTCCTCCTGGCAGGTATTTCTGCTGGTATTTCTTACAGCCTGAGCATTGATAAATGTTAATGAGAATGCAGGGGTATTGAAAATCATTGGGGTCAAAAAAGTCAAGGTGGCACCCATGTGATTAAAGCCCTGTCCCTTCCTTATGTATGTTGCATGCATGACACTTGTAAAAAAGAAGTGGGTTTTGATTACGTGGAGATGGGCATCTCCTGGAGATGATGATGATGATGATGATGATGATGATGATGATGATGATTTCTCCCCCGCTCACCCCCAGAGTGAATTTCCTGTGAAATTTCCTTCACAGAATTCACAGGGAATATTTATTAGCCATCTTGGCGGCATATTTCTGAGTCCTTTCCCTCTCCCCTCCCTTCCTCTAAGTGGGGAATAATTTGTTTGATAGAGCACAGTAATAAAATATGAATTCCTTTCTAATTATGGAAGCTAGAGCAAAGTGCATATAATGTAACCATTACAATGCGAAAAAATACATATCCACAATAGAGGAAAGAAGGATGCCCTGATGGTTATTGTTATTTATACAGCACTGTCAATATTCCAGGTGTTTTATAGAGGGACAGGATCTCTCCCCCAAAAGAAGGTACCCGAACCAGAATTTTGATGGTTAAGTGGCTACAGAGAGAAGAAAGGAAGGAAGAGGGAAAGAGAATGATAGAAGTGCTTGCTGGGCATGCTATGAGGCTGCAACCTTGTAGATGCTTACTGAGTCATAGAAGAGAAAGGACCTAAGAGATTATTCAGTCCAACCTGAATCTGGGATCTGCAGTGCAAAGATACAATGACAGTAGGTCAGACAAGAAGCTATTCAACTTCTGTTTATTCAGGAAAATCTACCATCTTCCGATCCAGGCTATATCCCACTCTTGGACAGAAATGATGGCTTTGGAGGTTTCTCCCAATGTTTAGACAAAAATCTGTTTTCCTTCCATTTCTGCCCACAAAGAGAAATTCTGCTCTCTGGAGGAATAGAGGACAACTGAGATCGATGGGAGGTGTTCATGTGCAATTCAGATCTGATCCTTCCAAACTCAGGGCAAACTGCCAAGATTATACAATCGCCCTGAGAATGTTCTGGGTGGGTTCATGTCTCATAGTAAGGTAGATCATGATTAATTTGGTTTGGTGAATTATGTGAACTTGTCATTGTGGCTTAGCATGTTGTGAGAACCTGGCAAATTGTGGTTAATTCAGGTCTTCATCGCTGGGATTGCTAGAAGCAAAGCACAAAGTTGAATTTCCAGCCCAATAGCATGTCCTTCACTTTATCTCCTAAAAGACCCGTTGTTTTCATTTACTCCTCAAGTGTCTTTATTCTCATTAACTAGGAACACAAATGTAGTCTTTTCAGTCCTTTCAGTTATGAATCCTCTTCCTACCAATATTCCACCTCAATACATATTTCACTTCTACTGGTATTAATGATTATTTAAACTGATGAAGTGTGTTTACTTCTTCATAAGATTTCTCTGTTTGAAAAGCTTTCAGGAGAACCAATGAAACAGAACTGGGAGTTGAATTACTATAAACGGATCTACATAGCAAAGGATAGAAAAAAAGAGGCTGGAATTATGGGATATGCCTCTAAGCAAGACAGAAACAAGCTAAGAGCAATGCCTTAAAGATTGTGTGGGTGTGCATGCACGCACACACACACGCACAGAGAGAGAGAGAGAGAGAGAGAGAGAGAGAGAGTGCCTACATGCAGTATGTGAGCTTCGAAAGTAGTTGAGGTCCCTGGAGGAATCTGAGTATATTTGCTATATATAGGACTGTTCCCTGATCACACAACGCCTCTCTGGTTTACTAGACCGTAGGGAGTTTTAAACCATCGCACTCCAAGCTATTTTCCTTTGTTCATCAGAGTTGTTGAGTATTAAGCATCACAGGGAGAAGAATTAAAAGTCTGAAGTGAGCTAGAAAGGAAATATTGTAGGGAAATAGTTATTTGTGCAATCTGTGTCGTGGTGAAAAATAGCAGACTCTCATTGATTTTAATGGTTTATGCATCATGGCTGGGACTGATGGTTCTGTGTATGGTGATGGTAGGGACTAGATGTTTATTGCCTCCGCTTTATTGTGAATATTGCAGTCCAAATTCAGAGGAGCAAGACTGGTTTTGGGGCGATTGGATTTTTCATGCATAGAGATCATCCTGGAGCCTGGAATATTTTCTAGACCACAACCACCAGCAGAAGAAGGTGTATGTGTATGTGTGTGGGTGGGTGTTTGTGTGTGGGTGTGAGTGTGGGTGTCTCTGTATCCATTTTAGGGTTATATGAATCAACTGCTGTCCACTCCATGTCAGCCTTTCATTTAAACCCAAAGACATTTGCATTTGCTTTCATACACAATGATGCCTAGTAGAAACATTTTTCAAGACTGGCATTGTAACACTCAGAGACATGTTCAGCTCCATGCTATGATCAGGAACCCTGATTTATCTCGATTCCCAGTCATGCAAGGGAGTCTCCTGCTTTTATTTGAATGGAATGGAAAGCTACTCTCCATGCTTGATGAGGTTGGCAGTTGTTTATTCATTCAGTCGCTTCCGACTCTTCGTGACTTCATGGACCAGCCCACGCCAGAGCATCCTGTTGGCCGTCGCCACCCCCAGCTCCCCCGGGGTCGAGTCCGTCACCTCCAGAAGATCATCCCTCCATCTTGCCCTTGGTCGGCTCCTCTTCCTTTGGCCTTCCACTTTCCCTAGCATCAGCATCTTCTCCAGGGTATCCTCTCTTCTCATTATGTGGCCAACGTACTTCAGTTTTGCCTTTAATATCCTTGAAGTTGACAGTATTCATCTGCTATTGGAAGGGCAGCCTGGCAGCCTAGAGGGGCACATAAAGAGCCCCAGCTAGCATGGCCAATTGTTAGGGGGAAAAGGGAGCTGTACATGCCACCTTGTTCTCTTTAATAAACAACTAAACAATTAAACAAATAGGGCTCTTTTTATGGACATGCAATTGGATGAAACACACATATAGGTGCAATAGTAGAGCTAAATATGGGGATATTACCTCACCACTAATCAGATCTGTTGCACCAAGTAATCACCATGTACGGTGGCAAAGAGTCCTACAAGGTCCATTCGCAGGAGCAATGCATGGCAGGACAGGCAGCCCAGAAAGCCACTGTTTTGACTTATTGTTGTAAGACTGAGTGGTTCATTTGCACAAAGCTGAGTGGTGCTTTTTTGACATGATTTTTTATTTGTTGCATTTTATGCTATCATTTCATGCCTTTCTTGTCCTGATTTGGATCTAGCAGTTCCTCGCTTAGTAATATTCATACCTGAGATTAATATGCTTTGTAATTTGGTAATTAGTCTACTCTACTCTACTGGTAGTCCTCGCTTAACAACCATTCATTTAGTGACGGTTCAGACTTAGGACAGTGCTGGAAAAAACAACTTGCAACTGGTACTCACACTTATGACTGTCACAGCATCCCTGAGGTTACATGATCATGATTTGGGCGCTTGGCAACCAGTTCACATTTATGACCGTCACAGCATCCCGTAGTCATGTGATCATCATTTTTGACCTTCCCAGCCGGCTTCTGCAAAATCAATGGGGAATCGCATGATTTACTTAACAACCACATGTTTAACTAACACCCATGGTGATTTGCTTAACGACTGCTGCAAAAAGGTCATAAAATCAGGTTGGATTCGCTTAATGGCTGCTTCACTTAGCAACCAAAATTCTGGTCCCAATTGTGGTTTTTAAGCGAGGACTACCTCTACTCTACACTACTCTGCTATTGAATGGTTACAATATTTATACAATGCCCTCCACCACCAGACTGTGGGTGATTTACAGACAATAAAAACAAATAAAACATAACATGTAACCTCATAAAAACCCGAGAATCCATTACAAAGATTTCTCATAAAAAACAAAAACAAGAAAATATAAATTAAATGCCAGGAAAAAAAAAGGAACAAAACAAGCACAAAGCATTTGTGTCTAAATACCTGGCAAAATAAAACTGTCTTTGCCACCGACCTATGGATAGACAGTGTGGGGACTGTCTTCAGCTCTGGGGAAAGCTGTTCCATAGTGATATGGAAGCTACCAAGAAGATGTTTCTCTAGGTCTCCACCCCTCTAATCTCTCACAGGAAGAGAATCCAAAAATGTCTCCTTCGCAATTAAATGCACAAAATGGGCCAATCAAGTTTAGAGAAGACCATCCTACAAGTAACCATGAGCTGGGCAGGGCTTTTTAAGTCAGAACCAGAACTTGGAACAGGACTTGGAACTTACTGGCAGACAACGCAGCACTCACAAGCCTCCTGCAAGGCTGCTGAATCCGTTCTCTCCCTCCAGCAGAGGCTGTTCTGTACTAACAGAAGTTTCCAGATAGTCTTCAAAAGGAGCCCCAAGTAAAGCAGGTTACAGTAGTCTAGTCTCCAAGTAATGAGGATATGAGTCACTGTTGCCAAAGCTTGAGATAATAGATATTGATGGCTTTCTTTCCCTCTCTCTCCATCTTTGCCTTCCTTCCTTCCTTCCTTCCTTCCTTCCTTCCTTCCTTCCTTCCTTCCTTCCTTCCTTCCTTCCTTCCTTTTCTCTTTCCTTCCTTCCTTCCTTCCTTCCTTCCTTCCCCCTTCCTTCCCCCCTCCCTCCCTTCCTTCCTTCCTTCCTTCCTTCCTTCCTTCCTTCTTTCCTTCCCTCCTTCCTTCCTTCCTTCCTTCCTTCCTTCCTTTTCTCTTTCCTTCCTTCCTTCCTTCCTTCCTTCCTTCCTTCCTTCCTTCCTTCCTTCCTTTTCTCCTTCCTTCCTTCCTTCCTTCCTTCCTTCCTTCCTTCTTTCCTTCCCTCCTTCCTTCCTTCCTTCCCTCCCTCCCTCCCTCCCTCCCTCCCTCCCTCCCTCCTTCCTTCCTTCCTTCCTTCCTTCCTTCCTTCCTTCCTTCCTTCCTCCCTCCCTTCTTTCCTTCCCTCCTTCCTTCCTTCCCTCCTTCCTTCCTTCCTTCCTTCCTTCCTTCCTTCCTTCCTTCCTTCCCTCCCTCCCTCCCTCCCTCCCTCCCTCCCTCCCTCCCTCCCTCCCTCCTTCCTTCCTTCCTTCCTTCCTTCCTTCCTTCTTTCTTTCTTTCTTTCTTTCTTTCTTTCTTTCTTTCTTTCTTTCTTTCTTTCTTTCTTTCTTTCTTTCCATATGGAAGCATGCACATAACAGCACTATAAGCAAGGAAAGGAAACCCAGGTTGATTTTCTGGCAGGCTGATTTTCCTCAACCTGGGACCCTGCAGAGGAACTAGGACTGCAACTCTTGACTGTTCCCAGCCAAACCGTTTGACCCTGCTGGTTGGGAATTCGGGAATAGCGCACCCCAAATATCTGCAGAGCGCCCAGATGGGAAAGGCTGGCCCTTCAAAAATCACAGCAAAGGTGTTGGGATGAGCACAGTAAAACATTCAGAGAAGAAGCGGATCCATTAACATGAGAGCTTAAATGTGTAAATTAGGTGTATAAAGAATAGTTTCTGCATTTGATTAGAACGCATTTGGAAATCAGGCATATAAATACCTTGATTCCAATGACATTTCTTGTATATTTAGAGCTTCAGTAAGAAATGTTAATACGAGGAAACATGAGAGGATCTTGGACTAGGCTGTGACCTATGCTACGCATAAACATAAGTTGTTTTCATTCAACCTATGTAAAGTGGTTACTAAATTAATCCAAGAGGCCTTTGTGATTCTGTGGGGTTCCATTCCAGCTGAACAACCATAGAGAACGAGACTGTGGATAACAAGACTACGGGAAAGTGTACTTTACACACACACAAAACCCCATCTGCCATTTTGTGCATGTGTAAAACACACACACAAACAACAGTAAAAAAAAAAAACCACACCAAATAAGCATGGATATATAAAACCCTTCACTGCAGATAAGGTAAAGGTAAAGGTTCCCCCCGCACATTTGTGCAGTCGTGTCCAACTCTAGGGGCCGGTGCTCATCTCCGTTTGTTAGCCAAAGAGCCAGCGTTGTCTGAAGATGCTTCCACAGTCATGTGGCTGGCATGACGCACGCGGAATGCTGTTACCTACCCACCGAAGTGGTACCTATTAATCTACTTGCATTTGCATGCTTTCGAATTGCTAGGTTGGCAAGAGCTGGAGCTAGTGCGGGAGCTCACTCTGCACGCAGGGCTAGGGATTCGAACCTCCAAACTTGCGATCTTCCGATCGACAAGCCTGGCGTCTTACCCACTAAGCCACCATGCCCCATCACTGCAGATAACCTGGTTGGTATTTTCCAACTGTAAATACGTCAAAACGCAGACGAGTCCATGGCTAACAAGGGTCATCTGTACATTGAGTCTTAAGCTAATGAAATAGCCCAGGTTCATCAAACATGCTCAGCACAAAAACCAGAGCAAAATCAAACAAGCAAAGATGTTTGGAGCAGAGAAGAGGAACATGAGCCAGACTTTGATTGTGATTGGAATTTCCCTTCCTGCCAGTAGGTGTCAGTACCTAGCTGACTTTGGAAGATCTGAAAAAGCCAAGGGAGATTGGCCTGGTTATTTTTGGATAGGAGACCCCTAGGGAAGCCCAAGTCTTTAGGCTACCCTGGACAACTGGGAGGGGGGGGGGAGGGGGAGGAACAAGCCACTTCCATACTAATGCCATGCCACCTCCATGTAGTCACCAGGACTCAGGCAAAATTCAAGGGAGACTTTAAATCAGCATTTTTTCCTACCATAGAACTTGATGGGGGTGAAAGTCCAAAATCGACACAAAATTCTTTTACATCCAGGTCTGGCATGCTGTACAAAACACTCTGCAACTTGCCTTCATAAACTATTTGTCTCATTAATTAAGGACTTTCTTCAGATTTCCTTTTTTTCTTTTCTCTTAATGTTTAGCCTGGACATTTCATTTTAACCGCAACTGGATAGTAGTTTTAACTGTTTCTCCTTTCAACATCTGTGATGATTCCCCCCACCCCCAGAAGGGATGGGATTTAGACATAATCACTTATTTCCAGTTTTTAATGGAACATTGGTCTAATTCATCACCAAAGGTCTCTTGGGATTTTCCCTGCCTTGTGATAAGATTGGGTCAAATGAGATGAGGAAACAATCTTCCCCAGCCAAGCTGATCTCCAGAAAGTTGGATCTCAACTCCTAGAATGTTTGGTTTAGCTGGTCTGGGAGTTGAAGTGAAGAATGGGCTACAGTATTGGAGAAAAGCTCAAGATAGATAGAATCAACCAGAATGGAGCCAGAGACTAGATGTGATTGGATCAGAGGACCTCAGAAAAGACTTGTGGTCTAGTCCTTTGTCCAAGTGTAAATCTAATGCAAGATGACTCCAGGAAGTCAAAGGATGAGATCTTGTTGAACCATAGTTCCCAGCATCCATCACCTTTGGTGATGCAGACTTGGAAAACACTGGGAGGTCCACGAGTTCTCTGTCCCTCTTCAACTTAAAACTTCCAATGGTGGTGAGTCTACCACCTTCCAAGAAAACGGTTGCGAAAGTTTGGTCCATTTCTCCCTCCTTGAGTCTTGTTGGTTCAAAGCTTGCATTCTTGAGTAACAGAAAACATATTCACTCAAACAGCATATTGGTCTTCATTTTCCCTAGTGAAACTTCACATTCTTTTAGTGTGCCTTTGAGTACATTTTTGTTTAAAGTCCAGCCCTCTGATAGCAGGAGTACAACCCCTGAAACGCAGCACATCATGCAATTTGGGGAAGTCATAATCACAGTGTGAAGTTAATGTAATAATTTAAATGTCGTAATTATGAGGGGAAAATATATGCTGGTTTATTCTTCTGCAACTCAAGGGGGGGATGTATTATTAGTGTATCTTAGAATTTATCTTCTTTGAACTCTAATTATGGAATTTCTTAGCACAGTAAATGCTGCTTGGACTACCAATGGCTTGGTGGAAAGTTAATTTGGTCCCCAAGACACGCAATAAAATTTTCTACGGGCTGCCAAAGTGGGAGCTGCCATCTTCAAACAACTGACTTGAATAATTTCCTTGAGGATAAGGAATGTATTTGCTGATCTGTCTCTTCATGCCAGGAGTTGGAAGTCAGAGATGTAGAGTCAGCACCAAGCTCCTGACTTACTCCTGTGTCGCATCTTCTCTCTTAGATTGACCTACCTAATATGTCGGTCATGATTACTGATTTATTTCTTTGGTAGATATATATGGCCGCCCGATTGACACACAACACTGGGCAGCTAGTAATTGGTAAAATAAAAACAATAATAAATATATAAGCAATTAAAAACAACATTGTGTGCATGGTGTACTGCCCCAAAACATGCAATGATTCCACAAGAAAGATTCACCCGTTAACCCGGCCCAGTGCTCAAGGGAAAAGCCAGTGAAGTTGAGGCCATCTCAATGTCAGAGATGCTGTTCCAAAGGCGGGTGCTATGACAGAAGGCAGCCTTCCCATTGGATGACAATATCTAATAGAGAAGACCAGAGCATGGCCACCCTGCCAGGGCTCATGGGGCAAGCAGAAGTAGTTGGGGACAGGCGGTCTCACAAATAACCCAGTCGTATGCCGTGAAAGGTTTTATAGGTCACAACCAGTACCTTGAATTCCATGCAGAATTCAATCTTCTGCGTGCTCACTTTATTTATTTCTTGCCACAATTTATAAGCCGCTCGATTCCAAGAAGACTCTAAGAGGTTTACAGATGGTAACAAATAGAAATAATAACAATGGAAATACAGCAAAGCCCCAACCCAATAGTAACAGTAAACCTTTGTGTTCATTGATGCACTGAAGGAAATAGTCCTAGCTGCAACAGTCACCTAATTCAGGGAGGGAACCCACCATTCCATCAGTCCCTAAAGTAGCCTTTCTCAGCCCTTTGACCCTGGAGGAACCCTTGAAATATTCGTCAGGCCTTGGGGAACCTCAGCACATTCAGGCTCAAATATAGGCCAGAAATTACAAAATTATTATATCCGTTTCATGCGTAGGGCTGTATAGATGCATTCACAGTATTCTTCAACTAGAAATGAAGAATGACACTTACCTCTTTAATGTGAAGTTGCCCAAATTTGAAATATTTTTTTAAATAACTTGTGATCTCCCAGGGAACCCCTAGGGACCTTTCGCGGAACCCTAGGGTGCCACGGAACCCTGGTTGAGAAACCCTGCCCGAAAGGTTTTGTGGAACAGTCTGGTCTTCGGTCCCTTAGATGGAGGAATGATTGGAGAAACGATGATCTTTCTTAGATATAGAGGTTATCTAAAAATATATGTGCAATGCATAAAATTGCATGCATGGGCTAGCTTGGGGTGCAAAAGAGAAAAGGAAAACTGAGGGAAAACACATGAATCACCAGCATCCCTTCGGAGACACCATCACCACCACACCACCACACCAAGATGTTGGGACAAAAAATCAAGGTCCTTTTTTTTTTTTTTTTGCATTGGGGAACAGGTTAAGGGGCCACACTGATCCCTTCTGGGTTTTCCCGTGGCGACACACCAACGGAAAGCCCTGCCTTAAGCTCTGCAGAGAGAGAGGGAGAAAGATTAATTCATTCATTCACTCTGCTACTTCAAATGAATCTATACAGCTTACAAGTCTCATAAGCAACAAAATCAGTCGCAACATTGCATAACAAAATTGTAATACACATACATCCTAATATCCTAGTACCCATTATGGGCCAGTCACTCTCTCTCAGCCCAACTCACCTCACAGGGTTGTTGCTGTGGGGAAAATAGGAGGAGGAAGGAGTATTAACTATGTTGGCCGCCTTGAGTTATTTATAAAAATAATAAAGGTGGGATAGAAAATAAATAAATAAATAAATTGTCACTAAAAGAATGGTTAAGCAACTACTACCTGTATCTCAAATGAGGCTTTACCTTTATTGTGGGGTTGCATACCTGTCTGCATGGTAAACAGGATGGATGGTGTGCCCCAATGTGTTTTGTTTTGTTTCTGTTTCGAATGCATTAAGGAGATTGAGTATTTCTAAGATTACTTTACATCAGATCCTAAGGTAACATTCAGAGTCTCCAAATCTATCTTTTGCAGGCCCCAGAACACCCCCCAGTCATGATGGCCAAAAAATTAGAGTGGGATTTTTTTCCACTTGGCTGCAAGAAACACACAAATAGTCTTGAGTAAGTCCTAACATGATTCTTTATCACATTTTATTTAGGAAACAAAGAGGAACTCCTCCAATTTCCCTGTAATGCCCTCCTCCCAGGACAACAGCAGCAACAATGCCGAGTGAAAAATCTTGGTCTACATTGTGGTCCTTGTCACTAAAATGTTGTCTGTCCCTCTATTTCAGCACGGCTTTTATATGCCAACTTTCCTCTTGAGAGCTCAAACGGATTATATGAGGACTTGTTTTATCCCCACAACAACAGACCTGTGAGGTAGGTTAGCCTGAAAGAGAGTGGTCCAAGGTCTCCCAGTGAGCTCCTTGGTGGGGAAGGAAGCTGAACCTGGATCTCAGTTGAAATCCAACATTTTAACCAGCATGCATTTATTTCTACAGAAATCTGTGTGTCACAAGACTGAAGCTGGTTCACAATACAAGAAAGAAACTAACAAACCTACAGGTAGTCCTCGCTTAATGACCATTCATTTAGTGATAGTTCAGACTTACAACGGTGCAGAAAAAACTGACTTACGACCAGTCGTCACACTTATGACCGTCACAGCCTTCCCAGGCGGCTTCTGGCAAGCAAGATCTGGGGAACTGCGTGATTCACTTAATGACCACATGGTTCACTTAACGCCCATGGTGATTCACTTAATGACCAATGCAAAAAAGGTCATAAAATCAGGTCAGATTCGCTTAATGGCCACTTCACTGAGCAACTGAAATTCTGGTCCCAATCGTGGTCATTAAGCAAGGACTACCTGTATAAAAATAACCAGAATTAAGGAACTTTCTCTAAGACAGCCTTATCACCCTCAGTGCCCATATGCCCTACAGAATAAAAGTTTAAGCAACTTCTACAAGACCAGAACATTAGGGACATCATGTAGCTCCAGAGATGAGGGGTTCCAAAGAGTGGGGGAGCCACATAGAAGGAGCATTGTCGGATCCCTGACCCCTTCACCTTCTGTCAGGTGGGGACTTTCCTCATCCCCCCTTTTCCAAAAAGATGGGCTGAAACTTGGTGGGAGAGGCAGTCCCCCCAAAACACTGAGACATGAGCCATCTAGGGCTTTATAGGTGACAACCACCCTTTTCAATTGGACCCACAATCAAACCGATACCCAGTACAGAGATCACACCATTGGGTTACAATATTAAAACTCCTCCTGCTAGTTAGCAGACAGGCCACCTCAGATTGGACCAGTTGTAGCTTCCAGGCTCTCCTCATAGGCAGCCCCATGCACAGTAGTCTATCTGCTAGAGGATGAAGGTGCGAGTCCCTTGTCAAGATCTCCTGGTTCAAAAAAATATGCCACACATGTTCCACTTTTTTGGGCGTCTAACCCTCTATTGTTTACTTATTTCTTAATTATTTAGGTGTATATCCCACCTTATGATGAGCATAAGGAGTCACATGTGTCCTCCTAGCACCCTGAGTTTGGATTTCCTGATTGTGGTGTCCCAATGGTCATTTTTCAGCAGTTCACGCTGTCTCTATAACCACCATCTTTATTTATAGTGGGAATGGAAGCGAGATTTGTTCGGGACAATCTTCCATTTCTATCCTTTAAACCTCTTCACACACATAGACCCCAACACCCAGACTCACAGCATGGAAATTCAGCTAGGATTTGGGGCTACCGGGAAGTTCTAAAGGTGGAAAGGACACCACCAGTTTGCTTCCAGAAACCTCTGGCTCTCATTCTTGATGGTGCCGAGAGAGAGTAGCTCATGCGGGGAAGTGGAGACACAAATGTGGGTGTCCCCAGTCCTTATCCAACAACTTAGCTGCATACCACACCATCTTAAGTTAGGGGGGGATGCTACAGTGACAAGCAGAGTTAAAATCAGACCACATCTCTTTGTACTGTTTGTGAAAATGAGGCCATTTTTCTCAGAATGAAAGCTCCGACATCCATATTGTTAAGATGTGAAGAAGGCTGGTCCTCCTGGAGAAAATCTTTCTGTGTGATTGTGAAGAGTCAACACCAACTTGATGGCACAGAATCAATCACTCAATCCATTACATCACACTGCTATCATATTTATTTACTTTATCTCTTCTGTTACTTAAATCGGCTTAGTTTTCCATGGAAGTCAAGTGACAAAGTTATTTCATGTTTGGTTTGCTGGTTTGTTTGTTTGTTTGTTTGTTTGTTTCGCCAAAGTCTTCTTTTTTCCCATGGGGGAGGGGAGCAGGTAGGTACATTTACATCCCATGTTTGTTCTGCACAGGGGAATAGATTTATCTGAATATTAATTATCATTGCACCGAAGTTCATCAGCTGAATTTGGAGGGCTGCAACAGCTTCTTTCTCTTGCAGCCACCTGCTTAGATTGCTGGCGTTTATCTGCTTGAGTGAGTTTAAATCAGTTTTTCTAAGTGAGAGTCTGGTGCTCCAAGCAGATGTTAGAGCTCAGAACGAATGTTCAGTCTGCCATTAGCATATGTGGCATAATACTAATAAATTGAGAAGCTCAAGGTGATTTCTACTATTAAGTCTCAAATATTTCCCATCCCAGTTTAGGACCTTCTTCCCCTTCCAATATCTCTAGATGCTTCCAGGGTTTGAACCCGGAGCAACCCTGACACCTCTCCCCCTTCCAGTGGGCCATTTTGTTTATGCTCGGTTGGGATGATTAATGACATTGTGCACTGTAACTAAATTGTACTGCCATTATCATCAGGTCACTGGTGACAACTAGATATATCATTTCTGAGGTTTATATACAGATAACAATTTTACCTACACGAATAAAGGCAAGGCTGGATGCGGGGCTCATGCTAATGCTGATGTTTTCACATATTGGAAAGTCAGTAATGCAGCAAATGAAAAGATTTCGTCCGAGGAGCATCCGTCTGGGAACAGTGACTGAGTAGATAGTTTGTCAGTCTGAGTCCCATTATCAGTGAGAGCTTTCTGCCTCTGATGTTCATTGGGTATGTGTCTCTGCATCTGTCGGCATTCGCTAAGGATTTAACAAGGGCCTGTAAAGGTTTCAGGTCCTGTGGTGCTCCCTCCACTTGCAAGTGAGGATGAATGGAAAGTTCAGATTATGGAACTGAATATAGAAATAGAAATGAAACTAGTCCTCAGTCCAAGTCCTACCATGGCATCATCTGTTGGCAAGCTATCCTGAACTCTGTGCCTTTCCTCCATTCCTACACACCCACACAATTCCTAGGGCTGAAGTTGGTGGGGCCAGAGAGACCCATTATATAAACCTGGAGGAGATGTCTTCAACTTTCATGGGAAAAGAACAGCCCAAAGTCTGTTGATTTGAAAGAGCAAGACCCAAAGGCCTGGAATTTAAATTCTGGGGCTGCCATACATGTAGAGTGCTTGATTCTTGTAGCTGGATCTTCTGCATATGACTTCCTTCTCGTCTGTAATACAGCCCCTTATCCAGCTGTGCTGCATCTGGGAAACTTCTGATTTCAGGGTAGAGTTTCCAGAGAGTCAGGTTTTATAGCCATCTGGCAACCAGGTCCACATCACAGAAATACCTTCAGGAAACCCTGTAACCCTCCTCCTCCTCCTCCTCCTCCTCCTCCTCCTCCTCCTCTTCCTCCTCCTCCTCCTCCTCCTCCTCCTCCTCCTCCTCCTCCTCCTCCTCCTCCTCCTCCTTCCAAAGCTGCTCCTCAGGGTGTCTCTCTCCATCTTCCCCATGCTCCTCCTCCTGCTGTGACTATTTTATTTTATTATCTTATTTTCTACAGTTTATATGCTACTCAATCCAACAAGGCTCAAAACGCCTTCAACAGTATGTTAAAACAAAAGCAATAATAAACAAGAACAGGGCTAAAGAACGGCATCCTGCGAAATAGCCACACCAGGCAAGCTCATTGCTCTTCCTTTTCTTCCTCTCCCTCCTTCCCTCCCTCCCCAATGCACAAACAGGATGGATTAATTGAAAGGTGAGTTTCATCTATGTCTGAAGCAGTGAAGCACCACTTTTGTGTGATGACAGCAAAACACAGAGTTGGCAACTTTATAACACACCCCTGCAGGCTCATACCAGGCATTAGGTTGGAGGCTGTAATGGTATGTGGGAATGACCTTGGGAGACAGAAGGAAGAGCCACAGACTAGGCAATAGTCAGATAAGAGACAGCTTAGCCTGCAGAAGGAATGAGGGTGTGGCAAACATCTCAGAAGGGACCCTCCCTAGTTTCTTAGGCTGTAAAGGAGACGGGGGAGAAATGTACCTTCAGACTTGCAAGATTGATGTCAGTCTTGCAAGGTAGTCCAGACAAGAAGCACACCCAGAAGTGCTAGCTCTAACTTTATTGTAAGTTTCTTGGGGGAATGGGGTGCCTTCAAGTCAGTTTTGACTCCTGGTGACTGCCTGGACTAGTCCCTGCAGTTTTCTTGGCAAGATTTTCAGAGGTGCTTTGCCATTGCCTCCTACCTAAGGCTGAGAGAGGGTGACTGTCCCAAAGTCACCCAGCTGGCTTCATGCCTAAGTCAGGACTAGAACTCATGGTCTCCCAGTTTCTAGCCTGATACTTTAACCACTACACCAAACTGGCTCTCACTGTAAGTTCCATTAACAGAATTTTGCAAGTCTGAAGGTAAATTTCACCCCCCTCCCTCGCCTTTATAGCTCAAGAAACTAGGGAGGGTCCCTTCTGAGACGTTTGCCATGCCCCCATTCATTTTGTGGGCTAAGCTGCCTCTTATCCAACTGTTCCCCTGGCTGCGGCTCTTTCCCTGTCTCCGAAGGTCATTCCCACATTCCATTACACTTTCAGAAGCAGAGAAAGGTACCGTTCTGTGAAGCCCCTCAGATCTTCTCATGCAGCAAGGTTGTCCAGCGATGTTATAGCCCCAAACAACATCTTTCTCTTCTTTGTACCTGCTCCAGTTTTTCTGAAACTTTCTCAAAGCTGTAAAAGCCCCAAGTCTTTTGGAATATTACCAGTTTAATTGATAAATATAAATAGGGATATGAAGAGAGGCACCCTCCAGTTTAGCTAGGTAGCCAATAAGATTTATCTGTGGTGCGATTTTTGCTAATTGAAAGAGACCTCAAGGCAGAAGTTAAGGGTCCCAAGCCAAGGGAGAAGGTGCAAAATGATCAGCAACATTGATGTGGACAACTGTAGTAGGAAGAACTTGTCACAAATACATCTGAGAGAGATTTGGAGACTTGTTTCTCCAAAAGAAGCCATGATGGTACAAAAACTTTGAGAGAAACGTACTTTCAAACTTGCAGGATCCTGTTAATGTAACCTTACAATAAAGTAGAATTGGTTCATCTGGGCGTGCTTCCTGTCTGGGCTACCTCGCAAGGCTGACAGAGGCTGACCAGTGGCTGATGTGTGACAAACAGGACCATGTCTTTGGTCTTCCTGCTTAGGTTCTGGCTGGAGAACCTATCTGTTCACCTGGATGTTTGTCCAGGATTAAAATGCTAGTGAGAGATGCCTGTTGCATTATCTCATGAATATCACTCTAGACGTGTTTAGGAGGAAGAATGATATATACACAACAACAATAACAACAATGTCCACTGAGCAGGGTTTCAGCTCCAAAACCCTATAATTTACCTTTTTCCCGGTGTGCAAATGAAGATATCAAACTTTTGTTTTGGGGGAAAAAAAAGTATTAATGAAGTATAATAAACAAACAAAAAGCAGTAATTGTGCAGTAGAGAGAGAGAGAAGAGCTAAGTTGCATACATTAAAATAAACTGAACAACAAAAACAAAAATAAATTAGGAAAAATAAGATCCATATGATAACAATGGAAGATTAATTCATGCTTTAAAGCTGTTATTAAATCTAGACAACTTATTGTTCCATCTTCTTAGTTTTAGAATATAAAGACTTTTCAAAATTGGTAACAAACACATGAATGTATCAAATTATGTCAATCCTATTTTATTAGATTTTTATCACTTCACTTAGCTGTTTTACTGTGGAACAGTCATATATATGGATATGGATTTTGGGTCTTAACATTTGCTACATCTGTTACTGTGGGATTTGTTGATGCTAGCAGGATTGTGCCATAGACAAACTAATCTCCCCTTCCACCCTTCCAAAAAGATCTGATTGTACCTAGCATTTTTGCTGTCTAGCTGATTCTTTTTTTAAAAAGGACTTTATTAATTTTCAAAGTATAGTTAAAATACAAAATATAGAATATAGATAAGACAGAGTACAGAACTAAAGAAAAAAGAAAAACAATAAAAGTGCAGAATTAGAGAGAAAACAGAAAAAGAAAGTGACTTCTGACCTTCTCCAATACAGATATAAATGCATTTACAAATATAATCTCTTACCATTAGTTAAACCTTAGTAACATTATCTCTATCAAATCGGACCATTTAATCATCAAAACCCAAAATCAAAACTCCATTTTTTTCTGACACAAGCAAATAGTCTAAAAGTGCTTGCCAAAAAGAAACCAATCCAGACATGGTATTTTCTCTTATCAACGCTGTTAACTTGGCCATTTGGGCCAGTTCTATCAGTTTGATCATCACTGTAGTCTAGCTGATTCTTCAATTAGCATTGGAGAGAATAGATTTCTCTAGTTGGGGCCACCTCTGAAGATGACTTGGAAGCTGGTGCAAAATGCAGATCTTCACATGCTGTTGGGTGAAAATAGCTTTAGCTGTGTCCCACTGACACTGCAGGCTCTGCATGGGCTCCCAGGGTGTATCCAGGTACAATTCAAGGTGTTGGTTATCACTTATAAAGAGCTACATGGCTTTGGTCCAGAATACCTAAGAGACTGTCTTCTTCAAAGGCATCTACCCATCCTGTTCAATTGACCCACGGGGTCCAATCCCTCCATGAAATATGAAGGTCGGCTAAGCTTAGAACCAAGTTTTTGTGTGTATGTGTTTGTGTTTGCAGCAGCAGCAGCAGCAGCAGCAGCAGCAGCAGCATCTCAGGCATCCAATGTGTGAACCTGAAACTTAGAAGCCAGATCCCAGGACTGGGATTTATTCTGATCTGGATAGTGATGTCCTTCCCCTGAAACAAGAAATTTGCAGTCTGGGGAACAGTCTTTGACATTCCGCATTTTTGGCTTCCCCAGCAGTAGCTGCAGACAATGGATACATTTGCACAATGACGTCTAGTGCATCAGGTCCAGTCACTGGCTGAAGACACTGGATCTGGCAATAGTTGCCGGCTTGACTACTGCAGTAGAGTCTACCTGGGAATGATCTTGAGGAATGACCCATTTGACTTAATGTATAGCTGATTTGTAACTGCTGTGCTTTCTTCTTTCATCTCCTTTTCAGCTTTGTGCTATTAGCCATCTTGAATGTGCCCTGGGCAGAAAGGAAAAATACAAATCAAATTAACAAGAACAACAGAATAAGATCAGTGCTTTCCCCTGGTTAAGAGCCTTGTCAACATAGCCTTGCCATGCAAAACACCAAGATCTTATTTTTTCCCCCTTTAATTATAATATAGAATAGGGGATATTCATCTCTAAGATCCCTTCACCTGTATTGTGGAGGGGCACCACCAAAAAGCTGTTCTGTTCCTGAGTATGTAAATTCGTTCCAAAATACTTAGTTACCATTCTTGCCCTTTCCTATGATCCTTTTCATGGAGTGAAAGGCAGAGATCTTGATATGACTGATACTTCTAGGGTCCAAAAGACAAAATTCCTGTCTTCTGAAGCTAGCCACAAAGGTGAGAGGATGATGACGAGCTCCCCAGTTTTGGTTTCAGGAATCATGGGCAGGGACATGTCAGTGGAGCAGCTGGTAAAAAGGAGAAAGAGGACTAGTTTGGTGTAGTGACTGAAGACCCTGGGCTAGAAACTGAGAGACTGTGAGTTCTAGTCCTGACTTGGGTACAAAGCCAGCTGGGTACTCTCTCAGAGCTAAGAAAAAGCCAATGACAAACCACTTCTGAAAAAGTGGTTGCCAAGAAAATGGCATGGACTTCTCTATGTAGGTGTCAGGAATCAAGACTAACTTGAAGGGGCACAGATGGCGATGGCGATGGCGATGGCGATGGCGATGGCGATGGCGAGAGATAGAGATAGATAGAGATAGAGATAGAGATAGAGATAGAGATAGAGATGATAGAGATAGAGATAGAGATAGAGATAGAGATAGAGATAGAGATAGAGATAGAGACAGAGATAGAGATAGAGATAGAGATAGAGATAGAGATAGAGATAGAGATAGAGATGATAGGGATAGGGAGAGGGAGAGGGAGAGGGAGAGAGATAGGGAGAGAGATAGGGAGAGAGATAGGGAGAGAGATAGGGAGAGAGATAGGGAGAGAGAGAGAGAGAGAGAGAGAGAGAGAGAGAGAGGTAGTCTTTGCTTAACTACCACAATTGGGACCAAAATTTTGGTTGCTAAGTGAAGCAGTCATTAAGCGAATCTGACCTGATTTTATGACCTGTCTTGTGGTGGTCATTAAGCAAATCGCCACAGGTGTTAAGCAAACCACACAGTTGTTAAGCAAATCATGTGTTTCCCCATTGATTTTGCTTGCCAGAAGCTGGCCAGGAAGGTCAAAAATGGTGATCACATGACCACGGGACGCTGTGATGGTCATAAATACAAAGTGGTTGCCAAGTGCCCAAATTGTGAGCATGTGACCACGGGGATGCTGTGGCGGTCATAAGTGTAAGGACTGGCCATAAATAGGTTTTTTCAGCACCGTCATAAGTCTGAACTGTCACTAAATGAACGGTTGTTAAGCGAGGACTACCTGTAGATAGATAGAGAGAGAGAGAGAGAGGGAAAGAGAGAGAGAGAGAAGCATCACTACCAGTCATATTACTGATGGGATGTGACAGACTTCGGATTGATTGGATGGAGTTGGGAAAATTGTAGGCAATACTGTTGTAAAATAGGGTCCAGTTGAGGATGGTTTAGGGCAATATAAATATAGTTAGGCTTTCTGACATACTGTAGATCTTAAAGGAACTATCTTTCCCTGAGACGTTCCACCCACTTAAATGTCTCAGCTGGGAACTTCATGCCCCAAATAGGGGCATGTCAAACTTTATAATACCATCTCCCCATCAGCCTATGACCTGTCAAGGCTATGAAATAGAAAGTGGTATCTGTAAATAGTTTTTGGTGATTTCAGCCACAAAGCTTAGCTTTCACACCATACACATGCACACAGTCACACATACACACCACATTGTATTTCTGATATTGATCACTAGAAAAGCTCTTTAGTATTTAATGGGAGGTGGAGGGAAAATATCTGTCTAGGCTTTGGAAAGGAAAAGAAATTACCCTGACTTTCAGAATCCATCCTCAGGTGGAAAGTGTCTGTTCAACAGTTTAGTAATCATAAAACTTGGGTTGATCCTTATCAATTCATTTTGATTTCACTGCCAGTTGTTTCCCTCCACTGATCCTTTCTGTCCCCCTCCCCTTCTTTTTCCTGTTTGTATTGATCCCGACCTCAGAAAAAGGCTATTCATCTGAAGCCAGGAAGATCACAGATAAGTCACAAATGTGCTTGTTGCTACACTGTGGTGTGAAACATTGTCTTGCTGCATCTTGGGAGAGGGGATGGGAAGGAGGCAGCAGAAGGAGGAGGCTTGGAGAAAGGGGAAGGCAGAAAATTGGCAGTTCCTGCAAGCGTGAATTACCTCATTGGGTTTATGGGATGGCTGGCCAAGAGGGCAGACAGAGGATGGAAGAGACAGACAGTCTGACCGAGGGATGTACTAGGATCTGTCCTTTAGGCTCCAGAAGATGGTTTTGTAGGACATTGCCATATCCCCGTGCCATTTAAGATGATGTGTAGCTTTTAATGAAAAGGCAGGAGAGACGGTCTGTCTCTGTCATGGATTACTCTTCTCTTGAGAATGGGGGAAGTCATCTGCCCATAACTCTTTTCAGGTCAAAGTAGAAGCATTTCCTATCCACATGTAAGTATGTTGGCTCTCAAGCCAAGGTCAGGGTTGCAGATAAATTATCCTCTCCAAGATTTCTAACTGAACTTCCCTGAACTGCCCTACTGAAGCTTTCCTTCCACCAAGGATGTCCAGTTTCAAAAGCCAAAATGTCATCTCCTCAAAGCTAGCCGTACATTAGAGGAACATGTACCCCATCCTCATGTCTATTCATTCATATCTCTACATTCTTCTTCCATGAGGGCCACAGCTCAGGGGTTACATGTCTTGTTTCACGGGCCAAATGTTCTGGCTTCAACCCAGTTGGGATTAACTGGGTCAGAAACTCTGGAGAGTGTTGAGCATAGGAAGGAGTTAGAAGATCCCACTGTGTGAAATGGTATCAGGGACCTTCTTGGTTTCTTTCAATGCAAGGCTGAATTCTACTTCTCAGTGTGTGCAGATGTTTTCCTCTCTTGAGAAAGAGGCAACTATTTTTATATTTCATTCTTTGAGTGCTTCACAATTTCTTTCACAAGTGTGAGCAATGCCCCACCCCACCCCGTTTTTTTAGTTGTAAACCCTTTGTCTCCAGTGGCTCTTGTCAAGCCCATTTCTGAACAAAGAATGGGACAGACTTTTTTGCTCCGAAACAGCAACTGGGCCCGAATCCCAGATGGCAATTGAGCAGAAGCATTTTCGAAACAGCTCCAGGTTTACTTGCTGTATTCAAACCATTTGCTGACTTTACTTTTAAACAACCTGTGGAGTTTGGTAAGTTTTAACTTAAGTGTGTGTTTTGTAGCTCAATGTGCTGTGTGAACACACCCAGTTTGGTTAATTTATGGCTTGATGTTTAATGCAACCCCAGAAAGTGTTTAAATACACTAGCCACATTAAGTATGTTGCATATTTTTTTTTGGGGGGGGGGCATGCCTGCAGGTTCCTATTTGCATCCAATATATGAAAGGGCTACAGGAACATAACCAATTTTCTTTGCCCAGCATTATACAGACATATTTCCTGTCTCTGACAGCTGGAAATAAACTCTCCTTTGACTGGGATCATAGTAAGCTGAGTAATGACTCGGTTCACCCAAGGTATGAAGCCATAAACCATGGTTCACAGGTTCATGGGTATATGCATTGTATTAAGCCAGTGTTTCTCATCCTTAGCAATTTTAAGATGTGCGGACTTCAGCACCCAGAGTTCCCCAGCCAGCATGCTGCCTGGGGAATTCTGGGAGTTGCAGTCCACCCATCTTAAAGTTGCCAAGGTTGAAAAACACTGTATTAAGCAATAATGTGTGTTGTTTTATTTGAGTTCAGGGTGTTCTGTAGACACCCTGAGCCCAAATGTAGTTGCAGACCCTGTCCAGATGGTTGAGATCTTACAAATTCACAAGTGTACAGTAAGTCTAAATATATTCAGCGGTTTGTACATGGGTTCCTTTTCAATCACTGTGCAACACACATATGGGGGGAATGAGGCCAGCAATACAGGATGACAGCGGGAGGTGCTGTCCTGCCACAGATCGGCTTTGAATTGTCAGTTCAATTCAGAAAATTGAATCAATTCAATCTGACAGTTCAAATCCATTTTTTTTAAAAAATAATGAATTGGTTTGAGGTTTTAATTTAATTTGACTGAAGTAGTTTCTGAAGTTGGGTGGAAACCTTTTGAAATCACAACATCAATTGCCAGGATCCAGTCTGATCTGATGATTCCATCAACGTTCTCAGTTCGATTTAGAAAGTTGGTTCAGTTCAGGGATTCAGCAGGAGTGCCTTTGAACTGAATCTGAACTGAAGGTCTGTAGTAACCACTCCCTTCCCATTCCATGTGCAGCAGGTCAAGAGAACAGCCTTATTGTCATTATCATTGTGTGCTCAGATTTCTCATTAAGAGTGCTTTCAAATGGAATCTTAGCTAATCCTTCTTTACTGACAAATCTGTCTTGGTGGTTTAGATATTTTCTCACTCATGTTTCTCTCCTTACATTTATAATTTTTTTTAATGAGAAATCCTCTATAACATTTGTATCGTTGTTATTAAATTAGACCTACCCCTAAAACAAATGAAGCTAAGGCCAACAGTATTCATAGCAAGCTATTACGACACAAAAATGGTAACATGTACATGGGATATGATGTAGATTTTCTCATTCCCTCCCACATGGATCTTTACGGTTGAAGCCCTTTGTGGGGCTGAGAAACCCCTGGTTTGAATTTCACCATGGTCCTAAATCTCTCAGTGGCCTCAATCAAGCTCTGTCCCACCTCACACCCACATGAGGCTTATTAATATAGAGCACTTCAATCAATTGACCGATACAATAGATTATGTGTGTCAGTCTTCCTTAAATTACTTCAGATCCCATAATCCCCCAGAAAGCAGATGAAGTATACCACATCTGGAGAGGAACTAGCAGGGGGTAACCAAACTTGGCTGATCTCAATAGCCTAGCAGGGTTGGCTCTGGTTAATACTTGGATGGGGGACCATCTGGGAGCTAGAAGGCTGTAGACTAGATTGGGAAATTTGAAAAAAAATATTGCTAAACAGAGTAACAGCAAATCACTTTTATATCATGCCAAGTTCATGTATGAATTCTGGGATGGTAGTACCCACTCCACGCAGCTTCTTATTAGTATATAGCAGAGTAGAAGTGTTCCCATAAACTTGCACAAGGCTTAATCAGTTCAAAACACAAAATAAACACACTTCACACATTAATGTAAAGTTACATAAAAATAGAGTTTACAATTTTATTGTAACTCACAGTTCCTTAGTAGAAACGGTCCATGCGTGCAATCAATTGGTTCTGACGTGACCCACATGCTTCTAATGTGACCCACCTGGATGGAAGTATGATCAACGTGTGGCAGCAGCCATAGCTGCCATGCTCCTTGGTAGGAGATCCAAGCAGAAAGAGGAAGAAAAGGGAACAGGAAACAGGAAACAGGAAACCGGGATTCAGTCCCTCCCACACAAAGCAAGAAAGATCAGGTTACAGCAGAGGCTACCTCCTCCTTCAACCCTATGTGTGAGACGTGCTTGGTTGAAACCCGATCTCTAACAGTTCATGCATGTCTCCATGGAGTCACCAGGAATCAAGCTTGGGTCAAAGGAGACCTTAACGTATGTGCTATGTTTTGGATTTTGTAAAGTAGAGATAGACCATCTCACTTACAGTTTTCCTTCTGTGCTTGTGGATATCTATCTTAGTTGGGCTCTTGGTATTCTGTGAGCTTGCTTTTCTTCTGCAGATATTTTGTTTCCAGGTTAGGTAACATCATCAGTGCAGGGGCAGAAAAGTTGCTGGCTTTTTATATATGGTAGCGTCTCCTACCAACATTGGCAGGAAACTTACTCCCCCCTGCACTGGTGATGCTACCTAGCCTGGTAATGAAACATATGCAAGAAAAAAAAGCAAGCTCAGAAAATACCAAGAACCCCAAAAGTCAATGCTGAGCTATACGTATATTCTGCACTATTGAATCCACCTTAGCTCCTTTATGCTTCTTCTCTCATCTCCTTTAAACGCCTGGAGTCGTTCTGGAGTCCAGCAGTGCCAAATCAAATCAAATAAATAAATAAATAAATTTTAATTAACTAATAATACATGGGAACTTGGCATACCCAGCAAATGTTCTTTGAAACTCAAAATGGTGGGTGGCTATCGCCCACTGCTTCATTTGGAAGTGGGCCCATTTGCTCAGGAAAAGAATGAAAAGTAAGCAGGATTTGTGGAGGAGCAGAGAGCAATCTGTCCAGTCCACATTCCCCACCCAATTCTCAAATTGATAGTGATGATGATCATGATCATGATGATGTTGATGTAGCTATCAACACCACTAAGGTGATGCATTACTGAAAAAGCCCAGATTTTTGTAAAGGGAAAGTTAGGCACTGACTGGGAGAGAGTATGTTCAAGCCACACATGCCAACGACCAGATGGATGAAGAGACAAAACTGTTTAGTGCACCACAGAGGCATAAGAAATGAAGACAATATTTTACCCTGAGTTTTATATCGGTGCACTAATTTTCTAGTGTGCCTCTGTGTTTCAAGATATGTCTTGATGCTCTAGCCAGAGAATAAGTTATTTTATAAAAAATGAAACGAATCAAACCGTGAGAGAGATGGGCTTCCTGAAAGTAAGTCTCCTTTGTCAGGAATTCCTGCTAGTTGAAATAAATCCAGGATGATGCCCTTAGATTCACATACCTGCATGGAGCTGAACGAGGAAGGTTGGGAAATTCAATGAAGAAGAAGGTAGGGATACAGATAACAGCTCCTATGTTTTGACCAATGCCTGTTTCTCTAGGATAGGAATCATCCAATGACCCGAGATCTTCAGCCTGCATTTATTTCAAGGTTTCACATCTCTGCTGCTTCTGTTTACCATTCTCTTTTCCCCTTTTTTTCCCCTCAGCTCCTGGTGGTCAAGCCGCTATATTTTTAGCTGCTTGTTCGCATTGTAAATCCTGCAAGCTTTAGCTCTGCCAAGTACTCCTGGTATAATTTACCTTTTTGGTATAATGAGAAATAGGAGCTGAGTCAGGGATAAAGGTGGGTTAAGTCAACACATATAATCATAGGGAATGGGAACATAGGGAATGGGAAGGGGGAGAGAAGGAACAGTGGAAGAGCATTAGAGATGCAGACAACCCCAGGAAAGAATGATGGGCTGACTCCCAACCCTCCAGTTTGGCAGACAACATCTGTGTGATGCCATCTGTGGGTGTCAGCTTTGCGAGGTAGTCCAGAGAAGAAGCACACAATAGAAGTACTAGCTCTATCTTTATTGTAAGGTTCCATTAACAGAATCTTGCAAGTCTGAAAGTACATTTCTCCCCCCTTTGCCTTTACAGTCCAAGAAACTAGGGAGGGTCCCTTCTGAGATGTTTATCACACCCACATTCCTTCTGCGGGCTCAGCTGCCTCTTATCTGACCATTGCCTAGTCTGTGGCTCTTTCTCCTGTCTCTCAAAGTCATGCCCGCATACCATTACAGTAAGCAAGTGCCAGAAACGTGAAAGCTCCAGTATCAAGGGGAAAAATCCCCAACTTCCATCACTTTTCTGGCTAGCCAGGGAGGGACAACTGACAATGGCTACTTCGTTTAACTATCTGGAAGCAAATAAAAAATACAGTGGCTATTTTGGGGGAGAGCAGCATGCAAGCAAATACTTCTTGCTGATATTTTGGGGACCATCTGCAATCCAGGCCGGGGGATCACTTTCTTGATCCACTGATATTGCTGGGGGGAAGCGTGTGAGCTGCTGGAGGAGTGGAGAAATAATTTGAAGGGATCATGTTTTGATGAGGCAGCAATTTATTGATTTGCATGCATGCTTGTTCACTTTTATTTACTTTTTAAAAATCTGTATCATGCCTCTTCTTCCTCCTTACTATTGTTGTTGTTGTTATTATTATTAACTTTAACTTCTATGCCTATGCACTTCAACTGAACCAACTTCTACCAGTGTAGCAGAGCTTCATATGTATCTGACTGAAACTTCTTCCTCCAAGTTTGGCTGGTTCTGTAAAGCCCCAACCAACTTTTTTTTGTTTCTTTTTTTTTTCCTTTTTAATATTGCTGGAGAAGAAATCTGGTGTTATTCAGCCTAAGGAAGTGTGAACTTTCCAAAATAAAAGTCTCAGAGAAATGTCACCATTTTCACACTGCTTTAGGCTTTACTCATAATTCCTGAGGTGTTCCACTAAAGGTGGAATTTTCCAAGCTGCTTCAAATCGTGGTTTCAGTGAAATTGCTGCGGCAAATCTAGGGTGGTGTTTCTTGTGCTCCAGTGGTGAGGCTCCAAATTGACTAAGTTTGCATGGGTGGGAGTAGTTGTGAGTGTGCGTATGTTTGCACTGTGTCTTAGAGTGTGAAATGAAGCACTGTCTGAGTGGGTTTATTTACAGGAACTTTTTGCAAAGTAAAAAAAAATACCTCACACATGTACAAACATATAGTAGCTGAGTTTAAACAATACTTGGAATCAACCCCTGGTGACCTCCTAGACCAGTGTTTCTCATGGCTGCCTGGGGAATTCTGGGAGTTGAAGTCCACCCATCTTAAACTTGCCAAGGTTGAGAAACACTGTCCTAGACACCTCCTTGTAATTTTCTTGGCAACAATATGGCAGTGGCCTTCTTTCAGGACTTTCTTTTACTGCCCAATGTAGCCTATGGCCCTGGGATTTCCTTGCAGTCTCCCATCCAAAAACTAACCAGGATCAACCCTGATTAGTTTATCTGAGGTCAGCCAAGATTGACGATGTGTTCCTGCTTGCTGTGAAACCCAGGGCAAAATAGAAAATTGTCATACTCTTCATTAGTATGATATACCTCTCCCCACTTTGCTTCATCCTCCCGATTTTAAGTTTCATCCTCCTCTAAAATGCTAATTCCAGGAGGCAGGCATCAAAACATTGCCCACACCCTTTCTAAACTATGGTTTTCCCACAGTGTTGGGCCAAAATCTGTCTTGCATTTTTCCCTTGAGCCTCCCCATACATTTCCCAAGATGAATCTCCTGCTTCCTATCTTATTCTTGTCTTGCTTGAGTTCTCTAAGTGGTGTTCCTGGGTTGACGTTCTGGTTGGAGTTAATGGAGGATGCAAGAAAGAGGTTGTTCCTTGTGATGCATCTTTTGATTCCTCTGAGCCTTTTCAGCTGCCTACAGGTAAGGGGTGCAAATTTGAAAGTTAGGGGCCTCTGTCGATCCCTGGAGAGAGGAGTGTAAAATGAAAGCCACAACCTTCACATTCATGTCTTGGCCTCTTGATGACTAAGTATGTGGAGAGCATCCCACTCCACCTCTGAGAATTTCACAATTATTTTCTCCTTCTTTTCCTTTGAAATAAAATTCCGGAAACAAAATCCCTTTCATCAAATTGAATGAGGATGGGTAGGACAAAAAATAGAGACTCGTTTTTCTGCAAGGCAGTGGTCTCCTGCCAATGTGAAAGGCGTGATGTCTGTATCTATGAATGTGTTTTGTTCTAGGAGTAATTTCTTCCTTTTGCAAATGTATGCATTAGTCCCTGTCTGATGCCACAGGAAAAAGATGTTTGTGTGCATATAAGCCACAGAAATTACCAGTGAGGGAGTAAAAAAAATGTTCTTGATTGCTTTATCACACAATCAGGAGAAGCAGAGACAGTCTCTTGCGCATAACTTCTGGGCCCTGACCAAGTGCCCTTCCACCCCTTTGTTTCTGTTGCTGATACCATGAGCAGAAAGAATTGGTCTACCTCTTTGTGATGACACCTTGGTGTCAGGGTGTGCGTATTTATTAAAGATATGCTGTCAAAATGTGTGTTGTCAATTTTACCCGATATTCAAGATTTACTGGCTCGCATCAAAGATGGAAAATCTTTACCATTAATATTAATACAATTCTACATTATAAGTCTTCCTCACTGCAGGTATCAATCAACAACTCCTTAAAATGTGTCACTCATATTGATATGTTTTATAGACCATTAACATATGCCATTCAGTAGGAAAAAATAGGCCCAAGGAAGATAGGAAAGGGAGCATTGAAAAGGAAAGACAGCAGCCAACCTGGAATCTTGCTCTTGAAATCAGATTCTGGTGGATGTCCATCTAGGTATCTCACCACCCATTGGGGATCCTTGATTCTGGACCAGTTTAGCTGAATCTTCAGCTGGGTAGCTTATAATATGAGTATTAGCATCCTTAACTATGAAGTGGAAAACTAAGGCCATATTTTAAGGTCATAGGGTCAAATGGAGAAGATCTGAGGCTCAGTTTTTTGTTATCTTCATTTAAAAGGTTCTCAAATAGATGGGGAAGGACCTCTGTTTGAATTCTTGGAGAAAGGCTGCTAGATTTGCCAGTGGTCTGACTAGGACTGAGCCAGCTTTGAATGTTCACCCAGAATAATGGCTCTTCTGACTCAGCTCTGAACATTTACCAGATCAGCCACTATTTTCATTAGAAGAGCAGCTAGTATGTCTTGCCTGCAGAGTTTCTGGACCTTTTTTCTCTATCTATGGGAGCTTTCCCATTCATTCAATTGTGTCCCAGTCTTCCCTAATTACTTCCCAGTCTGAAGACCCTTTTGGAAGTCTAGGTGGTCACTAGGAGATCCAGTGAACACCTAGATATCAAGCCTTGCCTCAAGTCCCAGCCTTCACAAGTTCTTCTGAACAGAACAAACTATCAATTTTAATATTCAGTGGTGCTGTCAGTACTGAGGCAGTCTTCCAGCACCTGATGAATGACATCTTCCAGGACTTCCTGGCCTAGTTCACTCCTGTTTATCTTGATACATTATTTGTCCTCTCCTGAGGAATGTGAAAACCATGTCTGTACGCTAAAAAGAAATGTGAATTTGAGGTGACCACAATCCACTTCCTGGCCCTGCTCTCAGACTCTAGAGCTTACAACCTGGACCAGTTAAGGAACTCTCTGGTTGTCTGAACCCTATACTGATAGATCCCTTTTGCTTCTCTGCTGCTGTCTCACTCATTTCCCCCGACCTACACATTGTTGGCTACACACCTTCCAGGCCTGCCTCAGGTCTCTTGTGGCTTCAGCTCTGGACTGGAATCCGTGGACCACTTAACTGTGATTCTCTGAACTCTTAGCTTCAACCCGTATTGGCAGTGCTGGCACTGTGACCTGACTACTAGTCATATTCACTTTCTGCCTAGGATTCTGCTGAAAATTTCATCCTGCAGAGAAACCGGAATTGTGGGTTCCAAAAATGACCTCTACTTTTGAGCCGTTGTTGTAGAGGTAACACTGATATAGCTAATTGTTTAAGCCAAAACTACAAAAGATCCCACCTTCCCTGTATTTCTTCTGTAAGTTTGTGTGTCTGCTCAGTCAAGCATCATACATGCCCTCTTACGTGAATGAGTTATAACTCCATCATTAAACCAGCTGCCACTTGCCCTTGCGAGGTTGCCACTCTAGAACAGGATAGGCATCTACTCCTGGCTATCCAGTCTGCCTACTTTTTGCCTCTTCCTCTCTTCCTCTTGGCACTTGGGCTAAATTCATGCAGCATGTTTCACCAACTGAAATCAAGGGTCTCCCTTCGAGAAACTTACTTTCTAATTCCCTAATCATCCTTACGGCTCTTCTCTGTTCCAGTTTGCCTGGCTCCTTCTAACGCCCAGAAGCAGACAAAAAACTCAAAATGGACTCTGACAAATGGAGAATTTGTAAAGCATGATATGATATGATATGATATGATATGATATGATATGATATGATATGATATGATATGATATGATATGGTCACCCAGAGTCCCCCGTTTGGGGGAGTTGGGCGGTCATATAAATTCAAATAATAAATAAATAAATATGATGATGATGATATAATATATGTTATGATATGATATGATATGGTGATATGGCTATTTTATTGTAAAGTAAAGCAGTATAAGGGGTGTAGTGGCTCAGCAGGTAAGATGCCAGGATTGTCGATCGCAAGTTCGGAGGTTCGAATCCCTAGCCCCGCATGATGGAGTGAGCTCCCACACTCGCCCCAGCTCTTGCCAACCTAGCAATTCGAAAGCATGCAAATGCAAGTTGATAAACAGGTACCACTTCGGTGGGATGGTAACAGCGTTCCACGCAAGTCATGCCGGCCTCATGACCGCAGAAGCATCTTCGGACAACACTGGCTCTTCGGCTAAGAAACAGAGATGAGCACCGCCCCCTAGAGTTGAACATGACTGTGTGGGGGAACCTTTACCTTTTTTAAAGCAGTATGCTTTGGAACTGGCCTGCAGGCTTTTTGATCTCAGCTGTGCAAACAAGATTTGGGGTTTCTTAGACTTCTCCTTCTCCTCCCATGGCTGGCTCTTAGTGACTTGTTTAAGGAGCACTGATTTTGCATTCTGCCTAGCTGGGAAACCTTCTTTCCCTGCTGATGGATTCGGGTGTCACACGGATGTTTGCATAAGCAGATTGCATTTTATCAGTGAAAAATCCTCCAGCAGAACTGTTTCAATTCCACTTTCAGGTCTAATAGCTTAAGGTTATCTCTGCCTCCAATGTATTTGAAGGGTGAAACACTGAAGAGAAAAAGAAGAAGCTGCTTATAACAGAGTTCTCATTTAAAAAAGAAGAAAATCATGCATAATTTCTCCCTCCCTCCTTTTTATTCCAGTACAGGAGAAAATGTTAAAAGGTATTGAAATGTTAAGTTCTAATTCCCATCAGTGAATATTTTTTGGCTGAATCTCCCAGTGTGCCCCTTTTGAATTCTCCATTGCATACATCCCTCTTAATGTGACCCAGATATTCACTTTCTGCCTAGGATTCTCCTGAAAATTTCATCCTGCAGAGAAACCGGAATTGTGGGTTTCAAAAATGACCTCTACTTTTGAGCCGTTGTTATAGGGGTAACACTGATGTAGCTAATCGTTTAAGCCAAATCTACACTAGATCAGGGTAGAGAAACTTTCTGAGCTAGTAGAAATATGGAATTTTGAGCATATGTTATTGGTGCTTTCGCAAAATGGCCCGTCGATTGAAAAGCACGATGGTGAGATTGTTCATACCACCCTCGCTAACTTGTTTCTCCCCTCCTGATGATCCCAAGGAGGCGGATACTTCCAAACAAAGCATATTTTTTTACTTTACAATAGAGTTTGCGGGAAATATGCAGGACTCAGAAGCATTCTCACAAATAAAAATGATGTGAAAGGTTGGTGCTTTGCAGCATGCCACCTTCCCATGTATTCCTTTACACCAGTGTTTCTCAACCTTAGCAACTTTGAGACATGTGGACTTCAACTCCCAGAATTCTATACTGGCTGGGGAATTCTGGGAGTTGAAGTCCACACATCTCAAAGTTGCTAAGGTTGAGAAACACTGATTTAAATTAATCAAATATTTTTTTAAAGAAAAATGTAGTCAATTAAGATAGGGATTCAGTCATCCCCAAATAAGGTATCTGGAAGCATGATTATTCTCAAAGTTAACTTGTTGCTTATTTCTGATTTAGGAAAGTCTTCCTTTTTTGATACCATAATTCTGTCTCTCGCAAGTCCCCCAACCAAGTTGGATCCTAGGGATGAGAATGGACAGTTGTGTGTGTGTCTGTGCTAGGACAGTGGTTGTAAAACAAACAAACAAACAAACAATTCTGATTGTGTTTCAGACTGGGATTAAAAATGGGTCCAATAAATGAGAAAAGTGATAGAAAATGGTTTTCAACTACTTAGTGTAGTGTGACCACCTCCAACCCTTTGTCCGAATGCAGATTCTGCTTCTGATATCAGTTTTTATATGGTGCCATCATAAAATAGATAAGACAGTTTGGTGTGGTGGTTAAGGTAAGGTAATGGTTCCCCCGCACATTTGTGCAGTCGTGTCCGACTCTAGGGGCTGGTGATCATCTCCGTTTGTTAGCCAAAGAGCCAGCGTTGTCCAAAGATGCGGTCATGAGGCCAGCATGACGCACTTGGAACGCTGTTACCTACCCACCGAAGTGGTACCTATTCATCTACTTGTACTTGCATGCTTTCGGATTGCTAGGTTGGAAAGAGCTGGGGCGAGTGTGGGAGCTCACTCCGTCACGTGGGGCTAGGGATTCAAACCTCCAAACTTGCGATCTTCTGATCAAAAAGCCTGGGTGGTTAAGGTACCAGGCTAGAAACTGGGAGACCGTGAGTTCTAGTCCCGCCTTCAGGGATGGAACTAGGGTCTGTGTCACCCAGGGCAAACCTGGATTCTGCGCCCCCCCCATGGGTGATTTTGTCATATTGGCACCCCCTGGGCATCATTTTGAGGCACCCCCCAGCGCGGCACCTGGGGCACATGCCCCACTTGCCCCCCCCCCCAGTTGTGGCCCTGCCCACCTTAGGCACGAAGCCAGCTCGGGGACCTTGGGCCAGTCATTTTCTCTCAGCCCTAGGAAGCAGGCAATGGCAGACCACTTCTGAAAAACCTTGCCAAGAAAACTACAGAACTTGTCAGGCATTCTCCGAAAATCTTATACAATTGAATGGTTAAAAAAAAACATAACATCATGCATTGAGAGCAGGAAAAACAACCATTTTTTAGAGGCTGGTTCTGGGGATCCCTGCACTGGTCGAGAGGTTGGAATAGATGGTCCCTCCCAACCCTATGATTCTATGAAATATAATTTCCCCATGCCACCAACATCCCCGAGAGGTAGGGGAAAGACATTCAGAGCCTATTGTCCTACTAATGATGTGGATTCTGATGAGATCAATATTGTGCTCGGTGTTGGCCTTGGAAACAGCCCAAGCTATTTTCTATCTTTTCAGAAGGAAGAAAAAAAATCCCAGCTAGCAGAGCCTAGTTCTATTCCAAGCCTAGACAGAGAAGGATTTCTGAAATGTTGAAGGGGCAGATGTTTCAACAAAGCTAGTAGAATTTCGTAAGAATTTGCCTTTTCCTCCTTCTTTTTCTTCTTCCCGTTCTTCCGATGAAGAGTTCTGCAACTTGCAGTTAATGTGTGATAGTATCTTTTTTATTATTATTTTTCCCCCCCCGGCTCAGACTCCAAAATGTAATGGCTATCTTTATCCCCTGGAAAGGAGAAAGATCTCTGTGATCCTGCTTTGTGACAACTAAAGTTGCTTTTGAGAGCTTTGAATATCAGAAAGAGACAAGCAGAGAACCTCTTACAAATATAATACAAATGAAATTCACTACAGGCAAGTCTTTGGTTCCTTTCCCAGAATGAAAAAGAAAAAGAATAGATGCAGATAGATAGAGCAGGATTTGGTATATCTGCACATACTTTCCTTATCTGGGGACATTAAAAGACAAAGCTGATACAGGTTCAATAAATCAAAGCAGTCTATAAGAAGAAGTGTGTGTGTGTGTGTGTGTGTGTGTGTGTGCATGGATAAGAAAAAATAGGTGTCTGCTTAGAGCTCTTCTGTGGTTAGAGCAGTAGAGTGTGTGTCTCTGTGCGTGTTATTTTTACTTTATCAGTCTATTATCCCACCCGCATGGAAATAAGGAGACATTTCCCTGCATCTTATTTACATCAGTAAGTTGATAGATGAATACTCAGGCTATTTTTCATCTCTGTCCTGCATCACTGCCTTGTTTTCTAAATTCAAAAGCTTTCTGAACATCTTCCCCATTCGCATGGGCCAAAAATGCTGAGTCAAAGAAATAGCGTTATCTTGCATTACCTTTCAAACTGATTGGAGAGGGTGGAGTAGTAAGGCCTAAAGTCATTGTAGACAATGGCAGCATTTTCACAAATACTGTGGCTATAGTTCATGTTCCAGATTTCATATTGGAAGAATCCTGTGTTGGGAGGTATCATACCTAACATATCTACAGCACAGTATGGTGACAGTTTGGTGAGGATCTTGTTCTGAATGATGTCACTTATGGACCAGAATGATTCAGCATGGTCTTTTACAGAGCTTCATGACCTTAAAACCAATTGTTCTCTGCCCCAAGAACCTTTCAGTCTGACTTCAGTATTGAGAAAAATGAGAATTTTGTTGTTGTTTATTCGTTCAGTCGTTTCCGACTCTTCGTGACTTCATGGACCAGTCCACGCCAGAGCTTTCTGTCGGCCGTCACCATCCCCAGCTCCCCAATGGTTGAGTCCGTTGCCTCCAGAATATCATCCATCCATCTTGCCCTTGGTCGGCCCCTCTTCTTTTCGCCTTCCACTTTCCCTAGCATCTAGAAGTACCTAGAAGTGGTACCTATTCATCAACTTGCATTTGCATGCTTTCGAATTGCTAGGTTGGCAAGAGCTGGAGCTAGTGCGGGAGCTCACTCCGCACGCAGGGCTAGGGATTCGAACCTCCGAACTTGCGACCTTCTGATCGACAAGCCTGGCGTCTTACCCGCTGAGCCACCATGCCCCCAACATGACATTTAGAGTTCACTAATTGCACTAACTTTTCTCTCTCTCTCTCTTCCCCCCCCCCCACTTTTTGGTTCTATTTGCCTGACACGGTTGACCAAGTCAGTTACTAGCCTGGAGCAAAGACTCCCCTGCCCCTGCCCTCATGCTGGTGGCATACAAACTTGGATGCCATGGTCAAACAGAGAGAACCATGTTTGACTGCTCTTGAGAAATGTCCTCAATGCATGCAAACGCACGTCTTGTAGTCCTCTGCAAGGGCCTTGAAGTAGTTATGGACTGGGTGTGAGTGCTAAAGACTTCTAGAAAAAGACAGGGGAGTCACTAGGTTCAGAAGCATCAAAAAGCTGGAGGGAGATTCTCTTGACAGCTATAAAGGGGCATGGAGAGAAATCCTTTGGGGGGTCTGAGTGAGTTACACCATTCATTGGTTCTCACACCTAATGGTGGTTTATTGCATAAGCTTCCACTGACTACTTTCCCACAATGTCCTGAGCTATAAGCTATGGTTTTCCAACCTCAGGGGTAGGGTCGTGTTCAGACCAACCTCATTATGGCCTGATCTCACCACAAAACCAACTCTGCCCCCTTTTCTCCCAGTCAGTGGTGTTGCCGAGGTGTTTGGGCAGCAAGAAATCTGGGAAGACTACGGTGGCTGCTTCTTACAGTCTTCCCAGCTGCTCCAAAGTTGGTTGGGAAGCTTGTTTTTTTTCAAGCCACAGCAAGAGAAAAGGCAAAAAGTGGTAGGCTTGTTGTCCATGGCACTGTGGAGACTCACCTGCAGGTGTTTCTTAATTAACTCCCACTGGTTTCTGCTCATTTGCCACCAGCCCTCCTATACAGTCATGGAAGTAGAAAACTGAAACACCTATAGAAGTAGGATAGTAGAGACCTCCCATTTTCACAGGCCTTTCTAGGACTTTGTTTTGATCTTAGGAGAGGTAGGGTTAGGTAGCCTAACAGTCAGATGTTTCCACAACATACAGTAGCTGTCAGTAGAAGCTTACCTCCATGGATGAATGTGTCAGTTTAGGGGTAGCCCTGTTGAGGTAAGTTGACAGGGCTGGAATTCCAATATTTGGGAGGAGTTCTTACAGTGGACAATCCTCCCCTACTGATCAAGTTAAACATGTCACAAGAACAGCTTCATGTAATACTGTATATGGACCGGTTGAATAGTTGGATGCGCACAATGACTTGGTTACTGAATTGACACATTTTGGGGGTTTTACACAATGGTTTAAGAGAACTTACACTTGTCCAAAGCCAAACGTTTGAAACAAGAGAGGTGGGCACCTGGTAAGATCATACACATCTGGTGGCAGAAACATGGGAACAGAGAGAGAAAGAGATTTCAGTTCATTGGTGAATTTACACTAGCAATGCCTGCACAGCTACTACCATTCCAGATGGTTCCGGGATGTAAAGTTGGAGCCCTGGTTAACCTAGCATTATAAAACTCACCCCATTATTTTCAGTGCGTTTGCAAGAAAATTACCTACCACACTCAAAGGTGACATCCCATAATTGAAGCAAGAACCTATTTTTGGTCTATACATTTCTGGAGAATTATAATTGCATGCTAAAATATTGCACAAAAATAGTTTGCAGATTAATACTTATGTAAATATTCCTACATACTTAATATGAAGCTGGGTATGGCACAATTATTCCTCCTCCTCCTTTTGTTACGTGATTTCTTTGCTTGGTTTTACTTTTTGAATATTTTAGGACAATTCTATGCTTTAAAAAAAATGATTGTCCGCAAGTGCTTTCTAAACATCTGTTTTGAGCAAAACTACATTTAAAAATATCTATTTAAACAATGGTTTTATGCAGTTTTTTTTTCCTTTTCAGTGAATGTGCTAGACGTAGATGTAATCTTCCTTAGATGAGATAAAGATTCAATCAGTCTAATGAAAGCAGGACTAAATTTGGATCCAACCCACAAATTTGTGTTGGATTGGGAGGAGAAGGATGAGCACATACTAAACGGAGACTGGTCAGAAATAAATCTCAACCCCTGTCATTGTTACTCAGAGATATAATTTCACATTAAGCTCCAGCAGCCAAAATGCAAGAGGATTTGCTTCCCCTTCTTTTTCCCCCCTCTTTTCCTTCTATCTGTTTATCGCCTTGTCTTCAGTATCTGCTTTTATCTGCTAGTGCTTCTTCTGGCCCATGTTTTATCTGCTAATACCTCTTGTTCAGCTGAGGATAAACTCCATAATAATTGTCCTATAAACTGGAATGTACACTCCGTGTCTCTTATTGCTCAGGGGTCTGTTAATTAGAATTTATAAAGTTCAATAAAGCGTAATCCAATAAGACCTCAACTCTTATTCATTTATCTTAGGGGTAATATCCCTCCTGTCAGCTGTGCGCTGGAAGTGGCAAAGCTATAAACTCATTCACATTCACACATGCGTCCCTCCCCTGCAAGGGAGCCACTTGAGGGTCTTATCATCCAGACATGACAAAGTGGGACTAAAATGCTAAGCCTTACAGATCAAAAGTTTTGAATCTGGGCTATTTTCTGTCTTTCATAGTGCCAGATAAAGACAAAGTTTTTTGACCCTTGGTGACTTCAGGGACATCTCCATGTGGTTTTCTTAGCTGGTATTGCCTTCTTCCAGGAATAATAATAATAATAATAATAATAATAATAATAATAATTATTATTATTATTATTATTATTATTATTTATTGGAATATATTCAAGAAATATCACTTGCCTGCAAGCAAGAAATGGTAGAACCACAAAATAGACAAAGTAATAGAAAATGAAGAGCGCTTTAGAATTCAAACAAACAATCACCTGCCACACAACACCCCAGACTTAACAATTGTTGATAAGAAAGACAAAAAAGTCTGGATAGTGGACATTGCAATACTGGAAGACAGCAGAACAGAAGAGAAAGAACTGGCGAAAATCACAAAATACAAAGACCTACAAATAGAAGTAGAATGAATGTGGCAAAATAAAGCAAAGGTAGTACCAATAGTAATAGGCGCCTTGGGTGCAATTCCAAAATATCTGGAGCACCACTTGAACACCATTGGCCTTGACAAAATCACCATCAGTCAATTGCAAAAGGCAGCTCTACTTGGAGCAGCTTACGTCCTGCGACAATACCTTTAATGTAATTAAACAGCAACATCTGCCTATCCCAGGTCTTTGGGAAGGACTCAGTAGGTGGACAAAAATGCCAAATCCAGTCTAAACATCTGGCTGACTCTGTGACCAACAATAATAATTTATTAAATTTATATGCCACCCGGCTCCTAGTGACTCTTCTGACTTCAGAGTTTACCCTATCTCTAGAAAATCCTCAGTATCTCTCACCTAAATGCTAAGCAAGCCTTTTCCTGCATAGGTTTTCAAGATCATCCAAGATTTCCTGGTAGGCTGTCATTCAAACAGGGACCTTGCTGAACTCTACCTATCTAGTTTCAAGATTGGCCAAGATAGCTTAGATATCTTTCCAAGCCTTTCTCTTTGGGCCTCCACTTCTCATCTGCAAAGTCAAAAGCAAACTTCACTGATTAGGTTCTTCAAAGTGAAAGCAATCCATCCTACGTTCATTATTTATTAGCTGGATATGATTACAT
Source organism: Charina bottae (assembly GCA_023362775.1). NCBI lineage: Eukaryota > Metazoa > Chordata > Lepidosauria > Squamata > Charinaidae > Charina > Charina bottae. Next base: position 33,875,720 of record JALMGJ010000012.1, read on the forward strand.
CCATATTAACATACTTAACTTGGTTATGGAATGAATCCATTTTCTGGGTTCTCTTTATATATACACCCTTAAGTTAACCAAACAGGCTGGTTTTATACATCACACTAAGCAATAAAACAAAACTAGAAAATTCAAACAAACCAAACCAAAATGAACCAATAAATGTTGGTTATATACCCAATGGCAATTGAAAATGATAGCCCCAATTGTCAGTAATTTTAATTGCTTCTATGATTATGAGGTTACTGGTTTTCTATGTGCTCAATTGTCAGAAACCTCAGCAAGGTGGATGGACTCAGTCACAGTAGTGATGAATGCACTGTTGGAAGAGCTGATGGACCAGATTAGGGACAGATCCTCATGGAGAAAAATATTTATGTGGTTGCTAAAAGTCAAAAACAACTTGATGGCATGTAATGATCATCACCATCTGAGAAGGTTGCAAAATTGCTACCAATATACATGGTTTTTAGAAAGCACCTGGTGCCTCCTTTACATTATGAATTCTTTCAGGACTTTACATAATTTAATGCATTGATTGATTGATTGATTGATTGATTGATTGATTATATCATGGATGATCTGTAATCTTAAATAAATAATAATATTAACCAAGCTTCAGATGTTATGTAAGCACCCTGTTGGAGCATGTTGTGCCGACCCTGCCATGTTGGAATATAGGAAGCCGTCTTCTACTCATCTTATCCGCACATTACACAAATTGGTTCCACCATGATCTGCTGAAGAGGTCAAAACTGGCTGAGTCCACACTGCACCCTGAGTCAAAACCAAGTAAACAGTTTTGTGGCTCAGCACAACATGTTAATCCAGCCATTGTACGATTCCGCTGGTGTAACTACTTCAGCGTTACCAACACCATCTGAGAGCTGGTCTCCACAGTTAATGGTAGGAGATGTTGGGATGCAAATCTTGAATTCTTCATGTAGAACAGCAGTTCTTTCACTGAGCTCTATCCCTCCCCTATTGTTTATTCTCACAGCTGGCCAAGTATTATCTGCTCTGTAAGTTACTTATTCTTTGCTGCTCTTTAGGTTTTGAACTCTTGTCTCTGAAAAACTCTATTTCTACTATCCCACCACTCCTTTGAATCTATCTCAAATGCCATTGAGAGGACCATTCTGAAGAGTGATGCAGAAGCAGAATGAAACTATGGGTAACACTCTTCAGAAAGAGCACAACTGGCAATAAGATAGATTTGTCCCTCACTATTTAATTCCATTTCCTTAGTCTCTTTTTTCTGGTCTTTATTTCTAATGACCAGGACACTTTTTCCCTAGAATCACCGGATCGTAGAGATGGATGGAGCCATTTAGAGTCTGCATCAAATCTAAACTGATCTTCATTTTGCTTTTCATCCTTGCAGCTCAAGGACTGGCTTAATGAACTTGCTAAACCCTAAACCTAGCTGCACAAAACACAGTTGCTCTGATTGTATAGCATGCTGTCCCAGACAAATAAATATGGGTGTCCACAGATGAGCAGAGAGGTATGTGTGAGAGATTCCAGCTATGCTATCTGCATCATTTGCATGACTGATGCAAATTGTGTAATTGATGCCATTTCTACTGTGATGTTATGACACACATTGCATCATCCTACCTTACAGATGCCAACATATTAAATCATATTATGGCTTAATAGGATGGGCTGATCAACTCAACATGCTAAGACAAGACTGGATTCTGACCATGAGCTGAACACTAATTCACCCCATTTTAGCTAAGAATATTGTGTGAATTCAGGCTGCTTATCCTCAGTGCAATTGAGGCTAGAAGCACATATGGAGATTGCGGGTGGGTGGGGGAATGATGACAGGTGCATTATGACAGGTGCATAATGACGTCATGATGCAAATGACATAATTGTGTCATTTGTGCAATGGCATCACTGCAGCTATCATTTTGATATCATCATGGCTTCTGACAGATACCTACCTGAAAGTTAGGAGAATAATATACGTCCACTCCTATTATTTCAGGAATTTCTTATGATGCCGGTTGACAAACAGCACACCCCTACTGCTTTCAGTGGTTTCCCCCCCAGTAACCTTGATTAAGCTTTGCTCTCCAGAACTGCCAAAATAAGCAGAGAAAAGGAATGTGCCAAGGTGGTGATGGCAACAGCAATTAGAGAGGGAGACAGCATGGTCCTGATACAGGCTTGGTATCAACTCTTCAACTAAAACTGTCTGCTTGTTGGCTAATGTAAAGGCAGATCATGTACTGTAGCCTCGTGTTTCAATATCAAATGATGGTGCATTATGTAATAGGATCTGAGCAGAGATGCAACCCAATGTATTTGGGTAATAACGTAGCTTGAGTAGCAATCAAAATGGACAGGCAGGATAGATAATATGATAACCAGTCAATGGATGACAGGTGGCTCTGATTTCAAGAGAGAGAGTGCCCCCAAGCCCTTGTTGTTCAACATACTTCATTGGTCATGGCTACGCTCTCTCACCCATAATACTCTGCCCCTCAGGTAAACTAGAACAGGTTAGATTTAGCCTCCCAAAGCTTGGGAGCTTGTTGGAGTAACAAATTCTCCCCAATCAACCAACCTGCCCCTTCTTAGGGAAAGTATTTACTGGGGAGTTAGTGAACTGATCTAGTTATGCCCTGCCTAGTATTCCCTGTCTTTGCCTCCTGGACTGTTTTCATCCTCCGTGGCCACACTAGTGTGTCTCTGTGTGAAAAAAGGCAGAAACAGTCTTCCTACTCTGAGATAGATTTTGCCATCACATATTTTTTGTTGTTTATTCATTCAGTCGCTTCTGACTCTTTGTGACTTCATGGACCAGCCCACGCCAGAGCATCCTGTCGACCGTCGCCACCCCCAGCTCCCCCACGGTCGAGTCCGTCACCTCCAGAATACCATCCATCCATCTTGCCCTTGGTCGGCCCCTCTTCCTTTTGCCTTCCACTTTCCCCAGCATCAGCTTCTTCTCCAGGGTATCCTGTCTTCTCATTATGTGGCCAAAGTACTTCAGTTTTGCCTTTAATATCATTCCCTCAAGTGAGCAGTCTGGCTTTATTTCCTGGAGTATGGACTGGTTTGATCTTCTTGCAGTCCAAGGCAGTCTCAGAATTTTCCTCCAGCACCACAGTTCAAAAGCATCTATCTTCCTTCGCTCAGCCTTCCTTATGGTCCAGCTCTTGCAGCCATAGGTTACTACAGGGAATACCATTTCTGCCATCACATATATTTTTATATTTTTCCCCCTCCAGGGAATCAGATGAGGCAGGTATTCCACCTGCATGTGAAACTGAGTCACTTGTCATGCAAACCCTGCCAATGCATACATTTCTGTTAGAAGCCACATGTTGTGACCTACCCTTTGCCTCCCCAGGCAAATGCCTGTGGTCCAGTGACTTCCCTTCTCCTTCCCCTTCCTCAGACAATTATCTTGTACAAACTATGAAACTCACAAACAGGGTGTTTCTCATACCTTACCTATTTGGTCCTCCAGGAAAAAGAGTTGGGACTGTTGATTGGCTAGAAACGCCAGACTCTCCACTATAGACTTCTCTGTCAGAGCCCTGGTAGCAACATGCCTCCTGAACTGGCAGCTGAATTGGCTGCTGCAGGAGGTACTAAGACAACCCAACTCCATTGTCTGCTTGCAAGAGTTTGCAAACTAGCAAATGACTCCAAATTCGAACAGTAAATCACTCAGTGGCATCTATTGCTCTAAATCTCTGAACACCTTCACCCACCCTCTTGCTTGGTGCCAAATGGAAGCAACTAATGGTGCTCCAACAATGCTGGTATTTTCTGCTCTGTTGTGTTCTGGATGCCAAGTATGGGCTCTGAGTTACTTCTCAGGGCTCCTCTCCCCCACCCAGACTCTCTTATGCCCCTTTTGAAGCACATTGTGGTTGGGAACAGTTGCCGCCTCTGACAGTTGAGAGATAACTATCAAGTCTGCTGAGTTAGAACACACAGAAACAATTGTGGGGGGAAATTCTCTGAAGGGCGTCAAAGTCTGAGAGCATTTCTGGAGGTCAGGTAAGAGCCGTTGAATCTCTTACCTCCTCCTGCTTTTGGTTTCGTGGCTAGTGAGGCAGTAGGGTTGACCAAGGATGGTGGTCGCAAAACATTATTCAGACAGAGTGTAGCTTTCCTTTGGTGGTTCAGTGATAAAGCTAAAAATTGTGAAAAATTATCAGCTTTTAACGGTCTTATACCAGTTGAGGTCCCACTGGGAATTAATGAGATTTCTAATATAATATTCCCAGTAGTAATGTATGGCTGTGAGAGTTGGACCATAAGGAAGGCTGAGCGCCGAAGAATTGATGCTTTCGAGCAGTGGTGCTGGAGAAGACTCTTGAGAGTCCCTTGGACTGCAAGGAGGTCAAATCAGTCAATCCTAAAGGAAATCATCCCTGACTGCTCATTGGAAGGACAGATACTGAAGCTGAAGCTCAAATACTTTGGCCACCTAATGCGAAGAGAGGACTCACTGGAAAAGACCCTGATGCTGGGAAAGACTGAAGGCAAAAGGAGAAGGGGACGGCAGAGGATGAGATGGTTAGATAGCATCACCGATGTAACGAACATGAATTTGAGTAAACTCCGGGAGGCAGTGGAGGACAGGAAGGCCTGGCGTGCTACGGTCCATGAGGTCACGAAGAGTCGGACACGACTAAACGACTGAACAACAACAACAACAACAACAAGGTGGTCCTACAACACTACTGACTGGGTCAACTTAGTTTAACTGTGTACATCTGTGTACACAGGTCTGTTTGGGGTTATATTTGACCCTCTAAGATTAGTTGACTGGGTCAACCGATCTCTTGTTAGTGCTTCCATAATATGTTAACCTAATTAAACCACTGTGGGAACAGGACTTGAGTTCAGCTCATTCTTTATTTCTGAGCTAACTATGTCAACCTTACTAAATTGAGCATCCAAAGACCAGACTTTATTAAATATAATACATTAAATTTTATGAAATATGACCAAGCACCCCAAATGTAGATTATGCCAACCTTTCCCAAGAGTTCTTCATGTTCTTCTTTCACTCCAGAACATGGAAACCAAGGTAGAGTATTGTGGCTTCATGGTCCTATGTGCTAATGTAAGTGATGCCTAAGCCAAATATCTCTCTCCCTTGAGATGCCCCATTATTTCCTGGGGAAAAGGAAACATTGCAACTGTTGGGCCCAAGGAAAGTAAATAATTGATCTCTAAGTGCAGTTATGGCAAGACTTACAGTACATATCTGAAGGGGGGGGATTTTGGAATGGCCCTGGCATTCCTTCCATTTCTCTCATTTCTGCACACCTGCCCAAAGTTTACTATTTTCTACTACCCAGAGAATATGAAGCTTCCATCTCTCATGTGTCTCCAGAACAAATTGTGTTCTTGGCCTCTTGCCATGCCATGAAATCACACTGTTTTTCATTACACACTCAGAAACCTTAATTAGCAAGGAAGGCATCTGGATTCTTTCAGAAATATATCAATCAATCTAAAATTGCTGTGTGACATTCCCAGCACTGATTTCTTTGTTTGCCATTCCTACCATTAAGCATGAGTGCAGAGTGGTTGAAGAGCTACTTCCATGGAAAAATGGCATTACTCCTTCACTGCTACTACATCTTCCTGGACTTTCCAGTTCAGGGACTTGAGATTTAATAATTAATGATGCTATTGAGATACTTTGAGCAAATGTAAGAAAATCCATGCTGGTTCCTGTTCCTCTAACTCAGCATCTTAGTTCTCAACATGTCCAACTCCAATCATATACCTGAGGATGGTCAATAATCATCTCCAGATCTTTCTCTCTGGTAACTGGCTTCAGGGGCGGACTGCTTTCAAGCATATTGCTGCTCAGCCATTGACCAACAAACCAGGTGTGAAGTTATGGCAAACCAAGAAACCAGCTATGGACCAGGAAACCTGTTTGGATCTGCCATTACTTCACTCAGTGAAACGAGTACAGATGGTAACATTCTCTCAGCCTCAAATCTCCACTGGTAGCATAGAAAAAAATACGAACTTACCTTACAAGGTTGTGGGGAGACTTATGAGTAGATAATGCCTTGAATATGCTTTGAGCATTAGAACATTATTGATGAATATCATGAGATATAATTATTCTTGTAGAACATTTTCCCCTCAACCAGGGACTTCTTAATGTGTTGGATTGCACCTACCACCTACTACAATTATTTCACAGATGTCCTAATTTCCACCACAGGGATTTGTGACTGGAAGTTAATACACTTGAAATCTAATTCTTCCGGATAACACCAAGTGGAGGCCAGCAGTTACATAGCATTCCACCCTGAAGCATAGGAGATACCTGATGGAGTGACATTTCCCATCCTTTTGAACCATTAGAGCTATTGTCCTGGTTGATATATCCTGCTAATCCATGCTTTACCTTAGCTTGCTGAAGTAACCACAGTTGGCTGGGTGCATACAAGACATTAAACCATAAGTAACAGCTGACATATCACTGGGATCATATAACACACTAAACTTAACAAAGCATATCATGGTTTGACATCTGAACCCAGTCATTGGTGTTTACTCCAAATCCCGATCAGATAAAGACCCAGTGCCGGTGTTCACATAATTCTGTAAGATTCTTTAGGATTAATCTTGTTAGGGGTCTGTGTGTGTGTGTGTGTGCCTACCTTAGTGTGTTGAGCAATATTAACCCCCAAAATGGGTTAATTCAGTAACCAGGTTAAGCCTCTCGTGTGAATGCAGTCTGTGTATTGTGTGTGAAATTGAGAGACACTGAAAGAGGAGAGATCA